>OX328129.1:4065039-4639039 GCA_946811695.1 Gonocerus acuteangulatus | reverse complement strand
CTCCAATATGTGGTTGTCCTATGCGGAAAGAGAGCCAATAGCCCTGACATGCCTATAGCTACAATAATATTTAATACAATTCTTAGGGAAACTATAAGACCAAGACGGCATATAGGCTACTCTGATTGGTAACGAAGCAAAGCATTGACTCCAATAAGTGGTTGTCCAATGCTGAAAGAGAGCCACTAGGCCTGACATGCCTATAAGGCAGTGGTCGAGGGCTCTCTACATCCCATTACATCAAGAGATAGGGCCAATTCCGCCATGACAGCAAGAGAGCGGCTCCAATTATCTCTCCCTTCAAGGGAGTAGCTCTATCTCGACTAAGGATAGGCCAATTATTGGCAGGATACTCTGCATTATTAGTATTATTATTTTCGGCCTTATTATTTCTTCTTATACTGACTCTTTCCTTACTTACTTACTACGATTTTCTCCTTTACTTTTTTTTCTAAATCCTTTTGGAAAATCTATGTAAATTTATCTTTGAAGCTTTTGATATACACAATTTCCATTTTTATCACGAAAACCGGAATACAGGAATTATTAAGAGTATCAGAATATTCATAAACTCAGAATAATATCGAGATCCCAGCTAGAAAATTCAAAATAAACCGAGCAGAAAATTTTCTTTTTTCAAGATCAAGTTCATTGCTATTTTCATAAGCGGGATTCAAATCCGTATCTCCTATATTAGAGTCCGAAATATTAAACATCTTGCTACGAAAAGGAAGTCCAAGAGTGGTGGTAACGCACGTTTTATGCACATTGAAATTTTTCCTTTATGTACCCCTTGGGTAGATAAGAAGATAAATATCTGTTGGCTAGACTTACGGTGGAACACCAGGTACTGCGCATAGAGGAAAGGTGCAAAACAATATCTCCTGTGTAATTATAAATTTTTAATTAACAAGAAAAATATTTCTGTTGTATATTGTTAGGGCATTATTTAACTACATTTCAGATTTCTTTGAGAACTTCAAAAAGGGGCTAAAATAATAACATTGACGTCCGAAATAATATTTAACATGTTTACCAGAGGTTTTTAAAATTAATTAATCAATATTTCACATATCACGTAAGCACAGTTAATTATTATTATATGATTTGTTAATGTATGAAAATACCTACTCTTGGTATCTCAAGTGCTTTTGAGATTCGTGAGCGATCGGAAAGCCTTCCAATAATTTACCACAAGTAGAAGGTACATGTATGTATATATATATATATATATATATATATATATATATATACAGATTTTGGTATTTACAAGGCAGGATCGATGAAGATTTGAAGGCATTTTAAATGTTGCATGAGTTCAAGAATTTCCATATTTCCCCAGAATGCTAAAATAAAGGGTAAAAATGGATCATATATTCAATTTCGATATCTGTGCAAGTAAATTCCTCCATTTAAGTGAAAATGTCGGGAGTCCTAGTAAGATCAACAGATGGGCCCTAGCTATTACAGGGCTCTTGGCTATCGCGTCGTCTAAATTATAACTAATGTTAGGGCGTGTCTCACCCCTCCCTCCCGTGGTCTTATCCTCAGATAGCCCCCTCTCCCCACTCCGCACGTAATCCGGAGGATTTGAATTTTTATCAGACCATTCCCTCTCTCTGCCGAGTTGTTGGGATGGTCCGAAGATAGGCATGGCTGGACATAACACAAGCAGAAACAGTTTCATATGTACAAAATATCAGCAACAAGTATCCTTGCCACATTGAAGGATATTGTCTGTTGAAATTACACTCTTATATATATAAATATATATATATATATATATATATTGCAAAAACAATCCTTCAGATGATACATAAACGTTAATCAACGATATCGTCAAGACAAATAACGTTTTTACAAAGATCCCTTAAATTCGCGCGAAAAGTTTTTTCGGGCGTATCTAAACTAAGATGCTTAAATATTGGTTACATTGGGAGTTAAGAAAGTATACGACAAAAAAAAAAATGTATTTATAGACAGAAAGGAAGAAAATGAGAAACGTATTGGTAATAGCGTTAGCCTAGAGTGATTGTTCAGATGACGGGGGGAGTCATTTCCGCTTAGGATAATGCCAGTTTCCTGTTGTGGCACCTTAAATTATCCTTCTCTCAGAACTAAACCGATCATCACACTTAACCGTACAGAACAAACTAACTGTCTACAACTCACTAATAAAACCTATATGGACATACGGAATAGAACTCTGGGGGACAGCCCAGCATTCCAACATCCACAGAATCCAAACATTCCAATCCAAAGTCCTACGTACCATAGTTAATGCTCCTTATTATGGTACAAATCGCACCCTCCACAATGACCTAAATACCCCTTTTGTCCAAGATATAACCCCTAGCCGCTTCTCATCTTTCCATAGTAAACTAATCAATCATCCTAATCCTATAGCCCAATCCTTATCCAACACCAATCATCCTTCCTCTCCACCAAGACGTCTTAATACAAAGTGGCCCCGGGATCTACTAAGGTAGTGAAGTGTCGTGGAGTGATCAAAAATCACTTTAATTATATTATTGAGAGTGATATCGCTGGATATTTTCTCTCCTCATGATATCACAGCCCACGTCTCATTTGCCTCCAATCCTCCCTGCTAGTCGCAGGGTGTGGTTGGATGGCGTAAGGTAACTCCAGGTCATCCTAGAATCCTCCCTGCTAGTCGCAGGGTGTGGTTGGATGGCGTAAGGTAACTCCAGGTCATCCTAGAATCCTCCCTGCTAGTCGCAGGGTGTGGTTGGATGGCGTAAGGTAACTCCAGGTCATCCTAGAATCCTCCCTGCTAGTCGCAGTGTGTGGTTGGATGGCGTAAGGTAACTCCAGGTCATCCTAGAATCCTCCCTGCTAGTCGCAGGGTGTGGTTGGATGGCGTAAGGTAACTCCAGGTCATCCTAGAATCCTCCCTGCTAGTCGCAGGGTGTGGTTGGATGGCGTAAGGTAACTCCAGGTCATCCTAGAATCCTCCCTGCTAGTCGCAGGGTGTGGTTGGATGGCGTAAGGTAACTCCAGGTCATCCTAGAATCCTCCCTGCTAGTCGAAGGGTGTGGTTGGATGGCGTAAGGTGACTCCAGGTCATCCTAGAATCCTCCCTGCTAGTCGAAGGGTGTGGTTGGATGGCGTATAGTAACTCCAGGTCATCCTAGAATCCTCCCTGCTAGTCGAAGGGTGTGGTTGGATGGCGTATAGTAACTCCAGGTCATCCTAGAATCCTCCCTGCTAGTCGCAGGGTGTGGTTGGATGGCGTAAGGTAACTTCAGGTCATCCTAGAATCCTCCCTGCTAGTCGAAGGGTGTGGTTGGATGGCGTATAGTAACTCCAGGTCATCCTAGAATCCTCCCTGCTAGTCGAAGGGTGTGGTTGGATGGCGTATAGTAACTCCAGGTCATCCGAGAATCCTCCCTGCTAGTCGAAGGGTGTGGTTGGATGGCGTAAGGTAACTCCAGGTCATCCTAGAATCCTCCCTGCTAGTCGAAGGGTGTGGTTGGATGGCGTAAGGTGACTCCAGGTCATCCGAGAATCCTTCCTAACAAGGAAGGTATTCGGCTGACAAATGGGGACACCTGAGGCGTCGTCAAGTAACTAATGTCAAAATTGCATAATACAATTGAAATTGTAGATTGTAATATTCTGTAAATAAAGAAATATAATATAAAAATATCTTAGAGATTTCATTGTATATTTTTCATGAAAGATCAAAACCTACAAATAACTGCTTCTATTCCTTTACTAATAGCACTTTAGATATGAACCAAAACACACTAGGGATATTACTTTTTTGTAATAACTTCTTCCTAATCTGCGAGTTTTCTCTTCCTAAACACAGTGGCAAACGTTTAAAAATACAACAACCATATGTGCCTTTTTGTTGCATATTTAAAATTGTTAAAATTAATATAATATTTACGTTGTTGTGTTATGTAAAAGTATATAACAATAGAAACCAGACTTCTGACACCACTTCAAAGCATGGCCAACGTTTAAGTACGTTTTTGATACTTTTTGAGTTTTGAGTTCTGTATATTGAACTCGAACCAATATATTGGTTTAAATGTTCCGAACACCGTGTATTGTCTCTGATTGACCATAAGCAGAACACTGAACAATCCACTCGTAGACTATTGAACAGGTAGTTCCTGATATACAAGCCATACTTATGTATAATGGAGAAGGTACAACCTACTCAATCAGTGCACTTCTCCACCTGCCTGATTGGAACAAACTTCATACTATCGCAATGACCATCATAAAGTCAAAGATATTGATTCCTAGAGCACCATATTGAACAGCTTGTGTACCTTCACAACAACCATAAATCATTATATTCTATATAAGAAATGCAAATGTATACAATTGGACAAATTTTAACAAGCGTTCTTTGTTGAAAAAGAAAAAAAGTCCGACTCGCAGGAACTGCGTCATCTTAGCGCGGTTACGTACATCTCGAAGAAATGGAATAAATTAGCATCACAAATCACAGGAAACTGACAGTAGCCAACTTACACAGAAACGGATAATTCTTAATCTGTATAAGTCAATACAATTATGTACTGAAAACTTACTTACTCTTCGACTACTGCTGAGAAGGCTCTATTCTAAAGAAGGAAACATTTTAAGTATCTTGTTTTACTAGCAAATTCGTTTTACTGTTATAATCAACTGTAAATATAAGCTGCATGGCGAATAAAATTCCATTCTGTCGTGGGTTAAATCTTTCTACAAAATAATAAATAACGGTAACTTCAGTTAGAGGTTATAAGACAGGAGAATTCAAAACAACCTACGTCATCATGATTAGCCACTGCCATCTTGATTACCACAGCCACTCCAAACTTATTATCACCGTTTATTAGCTTATTTTACTACTATACTAATTTTACTGATAAATGCAATTTAAAACCAGAAACAACCAATTAAAAAGTGAGATAAACAAAGAGAAAAACCCTTTCAAAACAAACACTTTTTGGTTTTAAACCCTTATATCTCTGATTGACGTTGCCCCATCGAATATTGCTTCAGAACCTTTTTTGTAGAGAATTTAGTAAGCATTCGAATTGTCACTTTCTACTTAGCACGATGTCCCAACCGTTATCGAGATATTTACGAAAAATGTATGAAGATCCGAAAACTTTTCATGTCTATTAATAAAATTTTTTTCGCATACTTCCTTATCTCCAAATATAACCAAAATTTAAACATCTTAGTTGGGATTAATTTCCAAGTTGTAGAAAATATTTCAATTGAATTCCGCGATTCTAAGTACTCACAAAAATATAATGACTTACAAAAACATTGATTCCACTTTTCTCAGGAACGGTTACAGATATCGCCTTATAAATGGTTTCATTCGTTTTCTTTTGTTAAGAAACCTATAAAACAAGTACCTTCAAGCAAATGAACTCAAAAACCTAAGCGTTACGATTTTTTTTGCGCGAATTTCGCCCCAAACACTATCTTCTAGTGGGCGGATTCTGCTGGTTAACGGTTATATACATATATATATATATATATATATATATATATATATATATATATATATGAATGCATGAATGAATAAGAGCATTTATTTAGCGACAAAAATTTACATGCAAAAACAAACAAGCTTAATGCCTAAGACAATGGGTATAACCCGTCTGCCAGGTTGTAGCTAGTACTTCTAGGATCATGCTAAGCTAAGTAACAGCACAACAGCATTACCGATTCTAATCAAAGCAAGCTCTTAATAAACAATACCAAGCATTAAATAAAATAACAAGCAGTGTAAACAATATACCAAGGATTAAATAAAATAACAAGCAGTGTAAACAATATACCAAGCATTAAATAAAATAACAAGCAGTGTAAACAATATACCAAGCATTAAATAAAATAACAAGCAGTGTAAACAATATACCAAGCATTAAATAAAATAACAAGCAGTGTAAACAATATACCAAGCATTAAATAAAATAACAAGCAGTGTAAACAATATACCAAGCATTAAATAAAATAACAAGCAGTGTAAACAATATACCAAGCATTAAATAAAATAACAAGCAGTGTAAACAATATACCAAGCACTAAATAAAATAACAAGCAGTGTAAACAATATACCAAGCATTAAATAAAATAACAAGCAGTGTAAACAATATACCAAGGATTAAATAAAATAACAAGCAGTGTAAACAATATACCAAGCATTAAATAAGATAACAAGCAGTGTAAACAATATACCAAGCATTTAATAAGATAACAAGCAGTGTAAACAATATACCAAGCATTAAATAAAATAACAAGAAATGTAAACAATATACCAAGCATTAAATAAAATACCAAGCAGTGTAAACAATATACCAAGGATTAAATAAAATAACAAGAAGTGTAAACAATATACCAAGCATTAAATAAAATACCAAGCAGTGTAAACAATATACCAAGCATTAAATAAAATAACAAGCAGTGTAAACAATATACCAAGCATTAAATAAAATAACAAGCAGTGTAAACAATATACCAAGCATTAAATAAAATAACAAGCATTGTAAACAATATACCAAGCATTTAATAAGATAACAAGCAGTGTAAACAATATACCAAGCATTTAATAAGATAACAAGCAGTACTGCTTTTTGAAGAAAGAAAAGAACATGATAAAATCAAACAAATTCTAAAGTTATTAAAATTAAATATATAGTACAATAGAAAAAACTTTAATATATATATATATATATTATATTAACTTACATATGCCGTTGTTCAGAAAATATACAATAAAAATAACTATATAAATAACAACATGCAATTAAAACTATATCACGCTTTCAAGCAACAAGAATAACAAAAACAAATTACTAAAGCTATATATTTTAACAGGACATAATCATGCTTTTATTTTATAACTCTTATGAGAAAAATATACGTTTCATAATATAAATTTACAAATTAAAAGTTGAAGTAGCCAATTATCTCTTTCCTATAGCTTCATGCTTTCTCTAAATATTTATAGAAGATGCTATAATTTTTGCCTTTTAAATATTCTATGTATTCACTCTGTTATATATATATATATATATATATATATATATATATATATATATATATATATATATATATATATATATACATATACATATATATATATATACGGCTTCTCTCTCCAGCGGTGTTCTTCCTCTCCTTACTGCAATATTTCGTCGGGTTCATCTCCGACTTCTTCAGGCTGCTATAGCAGCCTGCAATATTTCGTCGGGTTCATCTCCGACTTCTTCAGGCTGCTATAGCAGCCTGCAATATTTCGTCGGGTTCATCTCCGACTTCTTCAGGCTGCTATAGCAGCCTGCAATATTTCGTCGAGTTCATCTCCGACTTCTTCAGGCTGCTATAGCAGCCTGCAATATTTCGTCGGGTTCATCTCCGACTTCTTCAGGCTGCTATAGCAGCCTGCAATATTTCGTCGGGTTCATCTCCGACTTGTCCAGGCTGCTATCGCAGCTTGAAGAAGTCGGAGATGAACCCGACGAAATATTGCAGTAAGGAGAGAAAGAACACCGCTGGAGAGAGAAGCCGTCTCACAAATCAATCATTTCAACCCCAGCGAAGTAACTTAAAACAAAACATATATATATATATATATATATATATATATGTGTGTGTGTGTGTGTGTGTGTGTGTGTGTGTGTGTGTGTGTGTGTGTGTGTGTGTGTGTGTGTCTGTTAACACGATAGCGGCCAGAGTTTTTGTTTTTTCGTCACGAAACTTGGTTAACCACCAAAGTCGGTCCACCGGAAGGGGGGTTTTCCCCGAACCCAAAACACCAATTTGACCATGTCATCCGTAATATTTGTTATATTTCAACGAAACTTGGTATTCGTAGTGGTAATATAGAGAGAAAAGTGAGATATAAAAATGACCTAAATCGGTTAATTACGAGGGGGGGTTTACTCTGGACCCACAATACCAATTCGCGACTACCAGCCGTGATTTTTGGTATATTTCGACGAAACTCGGTATTCGTAGTGGTAATCTACAGGTACAAATGTGTTGTAAAAATAAACTAAATCGGTTCATTAGGAGGGAGGGTTTATTTAGGACCCACATTACCAATTTGCCACTACCAGCCGTAATTTTTGTTACATTTCAACGAAACTCGGTATTCGTGGTAGTAATCAACAGAGAAAAATGGGTCCTAAAAATAAACTAAATCGGTTCATTAGGAGGGGGGGTTTATTTCGGACCCACATTACCAATTTGCCACTACCAGCCGTAATTTTTGTTACATTTCAACGAAACTCGGTATTCGTGGTGGTAATCAACAGAGAAAAATGGGTTCTAAAAATAAACTAAATCGGTTTATTTGGAGGGGGGGGTTGAATCCGGACCCAAATTCCTAATATACTCATACCGGTCGTAATTTCTGCTGTATTGTAACGTAACGCGGTATACGTCGTGGGTAACTCATGAGAAAGAAGTGTTGTAAAAATGAGCTACAGGTCAATCGGAAAGGGGGGTTTACTTTGTAATATATTTCAATAGAAAAGCCCGCCAGACGTAGGTTCACAAAGCCGCCGCAAGGAGCGCTTTCTACCACTAGAGGGACTGTATCCTGTTCCTGCGTTAGATCGAAATACGATAATATGAGGTTTTTTGTATTTATTACGTAGCGTATTAGGTACCATGTGTAAACATAAATCTGGAAGCAAATTAATAATTGATGAGTTACTCATTACAAATTTAGAAGAGAACTATTCATGTTTTTATTTTATTTATGTAGGATATTTTAAGCAAATTGTTTTGGAAAGCAGTCTACACTACCCAAATTCTAAAGGAAAGTGCTTAGTTATGCAGCTCCTGCGTGACGGACTTTTTTTCTTCTTACAGCAAAATGGTTTGTTTATGTGGTCGGATATATATGCGTATTTTCGGCACTCTTTCTTTATATATATATATATATATATATAAAGAGAAAGAGAGAGGGAGGTTTCGGTATTTCTTTTAAAAATCTGCTGAAAAAAGAGAACCCTGCTGTGTGCAGGCCACAGGCTGAATTCAAAACCAAGGTATGTTCGTGAAGGGTTAATCAGCATTTAGAAGTGTTTTTATTGATTAGAAAAGCAAAAAAATCATGCAGGAAATTCGAATGCGAACATTCAAGAAATATTTATAGAAATGTGTATCAATGTGTTTCTGTGTTTTTTTATAATTATTTTATTTTACGTCTATTATGAAGAAATTTAACGTAAAGTAGATACTTTTATTATCATCTCAGTAATTATTATTATTATTATATGGTTAGTAGTTACATTGGCACAACTATATGTTTTTTTACATTTATTTATTTTTGACCTTCTTTTAGACCTCTACTTTTTTGAAAAAAAAAAAAAAATCAAAACTACGCATGCGGTTAACTACTAATTACAGTAACTTAATTAGAGTTTAACAAATAGTTACCAACATTTTAAATATTCTTGTGTTTTTATTAGGTTAAAAAGTCAATTATTAACTAAAAGTTGAATAAAAGTAGTTTTTCGGATACAACTACTTATTAATTAAGTAGTTTTTCGGATACAACTACTTATTAATTAAGTAGTTTTTCGGATACAACTACTTATTAATTAAGTAGTTTTTTGGATACAACTACTTATTAATTAAGTAGTTTTTCGGATACAACTACTTATTAATTAAGTAGTTTTTCGGATACAACTACTTATTAATTAAGTAGTTTTTCGGATACAACTACTTATTAATTAAGTAGTTTTTCGGATACAACTACTTATTAATTAAGTAGTTTTTCGGATACAACTACTTATTAACCGGGGTCTCCCGTGGTCTCGTGGCTAGCGCGCTGGATTCATAAGCGGGAGATGGTGGGTCCGATTCCCACCTCCGGCAGAAATTTTCTCATTTCAAGGCTCGCTGGGAAAATTCCTCGCTGCACCCTGGATGTCGGCGCTAATGACCTAGAAGTAGATGCGCCGTAAAAAAAAAAAAAAAAAAAAAAAAAAAAAAAAAAAAAAAAAAAAAAAAAAAAAAAAAAAAAAAAAAAAAAAAAAAAACCTACTTATTAATACGTTGAAGATACGCAGTGTAACTACATAACTATTTGTTTTTAGTTGAAAATTTAGTTAACTACTCTTATTAATTAATTACCGCCCCTTCTGCGATAAAGAAGCCCTGGATCAGAGTTGGGCAAACGTTAATCGCAGAGGCGATTGACGATTGACTATTACTAATTCAATCGCATCAACTCGCAATTACGATTGAAAATTTAATTATTAATCGCGACCTCCGCGATTAACAATTGATTAATCGTAATAGTGGATTTCGCGATTACGATTAATCAATCGTTACCGTGTGGATCCGCAATTACGATTAATCAATTCTTAATCACGGATTTCGCAATGAAAATTAATCAATTTTAATTGCGCAGTTCGCAATTAACAATTAATCAATTGTTAATCACGAAGTTCGCAATTAACAATTTATTCTGCAATTAACACTTTAAGTGCGGCTGCTGTTTAGCCATACTTAAAGTAAAAACTGCAGTTTAGGGTCCTCCAAACCGATTTCTTTCAAATTTAGTACAATAACGTATTTTAGTGCACTAAACACGAATCCGTTAAAAAAAAAGTTCGCATTCAACTAGAAAAGAAGTTATTAAGCAGTAAAGTTCACTGTTATGGGTGTTAGGAGAGCTTATGTAAACAACTAACTTTGTCACGAAGACAAGGTATAGTTGGGATTCGGCTAGGAGAAAAACGTCAGACTTTCAGGAAGAAATCTGTATTTGGACGTTTCAGCTGCACATTGGCAGCCTTCTTCAGCTAAAAAATACAACTTATAAGTAAAAAAAATAAATATACAACTTGTAAGTAAAAAACAGGCAGAAATGAGTGTAGTATATACATCAAGACAATAAATTTTAACCAATCTTATTTTTAAACAATGAAAATACGGTAGTTGGAAAGTAAACAGCATGTAGAAAGTAGTAAGTAAACAGTACAAAAAACTAATCAGTACAAAAAAGGAACATTTTTCACATAGTGAGAAAATACAATCTATTCTATAAGTGAATACAATTTATAATAATTAATATATAGATACGTACCACTAGAGAATGCCTAGGGGGGAGGGAGGAAGACCTCGAGAACAACTTAGGTAACGATGGTGGAATGTATGAGGGACAGCAACTACACAGGGGGTTTTGTAGTTTTGACTGGGGGAGGGGTGAGGAAGCGGTAAGTCGGTGAAGATGAAAGAAGTGCAATTGCTGGGTTGTAAAAGCGGGTTTTAAAGGTGTTAAGAGTTTTGGGACACACAAGTAGAAAAATTGTCTGGAGCCTGGGAACAAATTTTCTTTGTGTAGGCTAACTATCTCCATCTTAACTAACTTTGTCATTTGCATGGGCGGGTATGAAAAAGTTCGTAATAAATAAGTTGAATTGAAATTTACCATCAATTATTTATATTATTTATAGCCAACGGCCGTAGCCACGTTGAATGCACCGGTTCCCATAGATCACCGAAGTTAAGCAACGTCGGGCGTGGTCATTACCTGAATGGGTGACCGACCACGTGCTGTTGGCATTAGAAAAGGGTGGCAACCTGTAGATAGCCCGGCGCTAATAACCAAGATGTAGATGCGCCGTTAAAAAAAAAAAAAAAAAAAAAATTATATTCACCAGCAGTTATTTATTCACAACCATTTTTTTAAAATAATGAAACCCTTCACATTTCTTCATTCGTTCATGAAAAGTATTATATAACAGAAATCCCTAAATAATTAGCTAATGCCTTTATAATTATTAGTTCGTTCTAATTCGCGCCTGCTGAACTTTAATTGTCAACATACTCGTATTTTATAAAAAAAAAATAGCACTGAAGTTGCACGAATTTATTATTGACTTCAAACGAGCTCATAAATATGAAGAGCGCTTAAAGGCATTTTTCTGTGCGATTGGGGATTTGTATCCACCGAACATCGCGTCTCAAGAAGAAGATGAAAGCTAAGAAGGATGTCTAGGAAGATAAGAAGAATGTCTAGGACGGCTTTAAGGCATACATGCGATGCGTTTCCTCTCGCTACGCTCGCTCAAGGAGATATCAAAACCCTAGACACTCCAACTCGCTAAAATTAATAGAATTTTATTTATTTTAGTGAGTTGGATTGAATAGGGTTTTGAACCTTCTTCAGCGAGCGTAGCCAGCGGAAACGCATAGCAGGTATGCCTATAAGTGACAGGTGACGACGGGTGAGGATTCCCTTAAAATTGACAATATTTTTGAACAAATGGTTTATGAACATTTCAAATGAGAGTTCTCTGTTTCCCAATGTTACAAACACGCTGACTACGCCTAATTTTAGAACCTTCCTAGCAGTGAAGGTTAGTGCTTAATAACTTCTTTCCTAGTTGAAAGCGAACTTTTTTTTTAAGGGATTCGTATTTAGTGTATAAAAATACGTTATTGTACAAACCTTGAAAGAAATCAATTTGGAGGACACTAAAGTGCAGCTATACCTAAAGTTATATGCGGTGCTTGCCCCCGGGGCATGCACAGCAGTTGACGTGTTAATTTCCGGATATACACAAAAAAAAGTCCGTCACGCAGGAGCTGCATAACTAAGCACTTTCCTCAGAATTTGGGTAGTGTAGACTGCTTTCCAGAACAATTTGCTTAAAATATCCTACATCAATAAAATAAAAACATGAATAGTTCTCTTTTAATTTTGTAATGAGTAACTGATCAATTATTAATTTGCTTCCAGAGTTATGTTTACACATGGTACCTACTACACTACGTAATAAATACAAAAAGCCTCATATTATCGTATTTTGATCTAACGCAGGAACCGGATACAGTCACTCTAGTGGTAGAAAGCGCTCCTTGCGGCGCCTTTGTGAACCTATGTCTGGCTGGCTTTTCTATTGTAATATATTACAAAGTAAACCCCCTTTCCGATTGACCGATTCAGCTCATTTTTACAACACTTCTTTGTCATGAGTTACCCACGACGTATACCGCGTTTCGTTACAATACAGCAGAAATTACGACCAGTATGAGTATATTAGTAATTTGGGTCCGGAGTAACCCCCCCCCCTCCTAATGAACCGATTTAGTTTATTTTTACAACACATATTTACCTGTAGATTACCACTACGAATACCGAGTTTCGTCGAAATATACCAAAAATCACGGTTGGTAGTGGCGAATTGGTATTGTGGGTCTGGAGTAAACCCCCCTCCTAATGAACCGATTTAGTTTATTTTTACAACACATATTTACCTGTAGATTACCACTATGAATACCGAGTTTCGTCGAAATATACCTAAAATCACGGCTGGTAGTGGCGAATTGGTATTGTCGGTCCGGAGTAAACCCCCCCCCCCTCCTTATGAACCGATTTAGTTCATTTTTATATCTCACTTTTCTCTCTATATTACCACTACGAATACCAAGTTTCGTTGAAATATAACAAATATGACGGCTGACATAGTCAAATTAGTGTTTTGGGTTCGGGGTAAACCCCCCCTTCCGGTGGACCGATTTTGGTGGTTAACGAACTCGTTCAATCGTTTGCTAATTGAATGCTATGTGCCAAGTTTCGTGACGAAAAAACAAAAACTCTGGCCGCTATCGTGTTAACAGAAACACACACATATATATATATATATATATATATATATATATATATATATATATATATATATATATATATATATATATAAATTTTAACGGGGGTCATTTTCAGTGTCTACTAGGTAGGATCGATAAAGATTTGAAGAATTTTTTTGAAAATTCCGTCATGAGTCCAACCTCAATAGCTACTTTCCTTCGGAGGAAAGTGCTAAAAGGTAAAAAATAGCACTAAAATCTCTTCTCACTTCCTTTACACTTCCGGACCTACTCCTGCACACAGTAAGTACCGGAGTGAACACGGGTGGATCTGAACTGTCTGGAAGTGGGCCTGGGTGACCCAGGTGTGAGAAAACGTTACCTAGAGTAAAACGGAATTGGATGTTGCCCAGAGCTAACCGGAAGTGGACCAGAGTAGATCATACGTAGTTTGGGATGTACTGGAAATGGCCAGAGTTGACCGGAAGTAGTCGGGGTCGACTAAAATAGGACCGGAAGAGGATCAATTGTGGACCGGAAGTGAACTTTCGGGTGGTATTTTTGTTACAATTCCGCGGTATTTTTTATCAAAATACTTTTTGTTTTACAAAACAATCAAAATTAATTTAATTGCAATTAAATCAATCGCGATTAAATCAATTGCAATTAAATCAATCGCGATTAAATCAATTGCAATTAAATCAATTGCAATTAATCAATCGCGATTAAATCAATTGCACATTTGCAATTAAATCAATTGCAATTAAAATGTTTAATCGCGATTAAATTAATCGCAGATGGCAATTAAAGGAATTAATCGCGATTAAATTAGTAGTATTTGTCGATTAAAAAATAAATCGCGATTAAATCAATTGCAATTGATTTAATCGCGATTGATTCAATCAGGATTAAAAAGTTAACTGTTTGATCATACGTTTGAAAAATTAATTGATTGATGCCCAACTCTGCCCTGGATACACACTTGCATCCTTGTACATTAATTTAGCTACACATTTAGGAACTATTATTGTACAATTTTGTAAAAAAAAAAATTAAGAGTAAAAGATAATTTAAAAAAAGAAAAAAGAATTAAAATTTAAAATTAGGAAGGAGAAAATGAAAAGCCTTTAATAATACGGCGATGGGGGGGGGGGGGTAGAGTTAACAAAGCATCCATATTCAAAAGGAGCAGAATTTATAATGGGAAATATCACACCCTCCCTGAAAGATTAACAAAATTAAATATTTATTAAATCCATAAAGATAGGGAGATAAATAATATCATACATAATATAATATAAACAAACACTCTGTGCATGCCTCAGCTGATAAGCTTTTATAAATTCTCTTAAATGATAATAAAAAAATTAAATTTATTGGGAAGCTGATATAATATTTCATTCGTTGTTTAATTGCTGGTGTCAAAACAATAAATTAACAATAACTAAAAAAAAAAACAATATTGTAAAATTAGTACAAACTGTAAAAAAAAAAAAAAAAAAAAAAAAAAAAAACAGCAGCTTTAGACATTTTAACTGTTTATTAAATTGTTATTCAGGGGGGACTTTACGCTTGTGCAAATGGTGAATATACCTAAAAACCACAACAGCAGTAAATAAATTGAACCAAAACAACAAGATAAAATAACGGTGCAGTAAGTAACAATATAATAGGCAAGCAACTTCCCTTTCTTTGGCTTTTTGACCATTGAACGGTTTTAGAAGGAATTCAACAAAGTATGAATCAAGCCGATCGTGGCTAGTGAAAAACCCAAATCGCATATATTGCACTTGTATTTCTAGAGTGATACAACTCAAAAAAAAAAAAAAAAAAAAAAAAAAAAACTGAAAATGTGTCACTCTTGCCTATGTAAAGGGAATAGGATTAAGACAGGAAGGGTGATAGGAGCGCCCTCTGGTGTAGAAGCTCTGAAGCTAGGTACATACACTCTTGCCTATGTAAAGGGAATAGCATTAAGACAGGAAGGGTGATAGGAGCGCCCTCTGGTGTATAAGCTCTGTAGCTAGGTACATACAGTTTTGATGGTTGATAAAGAGATATTTACCATGTCTTTCATAGTTCCCTCTGGTGTAGGAGCTCTGAAGCTAGGTACATACAGTTTTGATGGTTGATAAAGAGATATTTACCATGTCTTTCATAGTTCCCTCTGGTGTAGAAGCTCTGAAGCTAGGTACATAGAGTTTGCATGGTTGATAAAGAGATATTTACCATGTCTTTCATAGTTCCCTCTGGTGTAGAAGCTCTGAAGCTAGGTACATAGAGTTTGCATGGTTGATAAAGAGATATTTACCATGTGTTTCATAGTTCCCTCTGGTGTAGAAGCTCTGAAGCTAGGTACATACAGTTTTGATGGTTGATAAAGAGATATTTACCATGTCTTTCATAGTTCCCTCTGGTGTAGAAGCTCTGAAGCTAGGTACATAGAGTTTGCATGGTTGATAAAGAGATATTTACCATGTCTTTCATAGTTCCCTCTGGTGTAGAAGCTCTGAAGCTAGGTACATAGAGTTTGCATGGTTGATAAAGAGATATTTACCATGTCTTTCCTAGTACCCTCTCGTGTAGAAGCTCTGTAGCTAGGTACATACAGTTTTGATGGTTGATAAAGAGATATTTACCATGTCTTTCATAGTTCCCTCTGGTGTAGAAGCTCTGAAGCTAGGTACATACAGTTTTGATAGTTGATAAAGAGATATTTACCATGTCTTTTTTTTTTTTTTTTTTTTTTCGTTCTGAAGGGTGTATTCAACCGCGAGAGGTCATGGGCACCCAAAGAAAGGAAGGAACCTTTTAAATAAATCTTAAATACATTTTTTAATTTTATTATATAGAAAATGATATAGCACAGCGATGTCACGGAAGGACCGAAGCCGGCGGAACCCAGGCCACGGATAGGGAGAGAAGCTACACCTCACCGAAGAGATATTGCAAATATTTCTGTTTCACATTTACAGAACTAGATTATTAAATAAATTATGCATTTTAAAGGGTATTCATTGAGGAGTCAATTGAATATACTATACTTTATTTGTTGTTTAGGGAGAAAAAAATAAATAAAATTAATAAGGTGAGGTGAGAAGAACGATCCGAAGTAGAGGAGCAGAGGACAGCCCGAGGACCCAGCACTAGCTCTCTCTTGGAGTCTATGATGTGACTCTTACAGGCATGAGTCGTGGGATGTGCTGGGTTTACATAGCATGGCTTCCTTAGTACCCACCACATCCCACCATGGCTGGGACCGTTCTGGTCTAGAGGCCGATGCAAGGCCCCGGACGCCGCCACACCTCCACCCCGAATCGCTCCTCATTCAAACTAATTTTATATTGAAATTACCATGTCTTTGATAGTCATAACTAAGACGGTGTGAATAAAACCGATTTTTGAGTTGTGTCACTTTAGAAATACTAATGCGATTTGCTTCTTGAGCGTTGGGGCACTGCTTTTTCACGCCCGCTTATATGCGCTCACAGCGTACGAAGGGTTGATACGCACGAAGTTATCGACAGACCTAATATATATATATTCAATAATTCAAAATTTGATGTTTATTTTATTTAGCACTGTTGTGTTTTTTTTTTAAGTATATATACAAACATAAGACGATATAATAAACCCATTTGGATTTATTCCACCCATGAATATGATCCTTATATATATATATATATATATATATATATATATATATATATATATATATACATGTACAGTTGAATTATTATTTTTAATAAATATGAAATAATACAAAAAGCTAACTGACGCGAAGGCCTTTCCGTTCATTTTTCAGGAAGCCGTTGGGTCGGCTGGACGAACGAGTCACAGCAATCTGATAGTGTCGAGGTTCTGTTCCAGTTCGAAGAGCTGAGGAAGTTCTCAACGATGTTCCTCCATACCAGTCACATCGCCACCAGAGAAGTTCAGGTATGGAGTGGTACAAGGTGTACTCATGCACCCAATGTTATTTCGTATTATCGTATTATGTGTATCTGTGTATAAGCGTATCAGTGAAAATAGTCATTATTCGCACCATTTTTTATTTTTTTTACATTTTTTTTATTTATTTTGAATTATCGACTATAATGATCATAATTATATATATCTTTGTTTATTAATAGTTAAAATTGTTTCTATTTTTGGTTTCGACTATAGCCATCTCCACCCATTACAACACATTACATTATTATTATTATTATTAGTTGTTTTATCTATTATTTATCAACTGCAATGGTCAGTTGCCACATTTTGTGTAGTTATTAATTCTGCCGTATCGACTACAGAACCTTTAGCAACATTTTTATTCTTAACTGTTGTGTTTAATACCATTAAATTTGTAAAGCAAGCAGAATTTTAATCATGGGCCGAAACAGTTATCACAATTTGATGCATAAAAATCAGTTTCAAACCTTGTATAAAAATTTCTTTTATTAATATTTATGCATTTTATTTTATTTTATTTGAATTTCTATACACTAGATTTTTTTTATAAAAATTATCTTGACATTTTTAAGTAAAAGTTTTGGGAATAAACTTTATAAATAAAGTTTTGGGGGACGAGGTTAGCTCAGTGGTAGAGCACTCGACTAATGAACTGGAGGACCAGGTTCAAAACCCGAGCGCGCACTAAAGATTTTTTCTTCTAGTGCTGCCGTTCGAGGGTTGGATTTGGGGTCCCAGATCGTCCCTAGGCTCAACCAGCCTTTAATTAATTTAATTAATAATGGGCACCTTGTGTGCTAATGACTCTAGCAGTCGAAGCAGCCAAGGGGAATATCAGGCGGCCGGAGCATAGTGTTGACCACACTATCTCCCTAGTGTGCCGTATGGTCAAGAATCAGATACCTCTACAGTATCTGCCCCTCTGGGCCCTTGTGGCCTGTTACGGGACTGATTTTTTTTTTTTGTTGGGAATAAAAATTATTTTATCATTTTTATCTAAATATTCGTAATAATAAGAGTTAAATATCAGTATGGCCTGTTAAAAATTAAAAAAAATAAATAAAAATCCCAAAGTGAAACGTTAGCATTTATATGATACAGTAGCTTAACAAATGAAAATTGAGTAATACATATTTTAAAAGTCCTACGACTCATAAAATGGCAAAAATATACTTAATTTGGAACAAACCATTAGTGATTGGGAACAAATTATTTCAGTCTTGGGTTGGTGTAAATCCGGTTCTGAATATTCATTTTAATCTAATGTTTATTTGATAGATTATAACCAATGGTTATTTATTTATTTATTTTTTTTTTCGTTAATTCAACAACATTATTTTTTTTTCGTTAATTGAACAACTTTTTTTTCGTTAGTTCAAACAACATTAATAACCAACGGTTATTAATTTTGTTTGTCCTCGAAGATTAGTTTAGCTTGTGTGACATTCTCTTTGAGTAAAGGTCTCTGAAATTCGCCATGTCAAATACAAGATTTTTCTTATGGTCGAAGTACGGCTCAAACTTCGCCTAACATCAATGTTGTTTGGGGTGAATGAAGCATCGATGAATGAACAGAGCAGTTATGTTTCTAAAAATTTCGTCTTGGAGATTTCGATCTGGAAGACAAGGAAGATCGCGGTAAGTCTTCTGTTGTTGATCAGGACCAACTGAGTGCTTTGGTTTAAGAAACCCCTCACAAAACTAATCGGAACATTGCGAGAGAAGTTGGTGTTGACCAATCAACCACCTAGAACGAATTTGCCATATAAAAACTTGAATTCCCATTAAATTAAATTTAACAATTATTTTGTTCATAATATTTGTTGGCACTTTCGGATTAGCTGACCGGGTTAGAGAGAAGTGGATCTCATTCAGTGATCTGCATAGTGAAATGAGAACTCAATTGAAGTTGTTGCAATATGGTGTCGGTAAGACCATTTATAAATATTATCAACGAGTTGGATTGTCCATAATTGCGATATAACCTTGAGCGAGCGGAAACGCATAGCAATTATGCCATTAACATAGGTGCTACTGGTTTCCTACGTTATATAACATTAGGACATATGTTAATGGCATAATGCTATGCGGTTCTACTCACTCAAGGTTATATCGAAACTCTAGTCAATCCAACTCGTTGGTAATATAGATCACTGATTTTTTGCTGGAAAATGGCCCAAAATGCAATTTAACATTGCTTTAAAATAGTGTCTTTCCTCATTTCTATTGCGTTTTCGACGTTGGTAAGTCCCAAAGACTCATTTTCCTAGCCGAAAGAACATCACAAAGGACACAATAACTTGTAAACAAAGATCTAACATTACGTGAACATAAAAGGATGACTGGAAAGGAAGAAAGAACACCCAATGGAATTGACAATAAGAATGTGCCCATAGAAATGCTAATGAATTGTGCGCGTGCGCTGATAAACTTCAATTGAGTTCTCATTTCATGATCCGGATCACAGAACGACACCCACTCCTCTCTAACCCGGTGCAACCATTACGTTAGTACCTATTTTTTTATACGATAAATATGAGTATTATATTGCAAAACATTGCATAATACTCAAAGAGCTGAGTTTTTAACCCTGAAGAATGTAGCCCCAAGAAATAGGGATGAAAGGCCAGCAAGAGGAGTGGGAGGAAAGTATGCCACCAACTATGCAGCAAGGAACAGATCCTACCTTTGTGTTCCACGTTCTTTACAACTTGAGGTAGTACCAACAACTAACTTTTTGTGGTGACCTCCTTTACATTATTCAATAACATTTTATAGTTTGACCTCAATATTTAAAACTTTATTTTGTGTATTTATTATGAAAAAACAAATTTATTTATATATACATATATATATATATATATATATATATATATATATATATATATATATATATATATGACTGCCATGTACCTTGAGAGAGAGAGAGAATAGAAAAGAAAATACATTATGTTCAAGAACTCATAGTAGAGATTTTAACACAAAATACAATAATAATATAATTACTGATAATAATTTAAATAATACATTAACACAAAAGTGATGAGTAAAATGCAAATCTTGATCTTCCTTTTCCCATATCATGGTCCTGTCCCCGAACCATATACCAGCCTATGCCATACTATGGTCCTGGTCCACAAACCATACGAGTATACTACTCTTTCCTATACCATGCCAGGTTCTGCCTTTCCCATACCATGGTCTTCTTCCTTCCACCATAAACTTGGCTTTACCATTGTCCAGTCCCCCCAACCATATAATTGCCTTTCCAGCACCATGTTCCTGTCCCCCAACCAAACGAGTCTACTACTCTTTCCTATATCATGGTTCTGCCTTTCCCATACCATGGTCCTGTCCCCCCAACCATAGACTTGTCTTTCCCATGTCATGGTCCTTTCCTTTAACCATACGAGTCTACTACTATTTCCCATACCATGGTTCTGCCTTTCCCATACCATGGTCCTGTTCCCTAACCTCAAGAGTCTACTACTCTTTCCTATACTATGGTTCTGCCTTTTCCATACCATGGTCCTGTTCCCCAACCATACGAGTATACTACCCTTTCCTATACCGTGGTCCTGTCCCCCCAACCATATACACGCTTTTTCCATACCATGGTCCTGTTCCCCCAACCATACGAGTATACTACCCTTTCCCTTACCATGGTCCTGCACCTCACCCCCTCCACTCCCATTTCATGGCCCTCTATCTTTCGAGGGTATTTTGCAGAACATCAAAAGGCCCCCCAGAGTTTCTGAATGCTCTTGAAAATTTATATAACCAGAGTCCTTGAAACATTAAATTGCCGACATGCTTGTCGAGTGTTTCTATTTAGAAGATTACTAATTAGAGAGTTAAGGGCTTTTGATTCACGGAGCCTCCAGGTCTATAGAAAGCCCTCGTCGAGGAGTTGCTGAATGGAGGATCAAAGCACGACCTCTCCAGGAACACATTCCACTAATAGGCTTATGTCGGTCCTGGAGCCTGGAGCTTTCTTCTCCAGGAAGAATCCAATGGAAGAACATGTGGAGGATCTCGGAAGAAGAGATGAATGGAGAGGGATTCTCTTTATGTACTTTCATTCACAACTTCCTACGAAGGACATAATGTAACGACGAAGGCTCCTTGGAACTCTGTCAATGAAAACATCCATCTTAGTACTAATATATATATATATATATATATATATACACACACACATACACAATTATATAATAGCAGCCGGAATATAGCACTGTACATTATCTGCTTCTCTGTACATTCATTCCCTGTTATAGAACCTTAGGCATCTTATTGAGAGGAGATCGTTGACCGTTCTTGATGCGAAGGTAGAAATTGTCATGATTTGGTCGTTGTTTCTTAGTTTCTTAATTATTATTACTTTTTTTTGTTATGTAAAAATGGGTTTTGTTGTTCGGCGACGTTTTGGCTTTAAATTCAATCCTTCATCACGGCTGTAAAATAAGTATAGGACAGACTTAATACAAACATATATATATATATATATATATATATATATATATATATATATATATATATATATATATACAAAATTATTCAAAAAACAGAAAAAACATTATACACAGCTTAATTTGAAGGTAGATCAATGGTTTAAGAGGTAGATGGGAAACATGGATACTGATATAAAATTGACAAATACATTATCAAAATAGGTTTACCGATGAGAAGACGGGAAACTATGCCTCACGGATGCGGGATCATTTTTGACTGTTAATTAAAATTGGTAAGTGTTGGGGAAAGGAGTGGGTGGGGGAGGAAGGTTTTTTTGACCACCCATTTAGTTGAGGTTGGTAGTAGAGGATCAAGGGATGGAAATCGGTGTCATAAAAGTGTGGTGGTAATGGAAGTCAGGCAGGTATTAAGGTAGTTATTGCAGGGGATATAGAGTTTTAGCAACATGTTTTTAATAAATGGAAAATCTTGGAGTAGGTAGAGGAGAATACTTTTTTTTAATCAATATTGACAATTTACTGGGTTATTTTCTAGGTGAATAAATATTGCTTCAGAGAGGAGTTGGTGGAACTTGTTAAGAATTTGTCCTAATTGTTTTTACAGCCCCTATGAAGGCTTTAATTCGAATCCGAAACTAACCTAATTGTTTTTACAGCCCCTATGAAGGCTTTAATTCGAATCCGAAACTAACCTAATTGTTTTTATAGCCCCTATGAAGGCTTTAATTCGAATCCGAAACTAACCTAATTGTTTTTACAGCCCCTATGAAGGCTTTAATTCGAATCCGAAACTAACCTAATTGTTTTTACAGCCCCTATGAAGGCTTTAATTCGAATCCGAAACGAACCTAATTGTTTTTACAGCCCCTATGAAGGCTTTAATTCGAATCCGAAACGAACCTAATTGTTTTTACAGCCCCTATGAAGGCTTTAATTCGAATCCGAAACGTATAATCAAGCATTAATACTAATTTTTTTAGAAAAAAATGTAGTTTTATTCACATACAACGACCGAACTCTGACAATTTCTACCTTCATAGACTTCTAATTAATATCTTAGACTTTTTTTTTTTTTTTTTTTTTTTTTTTTTTTTTTTTTTTTTTTTTTTGTCAATTTATTTTTTCACCGATGATATCAAACGAACTCACGAGGCAAATACCCTCCAAGATAGAGGCAGAACAATTATGGAGAAATAATTAAGAATTTCCATTAAATTTTCATTACCTCACCTTATAGTAATTATAATGACGGACAGCTATTTGGCATAATTAATTATTAATACTAAATAAGCGGAATGTTAAAACTCCGAGTAGAAGTTTTTCTCTATTTCCCTTCCCTTGCTCAGAGCTTTTACAAATGGCTTGATGATGGGGCGAGAAGTTCCCTCAAGGTTTCAAAACATTTTCTTTACTAAAGCTAAGCATTATATTAAAGTATTTGGGAGTTAACTCTCGAGAGTAAGTTAATAGGAAAGTTTCGCCATTGAAACTTTTAATGGTTTCCAAACTAATGTTTATTAACTTTTATAACTCCGCCGGTGATTGTCTTGGTCCGAAGAGAAAGACTTGTTGCAATGTTCAAGTAGTCTCATGGATTTGTCTGCTTTCAATCTTATTTCAATCCATTTATATGTCTATTACATTATCTATATAGTAGATTGTCTGATTACAACTTAAGGAGACGCGGGTTTAAATCATGCTGCTTTAGCACTTTCCAAAGAATTTTGCTATTGAGGTTGCACTCATGAAGGAATTGTTGACAAACTTTTTTTAAATCTTCATCTATCCTGCCTAGTCGACACCGAAAATGACCCCTGTTAAAAATTATATATATATGTATATATATATATATATATATATATATATATATATATATATATATATATATATATATATATATATATATATATAAAGACAGGTATAGTTGGGATTCGGCTAGGAGAAAAACGTCAGACATTCAAAAAGAAATCTGTATTTTTGGACGTTTCGGCTGCAACAATGGCAGCCTTCTTCAGCACTAGAGAATGCCTAGGGGGGAGGGAGGAAGACCATACTTCCAACCATGGTTACCTAAGTTGTCCTCGAGGTCTTCCTCCCTCCCCCCTAGGCATTCTCTAGTGCTGAAGAAGGCTGCCATTGTTGCAGTCGAAACGTCCAAAAATACAGATTTCTTTTTGAAAGTCTGACGTTTTTCTCCTAGCCGAATCCCAACTATACCTGTCTTCGTATCTCTACAGCGGCTAACTATCTCCATCTCTACTATATATATATATATATATATATATATATATATATATATATATATATATATATATATATGTGCTTGTTTGGTAACACGATACCAGTCAGAGTTTTTGTGTTTTCGCCACAAAACTTGGTATATAGCATTTCCCTAGCAAACGATTGAAACAGTTCGTTAACAACCAAAATCGGTCCACCTGAATGGGAGGTTTACCCCAGACCGAAAGAACTGATTTTACCATGCCAGACGTAATTTTTGCTATATTTCAACGAAGCTCGGTATTCGTTGTGGACATCTAAAGAGAAAAATGCGTTGGTTTAGTTTAAAATAAACTAAATCGGTTCATTAGGAGAGTTGTTTCCGGGTTTACTCCGGACACAAATTACTAATATACTCATACCGGTCGTAATTTTTGTTATATTGTAACGAAACGCGGTATACGTCGTGGGTAACTCACGAGAAAGAAATTTTGTAAAAATGAACTAAATAAGTCTTTCAAAAAGGAGGGTTTACTTTTTACAATATTTCAATAGAATTAGCCCGCCAGACGCAGGTTCGCAAAGCTGCAAGGAGCGCTTTCTACCAATACGTCAGCTCAAAAGGCAAAAATACAACTTTTTGTGTATTTATTAACTAGTGTAGTGCCATGTATAAACAAAACTCTGGAAGCAAATAATTTAAAAAATTAAAAATTAAACGGTTAAAAATTAAAGTCCACGAAAGATCCAGCCAAGATATTTGTGGCTATCTTCAAAAATAGTACTCAATACGAACCGCTGAAATGTACATATCCCTTCCAAAGATATTTTTGTCCCATGAGAATAAAAACTATACCTGAACTGACTACGTTATTCAAGTTTACGTGAGAAGGTTTATTTCATTTTAGCTGTACTGCAAATTTTAACGATAATGAAATTACAAACTCAATATCTAATTCGGCGCTAATGGCCCAAATGCCGATGCGCCGTAAAAAATAAAAAAATATATACATATATTCTATAGCTAATTCAAATTTTCCAATATTATGGGGTAAAAAATATGTTTTTTTTTTTCAAGGTAGGGATTGTCGGGGTTCGGTCACTGCTACTTAATAAAACTACATTTTATCATAAAAATGGTTTTATTGTGCCGACGTTTCGGCTTGAACTTCAAGCCTTCATCAGGGCTGTATAAAACAAGTAGGACGGATGTAATACTGAAATATACATATATATATATATATATATATATATATATATATATATATATGCCTACATACACAAATGCACATACATATATACATACATACATATCTGGAAAAAGACAAAAACATAAAATACTAGAACATAATATTTAGAAGAACAATGTGCCCTAGAAGTGTTTGGATTATTAGGAAAACTGATATAAGAATAACAGATTACATATTAGATTAGATATAAAAATAACAAGATGGGCTTACCGATGGGAAGATAGAGAACTATTCCTCACAAATGCGGGATCATTTCTGACAGTTAATACAGGGAAACATAGGAAGAAAGGAGTTGGTGAGGGGTGAGGGGGGGGGGGGGGGGGGTTCTGGACCACCCAATGGACAGAGAACATAGAAGATGAAAGAAAGAGCGGCGGAAGCGGCGTCGTACAGTAAGGTGTCATAAAGTCATAAAATGTTGTGTTAATCGAAAGACAATTTTGTCATGAACTGGGTTATTTTCTAGGTGGATAAAAATTGATTCGGAAAGGAGGCGTTTGTCTTCGTTGGATTCAGTGGAAAGGATGGAGTACTGGTCAAAACCAAAGTCATGTCCGTCCAACGAAGACAAACGCCTCCTTTCCGAATCAATTTTTATCCACCTAGAAAATAACCCAGTTAATGACAAAATTGACAAAGAAGTCATCTCCTCTACCTACTCCAACATCTTCCATTTATTATAAACTCCATCCTAATCCCCTATACCGCCTGCAATATAGCCCTTTATACCTGCCTCCCTTTCCATTAACACAACATTTTATGACTTTATGACACCTTACTGTACTTCGCCGCTTCTGCCGCTCTTTCTTTCATGTTCTCTGTCCATTGGGTGGTCCAGAACCCCCCCCCCCTCACCAACTCCTTTCTTCCTATGTTTCCCTGTATTAACTGTCAGAAATGATCCCGCATTTGTGAGGAATAGTTCTCTATCTTCCCATCGGTAAGCCCATCTTGTTATTCTTATATCTAATCTAATATGTAATCTGTTATTCTTATATCTGTTTTCCTAATAATCCAAACACTTCTAGAGAACTTTGTTCTTCTATATATTATGTTCTAGTATTTTATGTTTTTGTCTTTTTCCATATATTTATGTGTATTTTTATATGTAGGCATACATATATATATATATATATATATATATATATATATATATATATATATATATATGTATATTTCAGTATTACATCCGTCCTACTTGTTTTTTACAGCCCTGATGAAGGCTTGAAGTTCAAGCCGAAACGTCGGCACAATAAAACCATTTTTATGATAAAATGTAGCTTTATTAAGTAGCAGTGACCGAACCCCGACAATCCCTACCTTGCATCATCTACGGTCAACCATCTCCTCTCAATGTTTTTTTTTTTCTTGCCTTCCATAGACTTTACGTCAAGCCTTCAGGGACATTTAGTCGCGTGGGCCGTATCGTCAATACAAATTCCAAGTATCGACTGTGAAAAGTGGTTTTGTACCTTATAGATGGCTCTATATAAATTGGATTTTATTATATAAGTTTATTAGACATAAAGCACATTCATTAGCTTGATTATCTGTGATTAATAATTATTTTTCTTTGTTGCCACATCTTACCAATCAGTCCAACAGCAATCAGTATAGATTGAAAATGAAAAACGCGTTTTTCTCATTCGATACTTTGCATTTTTATCGACGATATCTTGTCCTATCATTACCGCTAGTATGTTTCCGCAGAATATGCTGTATAAGAGACTTTGTAATACAAAACTCACTTTTGAAACTCCATAACAAGTAGAACAATCTATAAAAAAAAAAAATTAATTTTGTCACCTAAAAATCTCCCTTCGTCTAAAACCTAAAAAAGATATCAAGGTTAACCTGTTCCTATAAAGGCTAAACCTGTATATATACTGCCTACGTGATAGGATTGTTATTCACCTGTTATCACCGTGGTATCAGTAACTGTTACCTCGAGAGAAGGTTGAATACTCCCTCACATCATACGGTGATTGATGACCTCACAGTAGACAGCTGTAGCAGGGATAGCACCCCCCCCTCCCCCCCCCCCCCCTAGCAGTGCTGACGTATCGGTGGGTGTATTCGCCGCTCTATGGAGCTAAGTGAATTCCTACATTATTCATGGCTCCCATAGACCCCCCCTCCCCTCAATTCCCCCAAACCTTCGGGTCTTTGTTTGCCTATTGGCTTCTCTTGACAGGTGTATTAACGCCATCAGCTGTTCCCAATCAGGCCAATTCCTATTAAATAGGAGTTTAACCTTTCAAATCCTATTTAGCTCATTTATACACAATCATAGGCTTCCAATCTCTCTCTCTCTCTCTCTCTCTCTCTCTCTCTATATATATATATATATATATATATATATATATATATATATATATATATATATACTTACTAACACAACTATTTGTACTAAAACTAATACTAATATAATGTATAGCAATATTAATAATAGTAATATACTACATAACAGTATTAATATTTATTTATTTTTTTCCTCTTTTTTTATGTATACATGTATACTTCTTTTTTTTAAATATTATATATATATATATATATAATATATATATATATATATATAATATATATATATATATATATATATATATATATATATATATATATTGTTTACGTTTGGAGTTAAGGAAGTATTAACCCTTTCCGTACGCAACGAGCCGCAAGGAGTGTGTTCTGCTGTACGGGATACCCGCACCCAGCCTCGGTCCCCCTGTACGGGATACTTTTCCCACTCTCGGTCACAGCGCCTCGGCTTTCAGCGATCTCCTCGCCGTAGTATAACTCGTCTTTAATCATTTTCATTTTTATTTTGCTTACAATGATTATTAATTTTTATTTAGGTTGAATTAGTTTGGCGTTTAAATAATTATTTTAAGTTGAATAACTTTTTTTAAAAATAAGTAATAAAAAAGGTATATTATATACGAGTAAAAGAATTTTTTTTTTTTCACTTCTCATTTGCCCTTTCTTTTATAAATAATACGCAAGGGAATTAAATACTCAATAACTACGGCAAATAAATTTTCCATGTTCATTTTTGATCCGTGACTTTGTACACCGGCGGAGCTAAATTTTTTTTTATGTATAAAATTTAGTTACAAAAACAAAAGCATAATTATAAATATTTAAAGTTAATTTAATGAATTATTTAATTATATATGTAATACTATATTAAACATTTTAATTAAATATTAAATATTTTTTTTAAATTGGAGGACACGCAATAAAAAAAAACAGTTTTTCTAAATTTAACAAAACACGAATATAAGAACTTAACTTCAGGTCTAAAAGTTAAATGATTTTGCAAATAAATGCTGTTAGGAACGTACAGAAGTATAAAAACAAACGGTAATTTGGCGTGAGTTGACAGGGTAACTGGGCGGAGAAGGCAACGAGTTCTAATTAGACTAAAACCGACCAAAAACTTCATTCAAATGCCATCTAATAGGGAGGAATACTAGAAGTACAATTCGGTAACGCTAGATAGCTCTAAAGTCAAGAAATGAGAAGATAAAGAATGCGAGAGATACGCCGAGCTCTCGACTGCTGTACAAGTCCACGGTACGTGGGTCCGGTCTTCCTTCGACTTCTACACAAGTCCAGGGTACACAGGTCCCGACCGCTCTCGACTGCTGTACAAGTCCACGGTACGTGGGTCCGGTCTTCCTTCGACTTCTACACAAGTCCAGGGTACACAGGTCCCGACCGCTCTCGACTGCTGTACCAGTCCACGGTACGTGGGTCCCGTCTTCCTTCGACTTCTACACAAGTCCATGGTACACAGGTCCCGACCGCTCTCGACTGCTGTACAAGTCCACGGTACGTGGTTCCCGTCTTCCTTCGACTTCTACACAAGTCCATGGTACACAGGTCCCGACCGCTCTCGACTGCTGTACAAGTCCACGGTACGTGGGTCCCGTCTTCCTTCGACTTCTACACAAGTCCATGGTACACAGGTCCCGACCGCTCTCGACTGCTGTACAAGTCCACGGTACGGAAAGGGTTAAGAAACA
This sequence comes from Gonocerus acuteangulatus, assembly GCA_946811695.1. Lineage (NCBI taxonomy): Eukaryota > Metazoa > Arthropoda > Insecta > Hemiptera > Coreidae > Gonocerus > Gonocerus acuteangulatus. Next base: position 4,609,516 of record OX328129.1, on the reverse strand, counting down.
AATTGTATTAACAGACGTGAAAAGCTTTGGGATTTTAGTAAATTTTCTTAAATATCTCAAAAACGGTTGGGAAATCGTGGTAAGTCGAAGGAAACCATTCAAAAGCTTACTACATTCTCTACAAAAACGGTTCCTAAGTTATTTTCGATAGGTGATGTAAATCCGAGAAATAAGTGCTTAAAACTTGAAAATTCTTCTAAGGATGAAAAAATGGTCGAAAATTCCCACAAGTGTTTTATTGGCAAAACGTTTTCAGGGACTAAGCCCCATTTTCAATGCCCATGCATTGGCTCTTATTCAGCCGAGCCTTGCTCCTAGACCATTTTTTCATCCTTGGAACATCAATTTTCCACCATCCAGCATTCTCCAACAATGAAAATTCTTAGTTTTGTTCTTTTTAACGGGGTTTTGTTTCTTTTTATCTAATGTTTTAATAGGTTTTTTTTTTGTTTTGTTTTTTATTCATTTAACAGTAAAATGAGTAATACCAACCAAGGTGAGGAATAACCCTTCAAAGCTCCACAACTTACTTTTATTTCACCATCACAACGTTTCGGACTATTCGGCCATCTTCAGGAGATCTACAATAGTATATTAATTAATAGATACTGCAGAAAACACGCTTTATAATTACTATTAACCAAGATATTACATCATCTAATGCCAATTATTAAATTTTATTTCCTTAATTTTAAACTCACCATGTCCTGTCAATAATTAAAGTTACATTTAAAACATCATAAAATCAATAAAATGATTCCTAAAAGAAACTTGGTTAATAGTAATTATAAAGCGTGTTTTCTGCAGTATCTAGTAATTAATATACTATTGTAGATCTCCTGAAGATGGACGAATAGTCCGAAACGTTGTGATTGTAAAATAAAAGTATGTTGTACAGCTGTGAAGGGTTATTCCTCAGTTTGGTTGGTATTATTAATTAATACCCTTCATCTAGTCATCAAAGTATTTTAGTGAAGGTAAGAAAATGAGAAAAATTGTTATAGTGTTTCCAAGAGCGAACTTTGAATACTAGGTTGTGGCTAAATGGAATTCAACTCCAATTTCTCCTTAGTCCTTAAACTAATATTTCTTTCAGTCCAAGGCTGTCTTAATAACAACAAGTTCTAATTTCTGTATTTCCTTCCAGGTGTTCTCTGCAGCTGTAGTGTCGTTCTCCCTGGACGGCGAGCGATACCAACCCAACCCCGTCAAGTTCGTCCCGATCATGGATCGTCCTAAAGATATCGCCTTCAATGTGACCATCCCGCTGCACGGTCGACTTGCTAAGACCCTGAAGCTACAGCTGTTCTTCTCCTCGAGGTGGATACTGCTCAGCGAAGTGTCATTCGATTCTGGTGAGTTGTAGATCAATGTAGTCATTACTTTTTTTTATTTATTTATTGGACAATTTATAAATAAAAAAAAAAAAAAAAATTGGACAATTTATTTTTTGGCTCTTCGGCGTCGAGCCTACCAATAACGGCCAAGTGTTGAATGCTGGTGGTCCAGTTCGAGACAGACAGCGATGCGGTCCCCATTCATAATACCGTCGTGACAGAGCAGGCAAGTGTCGTCTTCTGCCAAGCCAAAGCGGTGTAGGTGTGCCTGGAGATAGTCGTGGCCAGTCAAATATTTGCAGCGGTGCGCCGTCGGCCGCGGCGATTGGCCTGTCGGTGGTTGACGGCAGGGGGCCGATGTGGTAAAGTGGGGCCCATTTCTTTTCCAAAGCTAGCTTCTTCATGTACGTATTTGGTGTGAAGTTTGATGGCAGCATCAACTAGGTTTTTGGCAGAGGCAAGACTTGTGTCCATTTTTTGTTGATCCGTTTGTGTCCCCTTCATAGCAAGATCATCTGCTTTTTTAATTGCCAGTTATACCAACTTGGCTTGGGATCCATTGAAGACTTACAGCCCAGTTCTTATGCCGGAGGCGAGTCAATCCATTTGAAATGGTCCAGAAAAACATAATCTGGTTGTTCGACCATTTTAGAAAAAAATTATATTTTTACAATCAATTACATATGAAATCAGTGGTTCAAAACAATTTTTAACATTTTTTTAGAGTCAACCGTTTGAAAATGGCAGCCATCTTTGTTTCACCGCGCATGCTGATTTTTGAGTTTATTAGCTCTTACGGAAAACTCATTATCTCAGGACTGGTAACTCATAGACTATAGTTAAGACATCATTGTTTTTCTTACAGCCTGCTCTATCTTTTATAATTTCTTCACTATTTGATAAAAGGATTTAAACCAACTTAAAAAGAGTTATTTAAAGTAAAAATTGTTCCGCAAGAAAAAATAAGTGTTCCGCAATCACTGATATTTTTGTGTCCATGTTCTTGATACTTTTAAACAATAAATAACATGCACTATGGAATTCTAAGAGAATTATTATACACAAATTGACTCAATAAAAAAAAGAAAGGAAGAATATAGAAATGTCTTTTCTATAAAATATATTTAAAAAAATTCCATTGGAATATTTCCATTTGCCGGACGGATATCGAACCCCCATACCTTGGAGATTAACGAAAGCTCCGCGGACTATCCAAGCGGAAGAACGGACTGTATTCTGCTGTCCAGCTGTGGATATTCCCAGCCTATCCCCCCTCCCCACAAAGGGAGGATTGTTGGGAGGAAAAACTGGAAGCGAATCCCCAATCCTGTCATGAGTACCTCCAATTTCGACCCTCCCTTCACTTAATTGGACTTTTTCTTAAACTTTATTTTTTGTTATTTTTATTTAATCTCCGTGAGCCCGACCATTAGAGCCGCCCTTTTCAAAGCGAGAATTAAAAACTTAGTAAAAATTATGGTTTGGACTTCCCTTCTTATATTTAATATTAAATTCTTCTTATTTTTTTAACAGGAAAAAATATAGCTTTTTAATCTTTTTAATTTTAACAAACTAATATAAATTAATTGGTTAACCTGTTCATGCTTAAAGTTTCATTTATTTATTTTTTCCCATTTTTAGGTGGACAGAATTATTTTATGTTTTTCAGGTCACTGAGTAAGGGAAATTGTTTTAAAAAATTCTTTGACCCACAGTTTTTAGTATAGCCAACAGACGTATGTTGTAGGCACACATGTTTGACACAATAGATAAAAATTCAGAAAACATTTTGTAAATATATGGAACATTTAATTAGTAATTTTTTGCATGTATTATTTGCATAAAAATAATACATATATTCATGAAAAATAATACAAAGGCTATACTAGGAAAATAAAAACCAAAAATAGACTAGCAACTTAAAGAAAAAAGTCATTGTACTGACTTGTTTTTAAGCGTCCGCTACCGTTCGCGCATCCGCGGCAGCCATGTACGGAAAAAAATACTGTATGTCATACTGTACATTACAGAAGCTTTTCGGGTGGACCTAAAGCATATTTACGTTCCTGGATCTGAGCAGAGGGTTCTAAACGAATTTTTTAATAATAAAAAATATATACAATTATATGATGCACTAAAAACGAACAATCCATCAATCTTCGTCTGATTCAAAACTGCTTCATCTTTCAGCATTTTTTTCTAACGAGTCAATATCGTCAGCCTCATTTTCTAATAACAGTCTTTAACCAGTGAAGTTTGGCCTATTAATTTCCCTAGGTGAGTTCTAATAGTTGATCTTCTAGTAAACTACACTTCAATATTTATTTATTCAATCATTTCGAGAGCTTCACAACAAAGGTGATCTGCTCTATTGAATAACAAAAAATAAAAACAACAAAAAAATTGAGGATAAATAATAATAAGAAATACAATAAATTAATTGGTTATGAATTAATTGGTCATGATCTGAAAATTAAATATAATCCTATGATAGGTGATAACATAGGGCTTTGATTATAATAATAATTGGTCTAATAATATGGTGGCCAGCCGGGAAAAAAAATATTTATATATATATATTATTATTATTATTATTATTATTCAACTGACCCTTTGTTCCAATCTTCTTATTTTCGTGGTAGGCGGAAGGTCAATTAATAAAAACTTCACCATACAGAATCACCAACTTTATTCCGTCCCTACATGTTTCACACCTTTATTGGTGCCTCTTCAGGGGAAAAATTACATATATAAAACTTACAGCCTCAATCTGAGGAGGATAACCTTCCACCAGTACGGCCACGTCTAGAATGATCATGGTCTGAAAGAATCCAAAATGGCGAAATATAATCAGCTGATCCATAATCGATTTGCCAAACATTTAAAATTTAAAATTAATTTCCAGAAGAAATATAGTCTTAAAAATTAAAACCATCTTCCCACCTTCTAATTAAAACATATTTTTACCTTTTGTTAAATAAATTAATAAAAATCGTATTCAAATGTAATATTTCAGTTTTTTTATTTACCACTTTTTTCCTATTTTTTATGATATGGATATTTTCCTTAATTCTTCTTTTCATTCTATTTCTCTCTTTACCTAATGTACTAATATTTTCAAAATCGAAACTATGTTTATATTTTATAGCATGATAAGCCAACGCTGTCTTATTCTCTCCTTTATCAATACTTTGCGCATGCTGTTTAATCCTTTTTCCAAGTAACTGTTCCGATTCCCCTATATATGATTTATCACAGCTATTGCAGTCAACGCTGTCTTATTCTCTCCTTTATCAATACTTTGCGCATGCTGTTTAATCCTTTTTCCAAGTAGCTGTTCCTATTCCCCTATATATGATTTATCACAGCTATTGCAGTCAACGCTGTCTTATTCTCTCCTTTATCAATACTTTGCGCATGCTGTTTAATCCTTTTTCCAAGTTGCTGTTCCGATTCCCCTATATATGATTTATCACAACTATTGCAGTCAACGCTGTCTTATTCTCTCCTTTATCAATACTTTGCGCATGCTGTTTAATCCTTTTTCCAAGTAGCTGTTCCTATTCCCCTATATATGATTTATCACAGCTATTGCAGTCAACGCTGTCTTATTCTCTCCTTTATCAATACTTTGCGCATGCTGTTTAATCCTTTTTCCAAGTTGCTGTTCCGATTCCCCTGTATATGATTTATCACAACTATTGCAGTCAACGCTGTCTTATTCTCTCCTTTATCAATACTTTGCGCATGCTGTTTAATCCTTTTTCCAAGTAGCTGTTCCGATTCCCCTATATATGATTTATCACAGCCATTGCAGTCAACGCTGTCTTATTCTCTCCTTTATCAATACTTTGCGCATGCTGTTTAATCCTTTTTCCAAGTAGCTGTTCCGATTCCCCTATATATGATTTATCACAGCTATTGCAGTCAACGCTGTCTTATTCTCTCCTTTATCAATACTTTGCGCATGCTGTTTAATCCTTTTTCCAAGTAGCTGTTCCGATTCCCCTATATATGATTTATCACAGCTATTGCAGTCAACGCTGTCTTATTCTCTCCTTTATCAATACTTTGCGCATGCTGTTTAATCCTTTTTCCAAGTAGCTGTTCCGATTCCCCTATATATGATTTATCACAGCTATTGCAGTCAACGCTGTCTTATTCTCTCCTTTATCAATACTTTGCGCATGCTGTTTAATCCTTTTTCCAAGTAGCTGTTCCGATTCCCCTATATATGATTTATCACAGCTATTGCAGTCAACGCTGTCTTATTCTCTCCTTTATCAATACTTTGCGCATGCTGTTTAATCCTTTTTTCCAAGTAGCTGTTCCGATTCCCCTATATATGATTTATCACAGCTATTGCAGTCAACGCTGTCTTATTCTCTCCTTTATCAATACTTTGCGCATGCTGTTTAATCCTTTTTTCCAAGTAGCTGTTCCGATTCCCCTATATATGATTTATCACAGCTATTGCAGCCAACGCTGTCTTATTCTCTCCTTTATCAATACTTTGCGCATGCTCTTTAATCCTTTTTCCAAGTAGCTGTTCCGATTCCCCTATATATGATTTATCACAGCTATTGCAGTCAACGCTGTCTTATTCTCTCCTTTATCAATACTTTGCGCATGCTGTTTAATCCTTTTTCCAAGTAGCTGTTCCGATTCCCCTATATATGATTTATCACAGCTATTGCAGCCAACGCTGTCTTATTCTCTCCTTTATCAATACTTTGCGCATGCTGTTTAATCCTTTTTCCAAGTAGCTGTTCCGATTCCCCTATATATGATTTATCACAGCTATTGCAGTCAACGCTGTCTTATTCTCTCCTTTATCAATACTTTGCGCATGCTCTTTAATCCTTTTTCCAAGTAGCTGTTCCGATTCCCCTATATATGATTTATCACAGCTATTGCAGTTAATTTTGTAGATATTGTATTTAGTGTCCCTTAATTTTAATTTATCTTTAATATGACTAAAGCTTTTTTTTATTCTACTATCATATTTCAAAGATTATATCTATATATATATATATATATATATATATATATATATAAAGATAAAAATAAATAAATAAAGGAATAAGGAACATAAATTAATATAATAATGACAATAAATAAAAGATATAAAGGAATGAATAGGTTGGCAATTATTGTAAGATCAGAAATTTAGTTGGGAATTAAGATCGTGGGTCATTTGTAATATTACTATATTTTATTGTATGTATTCGTGGTCAATAAGTATGTTAGTATGGTACAGTTCAATAAGTTAATTACATCTACATCGTTTTTTTTTTTTTTTCTTTTTTACACAAACCTTTCCGAAAACTGGCGAAAATCGAATCCGATGAAACTAAGAGCATGATAGGAAGATCTTTGTTTGCGGCCTCTCTAGAAAATTTTCTTGTACTATGCTCTCAAAATTGACGGGAATATCGGTTACGGCCTAGAGTCTGTGAAACTCTTTTCCGAGCGACCAGCACCTTCACTTGTGGATTGTCCTGTCACATCTACTATATAATTGTCAAATACCACTCACTCACTCAGTCACTCACTCACTCACTCATCTATCATCGCCCAGCCCAAACCGCTCGACAGAAAATTTTGAAATTTTGCATGGACACTCCCTATATAACGTAGGCGCTCGCTAAGACAGGATTTTTTGATATTCGTATTTTTAAGCATTTTTAGGGGGGTTTAAAGTTTGAGTTGGTTGGAGAAGGACGATAAAGAACAGCTGTTACCGTACATTATCTATCTCATAGTTTTATTTCTAATTGAGGTTAATTTCAACTATGATGGCAGACCTTGAATTACTAGAAATTAACTGTCCCTCATACAGTTTTAATTGCGTTTCTTTTCTGCCTGTCCCCGTCAGATAGGCTTGCCATATTTTTGGAGAGTTAAAGCGAGACACATTAATATGGGATGGCCATACCAGGGGGGGGGGATAAAAAGAGTACAAATTATAAGCAAAATGGTTGGTGACTTTTAAGCCTAGCAACTAACGGGAAGGGGGAATCCTAAACTGTTAGTCTACCCAAACCTTAAAAATAAGAACGGAACTTTTTTTGCTACTTGATTTTCTTAAAACAATCTCTCAGCCAAATAGTAGTGTCTGGCAGCTGGCAGCGCTGTGCAGGTAGTTCCAGCGTTTTACAGTTAGATTACTTCTCATTTCTTTGACACTGTGAGCAGTAGTAAAAATTTTCATTGTAGAAATGTAACCGATTTAAAAAAAATTCTTATAAACATGAATTCATTACTTTTTACATCTTACAGCCTTTTCCGGGACATTGATAAAACTGGGCAGGAGACCGAAACAATTGCAAAATACCGGGACAGTCCCGGTCAAACCGTGATGTATGGCATATCCTTAGGTTTTCCAGGCGACGTAATACTATCCGGAACCCTGGCACAGCCTCCTCGCCTATAACCTTGGTAATACTCGTAAATATATTGGGTGTTACCATATGACTTCTTGGAAACATGAACTTTTAAATTTTAACGCCCATTGAATAAAATATAGTATGACGGGAACCGTGTTGTAATAAACTGCACAGAATTGTATAGTAACGTAATTTTAATGAAACATTATTTAACGCAATAAAATAACTACTTATCTGCCGTGACGAAGCACGGGTATTCAGCTAGTGTGACGTAAACTCAAACTTCTTCAGCCTCGCGGGAAGTCCATAAACAATTTAGCTCACCGATGAAATTTCTTCTATATGTCACTAATGTTTCTGGAATAATCTTTTTTGGCGTCTTTAATTATTATCCTGTTTAAAATTTTATCTTCATCGTTATTTCCTAGTTTTAATATGCAGATTAAGAAGCATTTACTATTATAAGTAAAGATGGAATGGTTGGGTTTCGGCTAAAGAAACCTTAATACGATTTATGTTACAAAAATTAATACAGAAAAAAGTTTATAATTGAGATAAGTAACAGAACTATAAATAAACTTAACTTATTATAAAAGAACAATTAAGTCTTAAATTCTTAGAATGAGTAGAATGAAAATCAAAAGAAACATAACAAAAAAATAAGAAAAAAGGCTATTACATTGAAGTTCATATAGTTCTGTTACTTATCTCAATTATAAACGTTTTTCTGTATTAATTTCTGTTTTTTTTTGTCATTGTAGCTGACGAAGGCTACCAATGAGTAGCCGAAACGTCCTCAGTTTAGATTTTTGTAACATAAATCATATTGAGGTTTCTTTTGCCGAATCCCAACCATTCCACCATCTTTACTTATCACCTCGACGGCTAACTATCTAATCTTCATGATTTACTATTATATTTTGAACCCTACTTCTACGATTAAGATACAAATTCTTTTCGTGGAATGATAAGAAAGAAACATGAAATCCATCCTAAATTACTAAATTGTCCTGAATACGCGACAAATCGCAAAAAAAAAGGAAAAAAAAGTATGAAGTATGTGAATATAAAAGGTGTATAGTTTTAGTGAAAGAATTAGCTCGGCACTCCTCGGCACTCCTCGGCCAGTAATTCTCCATTGAACTATGAAAATGTTGTATCTAGTGATATGATTTATTCTAGGTAGAACTATATCCATCCAGCACCCCGAATAGTGAAATATTAGCACTTACTTGTCTCTGTAGTATCCTTCCAGCACCCCGAATAGTGAAATATTAGCACTTACTTGTCTCTGTGGTGTCCATCCAGCACCCCGAATAGTAAAATATTAGCACTTACTTGTCTCTGTGGTGTCCATCCAGCACCCCGAATAGTGAAATATTAGCACTTACTTGTCTCTGTGGTGTCCATCCAGCACCCCGAATAGTGAAATATTAGCACTTACTTGTCTCTGTGGTGTCCATCCAGCACCCCGAATAGTGAAATATTAGCACTTACTTGTCTCTGTGGTGTCCATCCAGCACCCCGAATAGTAAAATATTAGCACTTACTTGTCTCTGTGGTGTCCATCCAGCACCCCGAATAGTGAAATATTAGCACTTACTTGTCTCTGTGGTGTCCATCCAGCACCCCGAATAGTGAAATATTAGCACTTACTTGTCTCTGTGGTGTCCGTCCAGCACCCCGAATAGTAAAATATTAGCACTTACTTGTCTCTGTGGTGTCCATCCAGCACCCCGAATAGTGAAATATTAGCACTTACTTGTCTCTGTGGTGTCCATCCAGCACCCCGAATAGTGAAATATTAGCACTTACTTGTCTCTGTGGTGTCCATCCAGCACCCCGAATAGTAAAATATTAGCACTTACTTGTCTCTGTGGTGTCCATCCAGCACCCCGAATAGTAAAATATTAGCACCTACTTGTCTCTGTGGTGTCCATCCAGCACCCCGAATAGTGAAATATTAGCACTTACTTGTCTCTGTGGTGTCCATCCAGCACCCCGAATAGTAAAATATTAGCACTTACTTGTCTCTGTGGTGTCCATCCAGCACCCCGAATAGTGAAATATTAGCACTTACTTGTCTCTGTGGTGTCCATCCAGCACCCCGAATAGTAAAATATTAGCACTTACTTGTCTCTGTGGTGTCCATCCAGCACCCCGAATAGTGAAATATTAGCACTTACTTGTCTCTGTGGTGTCCATCCAGCACCCCGAATAGTAAAATATTAGCACTTACTTGTCTCTGTGGTGTCCATCCAGCACCCCGAATAGTGAAATATTAGCACTTAGCAATTATAGTTTCTGTTCAAAAACTTGCAAAGTAATTACAAGAACAAAACCGCAATAAACACTGGGGAAAATGCTCCCTTTCTTAGAGTCCGATTAATAATCCCCTCCCTCGCCCGTTGACGATCCAAGAAAGTAAATATTTACATTTTACCTTCTTCCAACTAATACTAGACAGTATTTAGTGGGTGATGTATAAAATATTTTATATGAATTTTGTCCACCTAAAAGGCTATTTTTGTCCACTGAGCGACGTATCAGCGGTGTATAGTAAAAAGTCCGACTCGCAGGAACTGCCTCATCTTAGCGCGGTTCCGTTCTTGTCCCTAGTCTAATTTCGAATGATTAAAATAGAAGCAGTTATTATTTTGTTGACAGGAGATCGTTGATCGTTGATGATGCAAGGTAGGGATTGTCCGGGTTCGGTCACTGCTACTTAATAATACATACCCCATATGTGTATGTATGTGGGCATATATATGTACATATGTGTGCGTGTATATGTGTATGTGTATATGCTTATATATAAATATATATATACATATATATATATATATATATATATATATATATATATATATATGTTTGGTATATTTACATAGATATGTGCATATATTAGTGTTAAATATGTCCTACTTGTATTTACAGCCCTGATGAAGGGTGACCGAAGTAGCAGTGACCGAACCCCGACAGCTATTATTTTGGTTCCACCAGTCTTGAAAGGTAGGATTTACAATCTTACCTGGAAGGGTCGGCAACACTAGAAACCGTCCTGCTAGTTACTAGGTCTTGGAATCTTGGAACCTGTTTTATTTTCGAATACATTATCCAACTATAAGCAATTAAAAAATAACAAGGAATTAAAAACAGACAAAAAGAACAGTTCGAATAAGCGAAATCAATTACTTTAAAGCTTTAAGCTCTTATTTCTCCGATTGTCATCGCCTAATCAAAACTTTCATTAGAACCTTTTATGTAGATCATTTTATAAGCTTTCTAATGGTATTCTTCCGTTTACCAAGATTTTCAACCGTTTTCGAGATATTAATGAAAGTTCCCAAAATTTACATTATTTCTAGCAACAGAAAATTGGTCTCATTTTTCATATCCTGTTTTACACACAAAATTTTCCCAACATAAGAAATTACAAAAATAAAAAGCAATAAAAAACGAAGGGAAGGAGACAAAAATTACAAAAAGAACGACAAAAACCCGTTCATAAGAACAAAACAGACGTAATTGAAGTTTTAAGCACTTATTTCTCCGATTGACATAACCTAATCAAAAATAGTTTTAGACTCTTTTTTGTAGAGAATTTAGTAAGCTTTCAAATAGTTTCTATCCACTTACCACGATATCCCAGCCGTGTTCGAGATATTAATGAAAGTATACGAAGTTCCCAAAACTTTTCATGTCTGTTCATAAAATATTTTATTCTAACCCTTCCTTAACTCCAAACGTAACAAAACTTTCAACATATTAGTTTTAATGAAAGTAGAACATGCAGATAATGTTTCAACTGAATCCCGTAATTCTAAGTACCCAAACCAAAAACGGTATTCAAAAACTATTTTTCCAATTTTCTCGAAAACGGTTAAAGCTATCGCCTTGAAAATGGTTCCATTCGTTTCCCCAGCCCAAGAAGCCTATAAAAAGAGTACTTACAAGCTTATGAACTCAAAAACGTAAGCGTTACGATTTTTTTTGCGCGAATTTCGCCCCAAATGCCATCTTCCAGTGGGCGGATTTTGCTGATTAACGAACTTGACCTTTCAAATTGGACGACGGATTTTTGTACGAAATTTCATCAAAATCGGACCATTCGTCTTCTACTTAGAGAGCGAACAGACAAATATATATACATATATATATATATATATATATATATATATATATATATATATATATACATATATATATATATATATATACAAATTTGAACCACCGTTATTTTCGGTCTCTATGGGTTCTGAAACGCGAAATTTTCTAGTCGGCACTTCCGGATTGTTTCATTGTATCAACCTTATAAGCGGGGTTCCTCCCTATGGGGGAGGGAGGAACCGCACTAAAAAGAAGTCCTGAAAATACCATTGATGCAAAAAGAAAACCTCATTTCGCCATTTCATGTATTTTTTCTTTAAACTGAAGATAATGGTGGCCTTTAGTAATGACGTGGATAAATAATTTGAAATGAACTGACCATCCAGAAGCAGAAGGGTATATATTCTTAGGAGCCTATATCTAGCTCATGATGATGTCAGCTGACATTTAAACAGCTGCTCACGTCTAATTAATCACATGGCTTGGTTTGTTCAATCAGCTGAAGGGGGAACAGCTATTAAAAGCAATAAAAACAGAATACATCAATTTCTTAGTAATAACCTTTTATCGCTTATGCAGTTAATTAATTCTTAAATTAGAAGAATTGGGGTTAAACATTAAGAATAAGATAAACATCCTTGTCACCTAAGCAGTTGTGCATAGATGTATTTTTTAGTGAAAATTAAAAAGAATTAGTAAATACCGCAAATAAAAGTGACTTGTAATGGATTCTATTTACTGAGTGACAAGTAAGCTCCCCCACCACCATTCTACTAAGCAGTTATCCTTGGTAAAATCGTGTAAACAGCTCGACAAGTGCTTAGTGACAAGTAAGCTCCCCCACCACCATTCTACTAAGCAGTTATCCTTGGTAAAATCGTGTAAACAGCTCGACAAGTTCTTAGTGACAAGTAAGCTCCCCCAACACCATTCTACTAAGCAGTTATCCTTGGTAAAATCGTGTAAACAGCTCGACAAGTGTTTAGTGACAAGTAAGCTCCCCCACCACCATTCTACTAAGGAGTTATCCTTGGTAAAATCGCGTAAACAGCTCGACAAGTGCTTAGTGACAAGTAAGCTCCCCCACCACCATTCTACTAAGCAGTTATCCTTGGTAAAATCGTGTAAACAGCTCGACAAGTTCTTAGTGACAAGTAAGCTCCCCCATCACCATTCTACTAAACAGTTATCCTTGGTAAAATCGTGTAAACAGCTCGACAAGTGTTTAGTGACAAGTTAGTTACGGGACGGATCGTACTGAACCCACTTGTCCACTAATACTTGTCACTAAGCGTATAAAAAAAATATATATATCTAATATATAAAATTCTCGTGTCACAGTTTTCGTTGCCATACTCCTCCGAAACGGCTTGACCGATTTTGATGAAATTTTTTGTGCTTATCCGGTATCTATGAGAATCGGCCAACATCTATTTTTCATCCCCCTAAATGTTAGGGGTAGTCCACCCCTAATTTTTTTTTTTTTATTTTTTAGACAAAATTTTAAATTTCTATTTTTTTATGATACAACATACAAAAATACATACAATCCTCAATTTTCACCCTTCTACGATCAACCCTTATTTAATTATTTAAATAAAATTATTTAATTACTACAGGTGTCACTTCTGACCCAGTAAACAGCACGGAGTAGGGATGAGAACGAAGCCGGTCTCCTTTCTTTCTCACTCCCTACCAGAGTTGGGCAAACGTTAGCGCGCGCTAAAAGCTGATACCTCTCCGCTAATTTAGCGAAACTGTAGAAAGCCAGCGCTAATAATTAGCGGTTAGCGGCGGCAGTGCGCTAACCGCTAATCTATTTATGAAATATCGTAATAGCTATTAGCAATTACGATATTTCATAAATAGATTAGCGGTTAGCGCACTGCCGCCGCTAACCGCTAATTATTAGCGCTGGCTTTCTACAGTTTCGCTAAATTAGCGGAGAGGTATCAGCTTTTAGCGCGCGCTAACGTTTGCCCAACTCTGCTCCCTACACAGTTGTCGGCCATCATTATTGTTTATGCATCAAGTGTAGTAGTAACGTTGACAATTATTATTTTGCTATCTCAGTGTAACTCTCATATTAACTATTAATCATTCCTATTTTATCAATAATAATTAAATTATCAATTTTGAGTGTATTTTGCACGATTAGTTAATCAAGTGATTTTATAACCTCAAAAGTACTCAACACGTGACACGAGCTTCCAATAACAACGGATTTTGTGTTGTAAGTATCCTTTTTTTTATTTATATCGAAAATGTTGTTGATCTTATAAAAATGTAATTTTAATTTAATTTTATTAAAAAAATGTAATTATACAATTAAGATTTTCATAGTTTACAAAAAATCAATCATTATGAATCTTTATTTTGAAATGTCAATGGAAATATTGGTTGTATGAAAAAATTATTGTTTAATAGTGTTTGATATTGTTTAATAGTGTTACTGTCGTAATTGTTTAATTAATGATATATAATTTTAAGGAATAAATTATAATAACTTAAAAATAATGTTTGCCTTTTGTTATTTTTATATTCCCTCATCGTTCACAGCGCTCCATGCTTATTTCACGCATATACCACATTCTTACGTACATACAATATACACATTCTAACATACATACATACTTACAATAAGTAAGCTATTTTTTGTCTACACTAGAAATTACTAGGAAATTATTTATATGGCAAAACAACGTTTGCCGGGTCAGCTAGTATATATATATATATATAATTTTTTAAAAAGGATTTTTGTGATTTTGTGATCATATTGGAAGCTTACATAGAGGAGAAAAAATAAGGAACGGTAGAAACAAATAATCACCAGATATTTACTGGCCTTGGTGGCATAAGAGGGCAGATACTGCAGAGGCATCTGATTCTTAATTATATGACACACTAAGAAGTGTGGTCAGTGACTGTGTTCCCACCGTCTGATTTCCCTCTTTTCGGGTATCCATTAAAAGCTGGGAAGACGCCGGAGCCTGAGCCACCCGAAAATAATATGTCAGTGCGTTTCCGTGAGCCGAAAACTAAACGAGGGTTTTCAAAGATACACTTTATAATAACTTCAAACATGTTTAATAAATGAATGTAATAAAACAATGAACAACATTTGTAAACTGAAAGAGTGAAAGGTTAACAATGAACATATGGTTGAACACAATTGACATTTGAGAGAAACAATTAACAAATGATATTGCTACAGGTTTTTTGTCCAAGAAGTAGTTTTGTTAAAATAGGTCAACCTGACCCACGAATCTCCGATACGTTTGGTTGGTTGGCATCCCTGCAAGGAACAAATCCAGCTTTTGACGTTTTTGTATAACAGCATGATCATTTTTTTTTGTTGGTACACCTGCATCTAGGTCATTAGCGCCGGGTTATCTATTGGTTTTGAACCTTTATAAACATCCATTTCGGAGCACAGATTTTTTTTCCGCACGCACAAAGATGAAAAACCTCAACTTAGAACAAGTGGTACTCGAATCCCGCATTTTCTTAAGCAGGCTACACACGATTCTGTCAGTTAGACCTGAACAGTCCGACTGAAAGCCGGTCGCGTGAACGTGTATATATTCCGGCCGGTCTGTCAGTTAAGACTGTTCAGGCGGTAGGAATATATTCACGTTCAGGCGACCGGCTTTCAGGCGGTCTGTTCAGGTCTAACTGACAGGCCTGCCTAAGTCGTGTGTAGCCTGCTTAAGGAAGGGTAATCGGGTACCCTATTCTAACACGGGATAGGTAACGTATTGACTAATACTATGTTGGGCATGATTCTATCGGGAGAAGTGGCATATTTATTTTCTGCAGCTAAAAGTTAATCCGAAACAACCAATATCCGTCAAGTGCTAAAACTTGAAAACCCCTGACCTAAATCAGACCTTAGCAATCAAACGGAGTATGCCTTCCACCGAGAGGCAAATAAAAGTGTAAGGGAGGGTTTAAACCCCTCGAACCTCAAGCCCCACCAGAACCAACACTTCGATTTAAGGGTTCAAGCTCCACCCCATCGGGAAAAGCGAGGGCTCTTAAGATTGCTCGCCTTTAATTAAAAATAGAGAAAGAAGGGGAAAGAAAGAGGATATAAAAAAAAAGCAAGAAAGAGGAACAAGAAAAATAAAGCAGAACCTAACCGAGTTTCAATAAGTGTTAAGAGCTCTTATCGATTTGCTTGGATTCTTTCGGGGCTTAAGAACCTTTTTAATTCTCAGGGCGAAATTGCTACAATACACGATACAAGGTGGCGAAAACATCCACTCTACAATCTAATACCTACTAGGGAACTCATTACTCTGGTCTGCAACGAAATTGCTACAATACACGCTACAAGGTGGCGAAAACATCCACTCTACAATCTAATACCTACTAGGGAACTCATTACTCTGGTCTGCAACGAAATTGCTACAATACACGCTACAAGGTGGCGAAAACATCCACTCTACAATCTAATACCTACTAGGGAACTCATTACTCTGGTCTGCAACGAAATTGCTACAATACACGCTACAAGGTGGCGAAAACATCCACTCTACAATCTAATACCTACTAGGGAACTCATTACTCTGGTCTGCAACGAAATTGCTACAATACACGCTACAAGGTGGCGAAAACATCCACTCTGCAATCTAATACCTACTAGGGAACTCGTTACTCTGGTCTGCAACGAAATTGCTACAATACACGCTACAAGGTGGCGAAAACATCCACTCTACAATCTAATACCTACTAGGGAACTCATTACTCTGGTCTGCAACGAAATTGCTACAATACACGCTACAAGGTGGCGAAAACATCCACTCTACAATCTAATACCTACTAGGGAACTCATTACTCTGGTCTGCAACGAAATTGCTACAATACACGCTACAAGGTGGCGAAAACATCCACTCTGCAATCTAATACCTACTAGGGAACTCGTTACTCTGGTCTGCAACGAAATTGCTACAATACACGCTACAAGGTGGCGAAAACATCCACTCTACAATCTAATACCTACTAGGGAACTCGTTACTCTGGTCTGCAACGAAATTGCTACAATACACGCTACAAGGTGGCGAAAACATCCACTCTACAATCTAATACCTACTAGGGAACTCATTACTCTGGTCTGCAACGAAATTGCTACAATACACGCTACAAGGTGGCGAAAACATCCACTCTGC
This sequence comes from Gonocerus acuteangulatus, assembly GCA_946811695.1. NCBI lineage: Eukaryota > Metazoa > Arthropoda > Insecta > Hemiptera > Coreidae > Gonocerus > Gonocerus acuteangulatus. The sequence continues at coordinate 4,592,509 of OX328129.1, read as the reverse complement.
AATCTAATACCTACTAGGGAACTCGTTACTCTGGTCTGCAACGAAATTGCTACAATACACGCTACAAGGTGGCGAAAACATCCACTCTACAATCTAATACCTACTAGGGAACTCGTTACACTGGTCTGCAACGAAATTGCTACAATACACGCTACAAGGTGGCGAAAACATCCACTCTACAATCTAATACCTACTAGGGAACTCGTTACTCTGGTCTGCAACGAAATTGCTACAATACACGCTACAAGGTGGCGAAAACATCCACTCTACAATCTAATACCTACTAGGGAACTCGTTACACTGGTCTGCAACGAAATTGTCCCAAGAGATCTATATAGCATGTCTTGTAGATGTCGGTGCCTATGTTCTTTTGGTGTCACCCATTTTTCTGCATCACACTCCAAGTACTGTTCTATATTATGTGCTGTGGTCCGAAAAGTAAAAAACAGCCGGGATTTCTATCGATTTCAAATAATCTATGTAACCTTTTCATATGGATGCGAGTTGACAATTTGTTTTTTTAGATGTGCGTTTTGCAGATAACAGTGGTTGCTTGGGTCTCCCGTGGTCTAGTGGCTAGCGCGCTAGATTCATAAGCGGGAGATGGTGGGTTCGATCCCCACCTGCGACAGGAATTTCCTCATCTCAGGGCTCACTGAGAAAATTCCTGGCTGCACCCTGGATGTCGGCGCTAATGGCCAAGAATTTTCGATGCGCCGTAAAAAAAAAAAAGAAAAAAAAAAAAGTGGTTGCTCTTTATACGCTGTTATCAAGCAAAGCAACAGTTTAGACTTTTGTTCTACCTTTAAATAACAATGGTCTACAAAATTGAACTCTTTCCCCCCCCCCCCCAAAGAGATGTCAATAGCATTTCTTGTAGATCTCATTGCCCACGTTCTTGAGGTGTCACCCGTTTTTCTGCATCACCCTCCAATTCTTAGGGAAAAAAACGGGGAAAACGAAAGTTTTTCATCGAATTTTCGTTAGAAACGAAGTCACTATTTAATCCGTTGAGCATAGCAAGACATATACGACTTCGAAGGCAATATTTTGTCAGAAAATCGAAAACGATTTTCCCAAATACAGATATAAAATGGGAGTACATATTCATCCAATTACGTATTTTTAAATCCATAATAATTAAAATGTTACATAATAGTTGTGCTCTGAACCTTCCAATTAATTCTGCTTTTTAATCTATATTTTAACGATATGAGTAATTTGTTTATTCATCCATTGTGCTTCGAGATTTCAATGTGAAATTTCCACAATAACTGCAGTCAATGATTGCAAAACGAGTTATATGAAATCATACGAAAAACCGCCCGACAAACGACGTACCCCCGCATTTTTCCGAGCATTGTTGACGGCTGATTGCCCGAATTCGCCTAATTGTTATGTAAATAGGGAGGTTTCGGTCTGTTTCGCCCCTTCATCAGGATCCCACCCCATGCGAGGGGCGGCCAACTACAATTAGCCTTGAATTTTGTAAAAGCCAATTGAACGGGATTGCGGTCGTGCCCTAGGGGCGAAGTTCCCCCGTAAAATTCTGCAGTAAACAAGTGCAATAATTGCATGCAATATTAATCGCAAATGAAAGAGCATTTAAGCGAAAATCCCAGTAGTCAAAAGATATTATTCACATGAATATTTTTTTTTTTTTTTTGCTTGTTTTAAAAATATCCAAATTGTCCAAATTTTCATCATGGTAACCTGAGCGGTATCATACGTGTTCCTCTAACCCCTAGGTATTTACTGATTAAGAAGGCTACCAAAGAGGATGTCGAAATGTCCAAATTATAGATTTGTTTATCTAAAGAAGCGTTTTACCTGACACCAACAATTTATATGCTGGCCAAGAGTTCTTTCTTGTGACAAAAGTTGCTACCACGCTCGTGATATGTTGTTTACCACGCGGGCCATAACACCCTACGGCAGAAAGGAATGTTTGACAATCTTTTATATCGATTGCACTAGTATTTCTAAAGTGACACAAGTCAAAAATCGGTTTTATTCACTCCGTCATAGTTTTGATTGTGAAAGACATGGTAAATATCTCTTTATCAACCACCAAAGCTGTATGTACCTAGCTTCAGAGCTTCTACACCAGAGGGAACTATGAAAGACATGGTAAATATCTCTTTATCAACCATCAAAACTGTATGTACCTAGCTTCAGAGCTTCTACACCAGAGGGTACTATGAAAGACATGGTAAATATCTCTTTATCAACCATCAAAACTGTATGTACCTAGCTACAGAGCTTGTACACCAGAGGGTACTATGAAAGACATGGTAAATAACTCTTTATCAACCACCAAAGCTGTATGTACCTAGCTTCAGAGCTTCTACACCAGAGGGAACTATGAAAGACATGGTAAATATCTCTTTATCAACCATCAAAACTGTATGTACCTAGCTTCAGAGCTCCTACACCAGAGGGAACTATGAAAGACATGGTAAATATCTCTTTATCAACCATCAAAACTGTATGTACCTAGCTACAGAGCTTCTACACCAGAGGGCACTTGTGTCACTCTTCCTGTCTTAATGCTATTCCCTCTACATAGGCAAGAGTGACACATTTTTAGTTTGGTTTTATTTCGAGTTGAGTGAGAAATACTAGTCAATATATAAGATCCAGTCTTATTCCTAAGGCCCCTACATAGGCAAAAGTGACACATTTTCAATTGAGTTTTATTTTGAGTTGTGTCATTTCAGATATACTAATGTTATTTATTGTTAAAATAGCAATAAATAAAAAATCATCAATTGAATTAAAAAAATAAATCTAAAAGTCTCCTTTTAGACAGCGCGGAACGGGCGCCACCTAAGCTCGGTACAACCGCGACTCAGCGTAAAAATGCTTCAACAGAAACGGACCCATGCACGGCTCTACTTAGACAACGTTTGATACGAATAAAGAGCGATGATATAATTGAATGTTTACAGAAAACTTATTTCTTATAAAAATTTTAAGACTCACTTATGCTTAAAATAGATTTTTGGGAGGGGTTATCTAAAACTTATGCTTAAAATAGATTTTTGGGAGGGGTTATCTAAAAGTTCCCACCCATTTTTTAAAATTGTAGTAGTAGTACTTAAGCTCATACACTCAAGTCCACCAAGCTCCAAAAAAATTAAACCTACTAAAAAAAACTATGTATATAATTTGACTTTTAAAAAAATGACATTATTTAATTCTGTGTGGGAAGTATTTCTTTTCCATAATGTATTAATTTTTTTCCCGAATATGAAATTACCTCGCAGTACACGTGCTGTTTTGAAAAAGAACTTTGTCGGTAGGGCTGGTATAAGGATTCTTCTGGATGAACTGCCAACAGAGTAAGAGGGATTCTGGGGAAGAAAAGAGATATAAAGAGAGAGATAGAGAGAGAGAGAGAGAGAGAGAGAGAGAGAGAGAGAGAGAGAGAGAGAGAGAGAGAGAGTAAGAGAGTGAGAGAGAGAGAGAATGTATAAAGGCTGTCCAGAGCATAAGGTACAACTATTTCCTACAATAGATTCTGTCTAGGGCGGTTGTAGCAGTCCTTGTTATAATAATGGGGGGTCTAGGATTCTCTAGGTCGCTGCAAACAGCTGTTACACGAACACATGTTTAATAAACTTGCAACAGAAAATATCTGAGGGCGAGGTAGAGCATTGGACTAATGAGCTACAAGACCTTAGTTCAAAACTCAAGCGTGAACTATAGATTTTATCTTCTAGAGTCGTCGTTCCTGGGTTGGGTTGGGGGTTTGAGCTTACTTCCAAACAGGCAGCAGGTTGCCGGAGCATATTACTGACCACACTACCTTCCTAGAGTGCCGTATGGTCTAGAATGAGATACCTCTACAGTATCTACCCCTAGGGGCCTCATAGCCTGTTATGGATATGAAAAGTCCGATTCGCAGGAACTGCGTCATCTTAGCGCGGTTCCGTTCTTATCTCTAGTGCTTATGAAGGCATAGAATAGAAACAGTTATTACTTTGTTTAGATCAATAGCGAAACACCTATCCAAATGAAATCTCAAACAAACCAGTCTTGAAAGGTCTTGATTTACAATCTTACCTGTATGGGTCAGCTATCCCATAAGTCGGGCAGAAAGGCCTCCGCTCTGAGGCATTTGGAAAGCCTTGGGATCTCTCTCTTTGAACGCTACATTTTTAACAATAAATTGATCTTATTTTACTTAATCTGTTTGAACTTTTTTGTAGAGCATTTAGTAAGCTTTCGAATGGTAACCTTCTGCTTCCCAAGATTGTCAACGGTTTTCGAGATACTAACGAAAGTAATTTTCTCATCTCAGGGCGCGCTGAGAAAATTCCTGGCTGCACCCTGGACGTCGGCGCTAATGGCCAAGATTTATGTCGATGCGCCGTAAAAAAAAAAAAAAAAAAAAAAAAAAAAAACTAACGAAAGTATACAAAGTTACCAGAACTTTTCTTGTCTGTTAATAAAATATTTTATTCTAACCCTTTCTTTACTCCAAACATGACCAAAATTTCAACATATTAGTGTTGATGAAATTCGAACATGCAGAAAATGTTTCAACTGAATCCAATAATTCTAAGTACCAAAATCAAAGACAAAAAGAACAGTTCGAATAAGCGAAATCAATTACTTTAAAGGTTTAAGCACTTTTTTCTCCGATTGACATCGCCTAATCAAAACTTTCATTAGAACCATTTTTGTAGAGCATTTAGTAAGCTTTCTAATAGTAATCTTACGTTTCGTAAGATTCTCAACCTTTTTCGAAATATTAAGGAAAGTATACAAAGTTACCAACATTTTTTATGTCTGTGAATAAAATATTTTATTCTAACCCTTCCTTAACTCCAAACGTAACAAAAAATTCAACATATTAGTTTTAATGAAAGTAGAACATGCAGAAAATATTTCAACTGAATCCCATGATTCTAAGTACCCAAACCAAAAAGTCCAACTCGCAGGAAATGCGTCATCTTAGCGCGGTTCCAGTTTTTTTTTTTTTTTTTTTTTTTTTTTTTTTTTTTTTTTTTTTTTTTTTTTTTTTTTTTTTTTTTTTTTTTTTTTTTTTTTATACGGCACATCTACATCTAGGTCATTAGCGCCGACATCCAGGGTGCAGCGAGGAATTTCACCAGCGAGCCGTGGGATGATAAAATTCCTGCAAGAGGTTGGGAATCAAACCCACCATCTCCCGCTTATGAATCCAAGGCGCTAGCCATTAGACCACGGGAGACCCCGGTTCCTGTTCATATCCCTATTCTCATTTGAAAAGCATAGAATAGAAACAGATAATATTTTCCTCGGCCTTTGTTTAAAGGGTTTTATGGCTGGCTATACCTGGGGTCAGGTCCGCAGGATTCTCAACCTTTTTCGAGATATTAAGGAAAATATACAAAGTTACCAAAACTTTTTAAGTCTGTTAATAAAATATTTTATTCTAACCCTTCCTTAACTCCAAACGTAACATAAATTTCAACATATTAGTTTTAATCAAAGTAGAACATGCAGAAAATGTTTCAACTGAATCCCATGATTCTAAGTACCCAAACCAAAAACGGTATTCAAAAACTATTTTTCCAATTTTCTCGAAAACGGTTAAAGCTATCGCCTTGAAAATGGTTTCATTCGTTTTCCTAGCCCAGGAATCATATAAAACGAGTACTTAGAAGCTTATGAACTCAAAAACGTAAGCGTTACGATTTTTTTTTTTGCGCGAATTTCGCCCCAAACGCCATCTTCCAGTAGGCGGATTTTGCTGGTTAACGATCTTGATCTTTCAAATTGGACGAAGGATTTTTGTACCAAATTTCATCAAAATCGGACCATTCGTCTTCTAGCTAGAGAGCGAACAGACAAATATATATATAAATATATACATATATATATAAATACAAATTAGAACCACTGTTATTTTCGGTCTCTAGGGGTTCTGAAACGCGAAATTTTCTAGTCGGCACTTCCGGATTGTTTCATTGTATCAACCCTATAAGCGGGGTTCCTCCCTATGGGAGAGGGAGGAACCGCGCTAAAACGGTATTCAAAAACTATTTTTCCAATTTTCTCGAAAACGGTTAAAGCTATCGCCTTGAAAATGGTTGCATTCGTTTTCCTAGCCCAAGAAGCCTATAAAACGAGTACGTACAAGCTTATGAACTCAAAACGTAAGCGTTACGATTTTTTTTGCGCGAATTTCGCCCCAAACGCCATCTTCTAGTGGGCGGATTTTGCTGGTTAACGAACTTGACCTTTCAAATTGGAAGACGGATTTTTGTACCAAATTTCATCACAATCGGACCATTAGGGAAGCCAGAAATGAGCGAACAGACAAATATATATATATATATATATAAATAAATATATACATATATATATATATATATATATATATATATATATATATATATATATATACAAATTTGAACCACCACGTTATTTTCGGTCTCTAGGGGTTCAGAAACGCGAAATTTTTTAGTCGGCACTTCCAGATTGTTTCATTGTATCAACCCTATAAGCGGGGTTCCTCCCTATGGAGGAGGGAGGAACCGCGCTAAAAACGAAAAAAGTCCGACTCGCAGGAACTGCATCATCTTAGCGCGGTTCCGATCTTATCTCTAGACTCATTTAAAATGATTAAAATAGAAGCTGTTATTATTTTGGGTCCACATTTCTAGAAAGCATGAAGATTAGATAGTTAGCCGTCGAGGTGATAAGTAAAGATGGAATGGCTGGGATTCGGCTAAAGAAACCTCAATACTATTTTTGTTAAAAAATCTATATTTAGGACGTTTTGGCTACTCATTAGTAGCCTTCGTCAGCAATGAAAGTGCCGGGAGGCAGAGGAGGACCAACGTTGACAGTTCCATCTTTACTTTCAAGAAAGGTCTTATTTACGATCTTACCTGGATACCCATCCAGGGTATCCAGCCCTAGGAAGGACCCCGCTAGGCATTTGAAAAGCTATCTTGGAAATCCATATCTCTAAGATTAAATTGTTTTTCTTATTTTTCTTAACCTGATTTATTATCAAATACATTATCCAACTACAAGCAGTTAAAAAATAACAAGGAATAAAAACAGACAAAAAGAACAGTTCGAATAAGCGAAATCAATTACTTTAAAGTTTTAAGCACTTATTTCTCCGATTGACATCGTCTAATCAAAACTTTTATTAGAACCTTTTTTTTAGAGAATTTAGTAAGCTTTCTAATGGTATTCTTCCGTTTACCAAGATTCTCAACCTTTTTCGAGATATTAAGAAAAGTATACAAAGTTACCAAAACTTTTTAAGTCTGTTAATAAAATATTTTATTCTAACCCTTCCTTAACTCCAAACGTAACATAAATTTCAACATATTAGTTTTAATCAAAGTAGAACACGCAGAAAATTTTTCAACTGAATCCCATGATTCTAAGTACCCAAACCAAAAACGGTATTCAAAAACTATTTTTCCAATTTTCTCGAAAACGGTTAAAGCTATCGCATTGAAAATGGTTTCATTCGTTTTCCTAGCCCAAGAAGCCTATAAAACGAGTACTTACAAGCTTATGAACTCAAAAATGTAAGCGTTACGATTTTTTCTGCGCGAATTTCGCCCCAAACGCCATCTTCTAGTGGGCGGATTTTGCTGGTTAACGAACTTGACCTTTCAAATTGGACGACGGATTTTTGTACAAAATTTCATCAAAATCGGACCATCAGGGAAGCCAGAAATGAGCGAACAGACAAATATATATATATATATATATATATATATATATATATATATATACAAATTTGAACCACCGTTATTTTCGGTCTCTAGGGGTTCTGAAACGCGAAATTTTCTAGTCGGCACTTCCGGATTGTTTCATTGTATCAACCTTATAAGCGGGGTTCCTCCCTATGGGGGAGGGAGGAACCGCGCTAAAAAGAAAAAAAAAGTGTCAAACATCGGACTAAGTACGTACCTCCAGTCAAGTGATTTGCAAGTAAACAAAATCCCCTTTGCTCAAACGATGTATGACCCAAAAACAACATTAAAAAATCATCGATAATTAATTCTTCCATTTTCAAAACATTTCAAATTTAGAACACATGGCAATATTTGAAATAGTTAAATTAGGAGCAGAATTTATTCAAATCTTTATGTTTACTAGATACCAAAATTGGCCTCAGTTATATTTTATTTATATATATACATATATAAATAGATATACACATATATATATATATATATATATATATATATATATATATATATATATATACATATATTTTTTTATGTTTTCCGTTAGTGGGATTGCTTAATTCTAGAAGTTGATACAAAATTCAGTCTTTCCACAAAATATCTTTATTTTGATCTAGGCCTTTCAACAGAAATGTACCATCATCAGGTGCTTGCATGCAATGTTCGTTTTTGTTGTTACAAAATTCAGAAGAACCCAGAAGAAGAAGGTGTAACAAAATTCAGTCTTCCCATAAAATTTCTTTATTTTGCATAACCTGATAATGGCACATTTGTGTTGAAAGGCCTAGTGCAAAATAAAGACATTTTGTGGGATGACTGAATTTTGTTTCACCTTCTGGAATATATACTATATATATATATATATATATATATATATATATATATATATATATATATATATATGTATATAGGGGAATGGTAAATACAACGGTATGTGTTGAAGAAAAACACAGGCAGAACTGTGTAAACAGACACACATATCAGACAGCAGCCCAAAATATTTTTCGAAATACTACCCGAAACATATTTTTCGACCCGAAACTTGGTAGCATTTCCATAATAAATGATAGCTATTCAGCAAACTCTGTCCATCTGAAAGCGGGGTTTAGTCCTGGTTCATACCGATTACATAATTTCTATTACATTGTCTTCAGCTCATTGGACTCATAAAATTCGGCTTAATGATTCCATGTCACATATCAAACATTTTTGTTTGCAGAGCTGCGTTATTGAGCGGACACATATTAATTATCCCTAGCAACTACCACCAAACCCCTACATTCTAAACCCCAAAGGAGGATATAACCACAGACCACACTTGCGCTCTCTGTGGATGGCTAACATTACTAAGTCCTATTATAAGTTAGTTTGAGCTAAGTAGAGTGCTCCACCAGTCTCTAGGGATTAATAGAACACAAACTCTAAAACAGATACACTGCTCCCAGTAGGAACGTACGTAGCTATTGGTAGGATTAACTAAAACTCAACGAAATTTATCATTAACACAATAAATTTCAGAGTTTAGTATAACTTATGGTCCATAGGTTTAGTGGGAATAGTATGTTCAAAATCTAGGGCAATTTGGTTAAATTTTATTTGCAAAAGCCCAACAAAGATAAGTGGATTCAACATACACAAACCACGATAAGTAAATGGCTAATTGTCATAATATTGTATTGGTCTCGCAGTATTGAATTAATAGCAGTAGTAAAAACTTTAGTACAGATAAATTCTAGTAGAAGAACTAGTATTTTGCAAAACAGATTGTAATAAGTAATAAAAGAATAGGGGAGGAAGCAAGTGATGTGCGCAGTTGTAGGGCATTACGAACCTCACTTCACGAGTGACATTAACCGCACACTCACCAGACAAAGTAAACTAAGCACTTACATCAAATCCTGGGTCATACACCAGGCAGTAGGACTACCCACACAATTTGGTGAAACAAGAATGAATAAAAGTCGTGTCTAGGCATTCAGGAATCTGGATTGAGATCTGCTCCAGAGGGATTGTCCAGACCTTGACATCGGGAGCAGTGCACGCGGTGCTCCTATCCCATACTAGCCCGTAAGATTGAGGATATTTAATAAGTATACAATCAAGCACTGGCTTCAGCTTGGAGGAGAGTTATCTTTCTCCCGCGCCTGTCAGTAAGTGGTCAAGAAATACGCAACAACGCATGAAATGGACTGGATACTTGTTAACTGCAGTAATGCGAGTGTATTACCAGGCCGACAAAAGCGGACTAGAAAACCGCACGCTGCCTAGTTGGGTGCAGCGGGACCCGTTAGATACTTCTTAAATAATCAGTATTTGCATATACAATATTTATTTCGTAATGATTTAAATCCCCACAAATACAAAAATAAAAAATATAAAACCTTTCATTAGAATGTATGTGTTTTTGTATGGACGTACATATATACTAATATTATTCCAAAAATAATATTGTTTTAAATTGGAATATTAGAACACTCAAGAAAACCAGCGGTTTTGGTTGCCCTTCAGGGGATAATTCTTTTCAGCAATTCTGTTTTATGATGACTTTCGCTGGAGGGAGAGAAAAACCGCGCTAAACATCCAGGCAGGAACTGACAAATAATTTTTGTAAAAAGACAACAGTTTAAATAAATAGATTTTTTTTTATAGATTATAGACATTTATAAATAGATATGTTTTTAAGTATACATATTTGGTATATTTAAGAAATCAACTTAAATCCGCTTGAATTTTATTTATTTCATTTTAGGCCGAACCGTTGATGTAAGAATATTCTGTGCTAGGACAAAACGAAATCTTGATTCACATATCCGTAATCGCATTGTACTTGGGGGGTGTTGTACCTTTGACGACTTTGCAAAATTGATTTTTTTTTTAGCTTGAATTTTAAGGCTAATTTAATTTTTTTTATTTCATTGTAATTAGTGTTCTATTGCTTATCATATAATTTTTTCAAGGCTCTAGATTTACATTTAATATTTTTTATTATTTTTTTTAACTTATTAAAAAATATTAAATGTAAATCTAGAACCTTGAAAAAATTAAATATGATAAGCAATAGAATAATAATTACAATAAAATAAAAATAAATTAAATTAGCCTTAAAATTCAATCACGGGGTGTTTTACCTCTGACCACGTAAAAACAACACAGCAGTGCAGAAAAAAAATTATATTCAGTAATATTAATACTGATATAATATAATATTATATATTGTATATATAATATTATATATTGTAATTAATGGTAAGTTTAATAAATACAGGACAAGTATGTAAGCATAATAAAAAAGCCATTATTGATAATATGTTATGCTGAAAAATCCAGTTCAACCGATAAACGTTTTAACTGTCAAGCAGATCCACTAGCAATAGTAGGGTATGGAAGTTTAGCCACAATGTCTTCAACATCAATATCATACAAATTTTCATCTTCTCTCGTAAACTTATCACTTAAAGTTTGTTTTTTCAAATATTGGATTTTAAACATTGGACATTTAATACCACAGATCTCTGTGACTAAATATGTAATAGTCTTTTTACTTTTATTTTTAACAAGTATAAAATGTCCTTTTTCCAAATAATATTTTTCAAATTAAATTTTATGGCTGCTGGTCATCGACTTAACTCACGACATTTACCTTACAGATCAACGTCACTTTCTCCTGAAAAAAATTTCCGTGTCAGAATCAGAATTTGAACTGTCATTAGAATAATCTTCTTTTTATTTGCCACTTTTTTAGGAAGGGGTTTATTTGTATGTGGTGTCTTACGTTTAGGGTGGTGCTTTCGTTTTTTTCGCCTTGAATAATTAGCTTTTTAGGAATATCTGTCAGGATACGAGCTTTCCCGTTAGGCCGGCCCATTTTTGACATTTTCCTTTCCTGCGCTTTTCGATGAGGTCTTACAACTTCAGGTTTAACGATAAGGGGCGATAGGTTCGAACTGCTACACTGAGGATTGATAACGTCAGTTTGAGCCTATTTCATTTATTATTTTTTAAATTCTTTGAACGATTGAAGCAACTAATATTAATTATTTTTAAAAAATTTGTAGCAGAAGAACATAAAAGTTGAATTATGAAAAAATTACTCAGGTGTGTTGTACCTTTGACCTGGTCAAAGGAACAACAACTAGTCGTGGTCTGAGGTACAACACCCTGGTAGTGCAAATTAAAAAGCATGCTAAAAATTTTAGGGTTAAGATAAAACAATTTCAGAAGAAACACCGTGATTCTTATTATATTAGCTACTTTGTCAAATGTTTTCCATCTAAAAAGACATAATACAAAAAATATTATGAGGCAAAACGTCATCAATAAATAACTTACATTTTTATGATAGAAATGGATAAGTATTTTTGCAAGAATCCTCTTTGACTTGAATAATCCAAAGTAGGTTACACAAGCCCTCTAGTGAAAGAGCTATACACTAATTACACCAAAATTTATAAAATGTTGCTACATGCCGCCACAGCCTCGGTGGTCAAAGGTACAATATGGTCAGAGGTACAACACCTTCCCCTATATATATATATATATATATATATATATATATATATATATATATATATATATATAAAATGACTAAATCAACTGTTAAATAATTAACATGTGTATTATCTTCGAGGGGTATATTAAACGTCCTGTCTAAACAATGCGTATACAGTTTCTGCGAGACATGCTATCAAGGTATCCTCCCCAGGGTAGGGATAAGGGTGACATTTCCCCTGTGAGTGCTGCTTGACATCCAGGAAGCAAAACGGACGGGAAATCGTTAGTCGTGGAGTTCCGAAGGGTGCAGTACTGAGACCGTATTCTTATCCCGTTTTTGTCTTCTCTTTATCCCTCCATATCTCCCTTCTCCCTTCGGATCTCCCTTTCTCTCTCCCTATCTCCCTCTCTCTACCTCGCTCTCCTCCCCTCGCTCGGTGATATAATGTATGACGTATAGGGCGGACAGGGGCTTGGGAATCCTAGCCTGAGGCGATGTCTCCGCGGAAATAAATAGGAAACGAGGGGTGGGTTCCGCCCTCCTTTGGCGGAATATCAATGTTTCGGTATTAGCTGGCGGGGGGGGGGGATTCGGTGTACCAACTACAAACGATACCGACAGGAAACTCCCCCACAGCGGGGGCGTAATTACGTTTTGAAATGTTTTTACTCCAGTATTATGCAAGCAGTATTTGAGTATTGTTGAGGGCTATTGAAAAAATAATTAAAATATAGTTGAATTTAAGTCCAACTCAAAAGTAAATGCATCTCCAAATTAGAATAGAATTTAGTATTTCAGTTTGCACTCATAATAAATTTTTTTTTTTTTAATATTTCTTTAAATTTCTATGTGTTGCACATACGTTTGTTGGCATCATGTAAAGAACTATTGCTCAGAAGGAACCAACAAAAAAATAAATACAATTAAACAAAACACTATAACTATTTTTTATTAAATATAAAATTAATAACTTCATTTTTGTAAACAAAATGAAAAATAAAAATGAGCAAAGGAAAGGAATAATTGTCTTTGTCTTCTGTGGTTCAAAGCACCTTAAGAGAATAGCTATAAATCACCAAACCTCTTAAGCTTAAAGGTAGCTAAGGGAGGTTAGGGAGATTTCAAAATATAATGTTCATTGCAAAGAATTGGCACTCACAGGACTGTCATTTTTCACTACACCAGCTGCTTGAGATTGTCACTAGAAAGTCTACATCACAATACTGATTATCACTTCAATATAACACTTTTTAGAGGATGTTTTTAAAGTAACTCAATAACACTAATTGTTTTTTTACTCACTAGTCTTTTTTTTTGAACATATGTTAATTAGCATATGTGTTAATTAACGTACAAGATGCTACAAATCATCACTTGAGGCGCCTAGAATCAAAACAAGACACATCATTGAAACCACTTTGTTCACAAAACACCAAAAACCGAACAAGCCTTATGTTTAATTGTATACATGTGTATAATTTTCTTAGAAGTTGTGTCACAGAAGAATGTTTTTGAGGGATTTAAGAAGTTTAGCTGTTACATTATCTATTTTGAAGGAACTTTTTTTATGAGTCTTACTTTGTTTTATAATTCACTGATGTGTGTCTTATCTTGAAGACAACTATTTACTTCAGTATTAAAAACAGTATGATCTATTTAGTTTTAAAAACCCTTTTCTTTACCAGTATCTAGAGGATATTTTGAACTAGTAATATCAGCTGTAATTAAAATAGTGATGTGTCTTGTGTTGATTCTAGGCGCCTCACTTGTCCCTAGTCTTATGTAGAATGCTGAGAATAAAGAAAGTTTTAATTTTTCATGAAAAATGTAAAATTAATTCACAAAAAAGAAGATTTTAGGAACCACATCAGGAAACTGACAGTATTCTAAGCGAAAATTACTCCGCTAGTCTTACAAATATGTTTCCTTACCTTGTTTTTCTAAAATACTCATTTTACTGAAATATGCAATTAGGAAAACATCAAATTAAAAAGTCCCTCACGCAGGAGCTGCATAACTAAGCACTTTCCTCAGAATTAGGGTAGTGTAGACTACATCACTGAATAATTTCCTGTAAATAACTTATATAGATAAATAAAATAAATAAAAACATAAATTGTTCTACTTTTTTGCATTTTTTATGAGCAGCTCTTTCAATTATTAATTTTGTAATTAGTTTCCTCCCAGAGTTTTGTGTATGCGTGTTACTACACTACGTACTAAATACACAAAGCTTCACATTTTGATCGATTGATCTTGATGAGTTTCGCGAACCTACGTTTGGCGGAAGAATTCAATTCAAACATAGTACAAAGTAACACCCCCCCCCCTTCAGACAGACCGATTTAGTTCATTTTCATGACACTTCTTTCTTATTAGATACCCAGGACGTATAAAGAGTTTCGTAACAATACAACAGAAATTACGACCGGTATAGGGAAATTAGTAATTTCTGTCCGGAGTAACCTCTCCCTTCTAGTCAACCTATTTAGTTTATTTATATAACACATTTTTCTCTTCAGATGACCACAACAATTACCGAGTTTCGTTAAAATATAACAACAATTATGGCTGGTATTGGCAAATAACTACTTTGCCTCCGGAGTAAACCCCCCCCCCCTCCACATGGACCGATATATATGTATATATATATATATATATATATATATATATATATATATATATATATATATAAATTTTAACGGGGTCATTTTCGGTGTCTACTAGATAGGATCGATGAAGATTCGGAAATTTTTTTCAAAAATTCCGTCATGAGTGCAACGTCAATAGCTCCTTTCCTTCGGAGGAAAGTGCTAAAACTAAGGCCGACAGACACAACAAACCTTCGAAAGAAGGAAACTGAGGTTTAGGCGCTTATTTCTCGGATTGTCATTGTCTCATCGAAATCACTTAAGAATCTTTTGAAGAGAATTTAGGAAAAATTCGAATGTTGACATTCCAATTTATATTTGTTTTGGATTCTATTCAGCACATAGACCAAAATTTATTTTATGTACCACTTTGTTGTAATAAATGTGATCCTCAAAACATCTAAAACATTTTAACCTCACATGAAACCAGTTCAACATTTCTTGGGAGTCTTTTTGTACATTTCTGTGTCTTAATAGTACATTGTAACATTTACACATGCTGCTTGAGTACTCTCGAGATATCCCTGACGGAATACGTAAACCCCTTCAGCACTTAGATTCTGGGAACATGTTCCAATATTTACACAAAATCCGTGTAATGTGTAACATTAAATTTAATGAAACCATCTCTGTCAAAGCCAGCTGTTTGTGCCGAATACTTTACATTCAAGAATTTTATAAAGTAAGCTACTTAGCAATGAAGAGGATTAATGATTCTTGGAATTTCACATGTAAATTTCGGATAGAAATGGAATTACTTTATTTATACAACAAATTACTGTTTTTGGGTTGGGAACAGTTTGGTAGCTTCCGTAAAATTGAGTAAAAGCTCCTCTCGCCAAAGAACTCTTCAAAACGAGTCGACGAACGCTGTTCGCCGAATCATGACAAACAGAGTGGTGTAATTTAGCGGACTCAACACAATTAAAACCCAATAAGATATCATTTCCGTAAAATAATGGAACTTGTTCATCACACTTACCTTTCGGCTTTACCTAAAACATGTAGGGTGGTGGATATTCTCTGGGAAAAACCGAATGAACCCTATTTTCCTTAAATATATGAGAAACCTGAATAGATTGAACTTATCAAAATAATTTAAATTATACCATTTTTAACGTAATTCATGCAAAAATCAATTTACCACTTCTCTCGCACTGGTGCGGGCTGACCATGACGCTATGTTTTCTCATAAAACTGAATTCTCCCGCTACTTAGAGGCTTTTTCTTGTTATTCTCGTAGTTCCCTAGTTCACCACCAGATAGTAGGTGATGTATAACTTGATTCTATCTCCTCTATTTGTTCTAGACTTATAATGACTAAAGGGACGAAGAGAACTATGAAATCAGCTCCTCGTGAGGTGTGCATCACTGGGTAAATGAATTCCCGAAAACCCGCACAGCACCCGTGTATTGAATGTAGTCAAAAAAACGTTAATCGTCCATAGTCGGTGAGCTGGTAACGCACTTTTCATGAGGTGTTTTATGTGCCCTGAAATTTTGCTATAATGTACCTCTTGGGTAGATAAGAAGGTAAGTATGTGTTTCCTGGACATACCTTGGAACACCAGGTACTGGGCATAGGGGAAATGTGCAAAACAATATTGCCCAAAAATAGTGTGTAGAAGCCAACTATTATTAATGAAAAAAAAATGCAAATTAAGGCAATTTTAAAAATAATAATAAATAAGGCAGGGACTTTTAAGGGGGTTAAAATGATAATAATAAAAAAAAAACTAAGTACCTAGTTTTTATTTATAATATTAAATGAAGTGTTTTATTCACGCTGCGATTTAAACAGCGTCTTCAATAAACATATTTGAAAATAATTACAAAAGGGCAGACACTTTTGTGGGGTATAATTATCAGGAAACATAAAAATAAATGTTGAATATGATAGACTACATTACACTGCGCGTAACCGTAAGAGTGCATGAGGCGACGGCGCAGTGTTGGTTGTTCTCTGTGCTCTCATTGGTTCTTGCTCACATGATCTTGTACAGCTGTTCCGGTTTTAATGGCAGCGCGAATAAAACTCTCATTTAATATTAGAATAAAAACCATTAAGTTTTTCTTTCACGTGTTATACCCCTTAAAAGTGTCTGCCATATTTATTATTCATTGTAAAATTGTCTTAATTTTACATTAAAGATAGTTGGCTTCTGAATAAAACTCTTTTTTTGGGAGATTTTTTTTGCACCTTTCCCCTATGCGTAGTACCTAGTGTTCCAAGGTATCTCCAGGAAACACATATTTACCTTCTTATCTACCCAAGAGGTACATTATAGCAAAATTTCAGGGTGCATAAAACACTTGATGAACTGTGCGGTTACCGGCTCTCCGACTACCATGTATACATTCTTTGCAACATATTTTTGCAGGTCGACACCTCAATCTTCCTTCTCTTTGAGATTTTATTTTATATGGTATTTTTCACGAAAGATCCAACCCTACCACTAACTGGTTCTGTTCCTTTACTAATGCTACTCAGGATATGAATGACCATCTCAACCCTACCACTAACTGGTTCTGTTCCTTTACTAATGCTACTGAGGATATGAATGACCATCTCAACCCTACCACTAACTGGTTCTGTTCCTTTACTAATGCTACTCAGGATATGAATGACCATCTCAACCCTACCACTAACTGGTTCTGTTCCTTTACTAATGCTACTGAGGATATGAATGACCATCTCAACCCTACCACTAACTGGTTCTGTTCCTTTACTAATGCTACTCAGGGTATGAATGACCATCTCAACCCTACCACTAACTGGTTCTGTTCCTTTACTAATGCTACTCAGGATATGAATGACCATCTCAACCCTACCACTAACTGGTTCTGTTCCTTTACTAATGCTACTGAGGATATGAATGACCATCTCAACCCTACCACTAACTGGTTCTGTTCCTTTACTAATGCTACTGAGGATAAGAATGACCATCTCAACCCTACCACTAACTGGTTCTGTTCCTTTACTAATGCTACTGAGGATATGAATGACCATCTCAACCCTACCACAAACTGGTTCTGTTCCTTTACTAATGCTACTGAGGATATGAATGACCATCTCAACCCTACCACTAACTGGTTCTGTTCCTTTACTAATGCTACTGAGGATATGAATGACCATCTCAACCCTACCACTAACTGGTTCTGTTCCTTTACTAATGCTACTCAGGATATGAATGACCATCTCAACCCTACCACTAACTGGTTCTGTTCCTTTACTAATGCTACTCAGGATATGAATGACCATCTCAACCCTACCACTAACTGGTTCTGTTCCTTTACTAATGCTACTCAGGATATGAATGACCATCTCAACCCTACCACTAACTGGTTCTGTTCCTTTACTAATGCTACTCAGGATATGAATGACCATCTCAACCCTACCACTAACTGGTTCTGTTCCTTTACTAATGCTACTCAGGATATGAATGACCATCTCAACCCTACCACTAACTGGTTCTGTTCCTTTACTAATGCTACTCAGGATATGAATGACCATCTCAACCCTACCACTAACTGGTTCTGTTCCTTTACTAATGCTACTCAGGATATGAATGACCATCTCAACCCTACCACTAACTGGTTCTGTTCCTTTACTAATGCTACTCAGGGTATGAATGACCATCTCAACCCTACCACTAACTGGTTCTGTTCCTTTACTAATGCTACTCAGGATATGAATGACCATCTCAACCCTACCACTAACTGGTTCTGTTCCTTTACTAATGCTACTCAGGGTATGAATGACCATCTCAACCCTACCACTAACTGGTTCTGTTCCTTTACTAATGCTACTCAGGATATGAATGACCATCTCAACCCTACCACTAACTGGTTCTGTTCCTTTACTAATGCTACTCAGGATATGAATGACCATCTCAACCCTACCACTAACTGGTTCTGTTCCTTTACTAATGCTACTCAGGATATGAATGACCATCTCAACCCTACCACTAACTGGTTCTGTTCCTTTACTAATGCTACTCAGGATATGAATGACCATCTCAACCCTACCACTAACTGGTTCTGTTCCTTTACTAATGCTACTGAGGATATGAATGACCATCTCAACCCTACCACTAACTGGTTCTGTTCCTTTACTAATGCTACTGAGGATATGAATGACCATCTCAATTCGATCTCAAAATATCTGTAACATGCTGAGACTTCATTTATTCTAAATAATTATGATTTTATAACGAAACTACCATTATATATTTTACAATTTCGGATAAGATTAACTATTTTTTTTTGTACATGTTCACAGCTCCTGTGCTGGGTAATCTTACGGAGGAAGGACTGGATCAGTACTACGGAACAGCTGAAGAAAATGAAGTTGATCGGAGGCCTGCTACTGGAGGCGAAACAACACATGCTAGGAAGGAAGTCACACCAGGTAGGTGTCATATATATATATATATATATATATATATATATAAAATTGGGTTTTCTAATTTTATGGATAGATCAAGAAATTACTTATTTGCATACGCCGCCCCGCGAAGTGTAAAACATTTAATAAATACAATTATTTCTATAAAAAAAAAAGTCCGATTCGCAGGAACTGCGTCATCTTAGCGCGGTTCCGTTCTTATCTCTAGTGTTTATGAAGGCATAGAATAGAAACAGTTATTACTTTGTTTAAATCAATAGCGAAACACCTATCCAAATGAAATCTCAAACAAACCAGTCTTGAAAAGTCTTGATTTACAATCTTACCTGTATGGGTCAGCTATCCCATAAGTCGGGCAGAAAGGCCTCCGCACAGAGGCATTTGGAAAGCCTTGGGATCTCTCTCTTTGAACGCTACATTTTTAACAATAACTTAATCTTCTTATTTTACTTAATCTGTTTTATTGTCAAATACACTATCCGACTATAAGCAATTTAAAAATAACAAGGAATAAAACAAAAAAAAGAACCGTTCGAATAAACGAAATAAATTACTTTAAAGTTTTAAGCACTTATTTCTCCGATTGACATCGGCTACTTAAAACTTTCTTTAGAACCTTTTTTGTAGAACATTTAGTAAGCTTTCTAATGGTAACCTTCTGCTTCCCAAGATTGTCAACGGTTTTCGAGATACTAACGAAAGTATACAAAGTTACCAAAAATTTTCTTGTCTGTTAATAAAATATTTTATTCTAACCCTTTCTTTACTCCAAACATAACCAAAATTTCAACATATTAGTGTTGATGAAATTCGAACATGCAGAAAATGTTTCAACAGAATCCCATAATTCTAAGTACCAAAATCAAAGACAAAAAGAACAGTTCGAATAAGCGAAATCAATTACTTTAAAGGTTTAAGCACTTATATCTCCGATTTACATCGCCTAATCAAAACTTTCATTAGAACCATTTTTGTAGAGCATTTAGTGAACTTTCTAATGGTCATCTTCCGTTCCCCAAGATTCTCAACCTTTTTCGAAATATCAAGGAAAGTATACAAAGTTACCAAAATTTGTTATGTCTGTTAATAAAATATTTTATTCTATAACCCTTCCTTAACTCCAAACGTAACAACAATTTCATCATATTAGTTTTAATGAAAGAAGAACATGCAGAAAATGTTTCAACTGAATCCCATGATTCTAAGTACCCAAACCAAAAACGGTATTCAAAAACTATTTTTCCAATTTTCTCGAAAACGGTTAAATCTATCGCCTTGAAAATGGTTTCATTCGTTTTCCTAGCCCAAGAAGCTTATAAAACGAGTACTTACAAGCTTATAAACTCAAAAACGTAAGCGTTACGATTTTTTTCGCCCCAAACGCCATCTTCCAGTGGGCGGATTCTGCTGGTTAACGAACTTGACCTTTCAAATTGGAAGACGGATTTTTGTACCAAATTTCATCACAATCGGACCATTAGGGAAGCCAGAAATGAGCGAACAGACAAATATATATATATATATATATATATATATATATATATATATATATATATATATACAAATTTGAACCACCGTTATTTTCGGTCTCTAGGGGTTCTGAAACGCAAAATTTTCTAGTCGGCACTTTCGGATTGTTTCATTGTATCAACCGCGCTAAAAATGTCCTCAGATATAACTAATTTTTAATGAAGTCCTAGATTTATGATCTGTTGTCGTTAGAGGTACTCGGGGTCTCAGACCGTCCCTAGGCTCACCCCACCCTACATGGGGGAAATTATACAGCCGGAGCATTGTGATGACCACACTATCTCCCCAGTTTGCCTTATAGTCAAGAATCTCATATCTATTCATTATCTGCCCCAGTGGCCTCATGTGTGACACTCTTACGTCACGATTGCCTAATAATTTGTTGGCTGACATAATTTTAAATCCTGAACTTCCTGAATATTTAGTCAATCAAGTTGAATCCTGGAAAATTTCTGAGTTGAGGTACAGCTTCCTGATGCTATACCTCGTTCAGTTAGATGGAATAGTGCAAATCCACATACATGAAATTCTGAGCGCAATATTTCAATCATATCCGCCATTTGCATTAGATTTTCAATAAAAAACGTGCTACGTGAAACTACTGATTATGTCTCGATTACGATAAGGGTAGGGGCTTTAACCGTTTTCGAGAAAATGGGGAAAATAGTTTTTGAATACCGTTTTTGGTTTGGGTACTTAGAATCATGGGATTCAGTTGAAACATTTTCTGCATGTTCTACTTTCATTAAAACTAATATGTTGAAATTTTTGTTAAGTTTGGAGTTAAGGAAGGGTTAGAATAAAATATTTTATTTACAGACATAACAAATTTTGGTAACTTTGTATACTTTCCTTGATATTTCGAAAAAGGTTGAGAGGTCAGGCAAGGGAGATGGTGTTTAATATTTATCAATATTTAGCCAAAGCTAAGGCTAAAAACAATATAAACTATAACGTAGCCTGTTCAAATATATGGCTTTGCTTGAGGGAAAGGGCGTGGCCTATATTCCCAGTGCAAGAAATTGGCGGTAAAAAGTGTCTCTGTTATAACCTTATAACAACGAGGTTAAAAGCAATTTTCTCCTTAGCTTAAAGTGAGACTTTGCAAACCGTACGGAATATTTCAATCAAAATTTTGCGCGTGCGGTTTTATTTCTATCGCGTCGCTTACTATGTTATTAGTTCATTACTTAAAAAAAATAATAGACAAGGTGATTGAAGAAACGTGTGTAAGCGTTAACATTGTAAAACGTTTATATAATCTGGTTTTACTTGTGCGACCCCTTCCCTGAAGTATTAATTATAAGAATTAACGAATTAGTGTCAACTTTTTGATTATGCGGAGTGATTCCCGCCAACTGACAGAGATTCTTGGGAAGTTGTGCACCAGCTGAAATAGGGGCAACTATAAGTTTGAACGCTGG
Source organism: Gonocerus acuteangulatus (assembly GCA_946811695.1). Lineage (NCBI taxonomy): Eukaryota > Metazoa > Arthropoda > Insecta > Hemiptera > Coreidae > Gonocerus > Gonocerus acuteangulatus. Next base: position 4,570,289 of record OX328129.1, on the reverse strand, counting down.
TACCAGCATCCAGCAGCTTATCAACCACAACATCTTATCAGCTCAGCTGGGATGACAAACAGCTGTCTGAGTCCTGTTTATCACTAAAGCAGATTCATTTATTAACTCTTTCGGGGTCATTCGTAACAACGAGACAGCCTTTCACAGAAATCATTGCTCGTCGAATAATCGAAGAAAATATCTTCTGTGAAAATGAAATTTATTCCTTATTAATTTTAACGCCCCTAAGATGCCCAAGTGGAGGCTTTTGCAGTACACTTTTCCTTCTTTTAATAAAATAAGATTTAGAAAAATAGGGGGAAAATCCATTTGTCAGAAATACATTTACCAATATGGCAATAAACATTTGGTTTTAGAATTTCTTGATTCCCTACAAGAAAAGAGCCCGTTCTTAAGAAAGTATTTAGTCCTTTAATTTTTATTTTTTTTTTCAAAAAAAGAGGAATTCTTAGTACTATAAACTCAAAAGAACCAAAAACGTCCGACTCGCAGAAACTGCGTCATCTTAGTGCGGCTCCTTTCTTATCCCTAGTGTCATTAGCAAAGGAGCAGATGCAGTTATTGGTACGTTTTGATCTTTCGTGAAATATATAGAATAACATTTCTAAGAGAAGGAAGACTTAAGGCGAAACAAGAGGAAACTGATAGTATTCTAAACGGAAATGACTCCTCCCACATTCTCAACGTTCGCCAATACTACTACCCATACGTTTCTCGTTTCCATACCTTATTTTATTAAAATACTAATTATACTATTAAATGCAATTAAAAAAATACCGTCACGCAGGAGCTCCATAACTAAGCACTTTCCTTATAATTTGGGTTGTGTAGACTGGTTTCCAGAACGATTTGCTTAAAATATCCTACATAAATAAAATAAAAACATGAATAGTTCTCTTTTAATTTTGTAATGAGTAACTGTTCAGTTATTAATTTGCTTCCAGAGTTATGTTTACTACACTACTTAATAAATACTAAAAACTTCATATTTTCGTCTTTTGATCTGACGCAGGAACAGGATTCAGTCCCTCTAGTGGTAGAAAGCGCTCCTTGCAGCGGCCTTGGGAACCTACGTCTGGCAAGCTAATTCTATTGAAATATATTACAAAGTAAACCCCCCTTTCCGATTGACCGATTTAGCTCATTTTTACAACACTTTTTTCCCATGAGTTACCCAAGACCGCGCTTCGTTAGAATACAGCAGAAATTACGACCGGCATGAGTATATTAGTAATTTGGGTCCGGAGTAACCCCCCCCCCTCCTAATTAACCGATTTTATTATTTATTTTTACAACACATTTGTACCTGTGGATTACCACTACGAATACCGAGTTTCGTCGAAATATAACAAAAATCACGGCTGGTAGTGGCGAATTGGTATTGTGGGTCCGGAGTAAACCCCCCCCCCCTTCTCCTTCTGTTGAACCGATTTAGTTTATTTTTACATCTCACTTTTCTCTCTATATTACCACTACGAATACCAAGTTTCGTTGAAATATAACAAATATTACGGCTGGCATGGTCAAATTAGTGTTTTGGGTTCGGAGTAAACCCCCCCTTCCGGTGGACCGATTTTGGTGGTTAACGAACTCGTTCAACCGTTTGCTAATTGAACGCTATATACTACGTTTCGTGAAGAAAAAACAAAAACTCTGGCCGCTATCGTGTTTACATATATATATATATATATATATATATATATATATATATATATATATATATATATATATATATATATATATATATATATACAAATTTAATGGGGGTCATTTTCGGTGTCTACTAGGTAGGATCCATAAAGATTTGAAGAAATTTTTCGAAAATTCCGTCATGAGTGCAACCTCAATAGCTACGTTCCTTCAGAGGAAAGTGCTAAAACAACAACCAATTAAAACGTTAGGTAAATAATGACAAAACCCCGCTGAAAAAACAAAACAAAAACTACCTTACAATTTTGAAGTTTTAAGCACTTATTTGTTTTTAACTTACAATTTTGAAGTTTTAAGCACTTATTTGTTTTTAACTCACAATTTTGAAGTTTTAAGCACTTATTTGTTTTTAACTTACAATTTTGAAGTTTTAAGCACTTATTTGTTTTTAACTCACAATTTTGAAGTTTTAAGCACTTATTTGTTTTTAACTTACAATTTTGACGTTTTAAGCACTTATTTGTTTTTAACTCACAATTTTGAAGTTTTAAGCACTTATTTGTTTTTAACTCACAATTTTGAAGTTTTAAGCACTTATTTGTTTTTAACTTACAATTTTTTTATAACATTTTAATTTTATACTATTTGTCTCTTTTAGTTACCAACTATTCTTTGTAAATATGAGAATTGTCTATATAGCTAATGTTCCTCGCTTTCATTTAAACAAAATATCTTTCTGCTATAGTAAAACGATAGTATTGTAGGCTCTAACGAATCAAAACTTGTTTTTTTTACTGTATATATATATATATATATATATATATATATATATATATATATATATATATATATATATATATATATAGCAAATGGTCCGTGTATAAACTAGGTTATATTTTGGCGGGTGAAAATCAGGCGGGGGTTTGAGTTATGAAACATGAGCATATTGAAGATGTAGGAGGCAGTGGCTATGATGAATGGCTGAACCCATACTTAGAACGGCTTTCCAAAGAAACCCCTCCCCTTCCCCAACAATCTCTCCCGCCCCCCAACATCACTAAAGTGAATATTAAAATAAGGCCGCCAAGGTAAAGTAGGCCGCTCCACCTTTTTTTTTTTTTTTTTTTTTTTTTTTACCCTTATATTTTACCTTTACAAACAACTCGGCATTTTTTATTACTGTTTTTATATTTAAGTATTGCTTGTATATGATAAGCGATGTTCGATCTAGACGGTCGTTATGTGTAGGTCCTTATCGCAAGATTGTTTCTTTGCAAGTTGCTTCAAAAAAATACATTCTCCAAAGTATAATATTTTTTTTTCTGGTTTGGTATTGATTGAACAATTTTGATAAATATTATCCAAGTGGCACATTCAATTTTAAATTTATTATTGAACATATATTTCTAGTAATGGTAAGGGATTTCACATAATATTAAAAAAAAAAACAAACACTTATTAAATTTCATATTTCAAAAAGGTAACTCGGAGTTACCTCATAACTCCCATATATCCATTCGGTAGAAATATTTGACTTGACATCATTTTAAAAAAATATATTTTTAAAACATTAAAAAATTAAAAACGCATTTTAAAGCCTGCCGTTGAGTGTTCCGAAGCCCAAAATGAGAAATTGGCAACGAAAAACGTTTTAAAGAAAGAAATAACGAAAGTTTATTAGAAGAAATGAGAAGAGATAGGCGTTGGAGGCGCAGCTATTTTAACACTTTGGCTGCGGGTGTGATTACGGAAGGACACTAGCGATCCTAGCCGCTTACGAGTGTACCTTCGGAAGGACACTAGCGATCCTAGCCGCTTACGAGTGTACCTTCGGAAGGACACTAGCGATCCTACCCGCTTACTAGTGTACCTTCGGAAGGACACTAGCGATCCTACCCGCTTACTAGTGTACCTTCGGAAGGACACTAGCGATCCTAGCCGCTTACGAGTGTACCTTCGGAAGGACACTAGCGATCCTACCCGCTTACTAGTGTACCTTCGGAAGGACACTAGCGATCCTGGCTGCTTACGAGTGTACCTTCGGAAGGACACTAGCGATCCTAGCCGCTTACGAGTGTACCTTCGGAAGGACACTAGCGATCCTACCCGCTTACTAGTGTACCTTCGGAAGGACACTCCTCCATTACTTTTTCCCATTAGATTGAAAAGGCTAGTAAATGGAGGGGATTCACTTTTACAGCTCCAGCTAAAGACAGTTGTCTTCAGTATTGTTTGGGCTTTACAATAGGGTTTTATGTTTTCAAATTGGCTGGAAGATTTTTTATGAACTAAAAAAGTCTATATGAAAAATTCAAACGAAAAATCCACCCGATACTGAGGTATTCCCAAACAACGACAGCTGCAGCGATAGTGTATTTGCCGCCTGTGGAACAAGGAGAGTGAAACTGGCTCGGCTCCACGGGCATCTAAGATTGTGGAGGTTACCGTTCCGTAAGGGTTAAGATTTCTCTAAAAACTATGGTTCCATAAAGTAAAAATTAACTTTGAATGAACCAAACTTTATAAAATCACCTCCGTTCGAATTTAGACCCTGGATCTATATTTCTTGACCTGAGGTTATTAGGAAACCTAACAGCGTGCAGGCTGTTCATGACGTGATCTCCCAAACATCATCTGCATGCAGACGTATACATCCGACTACGAGGTTCACATAACCGATTAGCTTCATGCAAATTGCAATGTCTGCAGAGAGCAGGGGCATACCGCGTGCTAATAGTCCAATGAGATCGGAATGTTGGGCGGAGTAATTAAATCGATTCTACATCTGTACTCCTACGATCGATAACATTACATTATCCATATCGAATTATAACATTTCATTTCGGTAATTATCTGTTCTTTAACCCTTCCTTGTTAATATCACTTCTGTGACTATTTGAAAACAGTTTATCTGCCTTTTGGGTGCCCAAAACATTTTATGTTCGTCCATCAATCAAAATATATGAACATACCAAGACTCCCTTCCGATCTTCGTCTATAATTAATTCAAATTAATATTTACTGTAAAAAAAATCGTAGAATATCATGTTTGTACTCGTACTACGCTTATGAATAGATTAAACCAACTGGAAAATAGTCCATAGTAGCCATCATGCCAAATACACCGAATAAAACCAGATTTGGTATATATATATACTGCTTGTAGTTTGTAATAGGCTGGCTTTTAACGCTACATTTAGCAGAAGCCACAATCTACTTTATAATTAATTTGTCCTAAAAACTGATAATTTAATTTTTTTTTTTGTTAAAAAGTTAAACAAATAAAAAAATGGATATGAAAATGGACAAATACCTGATGAAGCAGAATATGATTTAACCTTTTTACCACTGCATTCAATACACGTGTGTTGTGCGGGTTTTGCGGAATTTATTACCCAGTGGTACACACCTCACGTGGAGCTGATTTTATATTTATCTTCGTCCCTTTACTCATTAACGAGGTTAATAGAGGATAAAGGAGGAAGTCATACACCACCTGCTATCTAGTGGTGGACTAGGGAACTACTAGAATAACAAGAAAAAATGCCTAGGTTGGGCGAGAATTCAGTAGTTTGAGGAAATATGGAGTCTTGGTCGGCCCGCACAAGTGAGGGAGCAGCTAGGGGAGAAGGTCTTTGCTAGCCCGCACCAGTGCGGGAGCACCCAGGGGAGGGGGGTCTTTGTCACCCGCACTAGTGCGGGAGTGGCGTGGGGAGAGCGTATTTGTCAGCCCGCACCAATGCGGGAGCTTCTAGGGGAGAGCATCCTTTTCAGCCCGCCCCAGTATGGGAGCTGCTAGGCGAGAGCATCCTTTTCAGCCCGCCCCAGTGCCGGAGCTGCTAGGGGAGAGCATCCTTTTCATCATGCACGAATGCGGGAGCTGCTAGGGGAGAGCATCCTTTTCAGCCCGCCCCAGTGCGGGAGCTGCTAGGGGAGAGCATCCTTTTCAGCCCGCCCCAGTGCGGGAGCTGCTAGGGGAGAGCATCCTTTTCAGCCCGCCCCAGTGCGGGAGCTGCTAGGGGAGAGCACCCTTTTCAGCCCGCCCCAGTGCGGGAGCTGCTAGGAGAGAGCATCCTTTTCAGCCCGCTCCAGTGCGGGAGCTGCTAGGGGAGAGCATCCTTTTCATCACGCACCAGTGCGTTGTGAGACCGTTGTGAGAGCGAATTCGTCAGCCCGCACCTGAGCGAAGCAGCGGTGAATGGCTTACTGCAATATTCCAGCGTTTTTCATTCTGATGTGCCCACAATTACGCTAACGCGACACAAATGTCAGCTCGGCAGTTAATACATCCAATGGAGCCAAAGCATCTAATGGAAGCATTAGTGTAAAATTTATCTGAAGCCGAGCCATGATTTGTAAAACAGGTTACTACCCGCAGTAATTGTAAAACAGGTTACTACCTCGCAGTAATTGTAAAACAGGTTACTACCCCGCAGTAATTGTAAAACAGTTTACTACCCCGCAGTAATTGTAAAAGAGGTTACTACCCCGCAGTAATTGTAAAACAGTAGTATGAAAAATTGTTACTTTATTGAATATTACTTCCCGCACAGTAGAGATGAACGCTTGGAATCCAAACAAATTTTTCCTTCTCGAAATTCCCAACTCCACCCGATAAAATCTTTGCACGTGTTTGCTAAAGGACTAAGCCGTTGTTCTGCAAAGCCCGTGACAGTGATGAAACCCCGCAGCTTCGGCGAGGAATACAGAATGAGCTTCAGGGCAGAAATCTGGAACATTAATCGGGAAGCTGTTCAAGCGGTCGCCGCCCTAAAACTTCGCCGGCTTCAATAAAACCCCCCAAATCGAATTAAACCTTATCTATAGTCATAAAGTTTCAATCGTTCGGTCCGGAGCCAATTTCAAGGGGAGACTTTAAAAAAAAAAAAGAAAGAAATGTGGAAAAACCCGGTTACGGTTTAACTTTTATTCCCACAATAAAACGCCGTGGATTGCAATTGTAAAAAGAAGGCTTGTTGGATGGAAACAGATGTCTGAAGAAAATTGCGTAGTTTTATAGCAGAATAGAACACTTGGTCTCTATTCGGATTACGGTCTTAGAAAAATTCCTGAAACTGCTAATTCTAGCATCTTGATAAATTATTCATTACGTCCAGTATTTTCTTTTACCTTTAGTTCGTTTAATAGAAAAAATAGAGTCAAAACACAAAATAGAGAAAGAAAAAAACATTCAAGAACTCTTCAGTTTGTCGAGAATAAACTACAAAATTTGCAAGTATTACAATATAGATGGGTCAAGGGACTTCCAGAATTGTAGGAAATGGACGATCAGACAGATGAACTAAAATGTATCGGAGGATATTCATTGAAAAAATTGATACAACTAATTTTCAGTTTGTGTATTCAGAAACGATTGATTCAGTTGACTCTTGTTCCAGACATTTGACATTCATCTAACCAAAGAGGCTTAAATTTTGGGCTGCGTTTCGAGATAAGGAAGTATTAGAAAGAAAAAAAAAATTATTAATAGACATGAAAAGTTTTTGGATCTAGGTATACATTCTAAAATATCTGGAAAACGGTTGGGAAACCGTGGTAAACAGTCGGAAACTTGTTGAATTCTCTACACAAAAGACTCTCGGCCAATTTTCGATGAGGCGATGTGAATCAGAGAAATAAGTGCTTAAAACTTCGAAAATGTTAGTTAGTTTTGTTCTTTTGAACAGGATTTTGTGTCTGTTTAACTCACTTCTAAATTGTTTTTTTTTTTAATTGTAAAAACAGTAAAATTAACATTTTAGTAAAAGAAGGTAAGAAAATTAGAAACTTATTTTTAACAGTGTTGTCCTACAACGAAACTTGAAAAGGCGCGGGAATCATTTTCGCTTATATTATTTTCCCGTTGTAACCTTAAATCTTCTTTCTCTTCGAGATTTTATGTTTTATATTTCACGAAAAATCAAAACCTACCAATTCCCGCTTCTATTCCTCTACTATGGATATGAAGGGAACGCAGTTCCTACGAGTCAGACTTTTTTTGGGTGGTCGTAAGTTCACCACGAGGTACCTCATAACTAATGCAGTCTGCCAAAAGTTTGCAATAAAGCAGAGAACCTGTTACACGAGATTTGCCGTTATGAATATTTACCTATGACAGCCGAATTTAACATTAATGACAACCGTGACTATAACCAGTCGGCAAAAGGCATAACCTCCCTATAACCTGAAACCTACCCTCCAGGTTTGACCTGTCACATATGACGTTCCCTGTAATAATTTAGTACCTGAAGCCTTTGTAGCAGCACACAGAGGAATCCTGTGTCTGTGTTTCTCTTTGGGAGTAGAGTGACATTGCTGTTGGGCACACTGTGGAATTCAGAATAATTGACATTTCGGTTAATATTTGACATACCCCAGTGTTAACGTTGGAATTCTGGAAATAACTTTACTAATCATACAATGGTATTGACAAGGAAAGCATTTGGAACGATATACTGTTTCGTTTCTGCAGATATAAGTTGTTAACTGACAGTATGAAATAATTATTTATTTTCTTTAAGGTTCAAAAATACAAGTGGCGTATGTTCGTTTAATATAAATAAAATCAAAAGAACTTATACATATTTTGACCCCTATAATAATCGATTGGTCCAATGGAATATTGAGCTCATGGTGAAATTTGCTCAAAAAAGTAATATTAAACCTTTTAAGCCGTTCAGTTCAAACCTCACGGCAAGGACTGAACGGGTCTAGCACACACAAGATAAGTTAATAAACCTCAAGACAGGGGCTGCACAGTTCAGTTATAGTAGACCCACTGAACGTGAAGCAAATATCCTCTTGTCCACACACATCAGGCCTGGCCTGCACAGCCTGGGCCTCAATGGACTGTACAGTTAATCTATTGGTTTCATCATTCTGTACAGTTCAACTCTGGCCTCAAGGATGTACCATACACGGCTGACAATATATTAAGGTTTTGACTACGCAGACCAAATTTTGAGATTTTCCTTTCCGTGTATCCATAAAGCCTTCAGATGAAGCTTTGAATGTATTTTGCAGCATAAAAAAGCATTCTTTTTAATCGATTTCATAATTCTATGAATAACTAGTTTGAACCAGACAGGGTTATTTTCTTGTTGTTTTGTGATTAATATTTGGAATATACCTATAAAATTTGAATTTCAATGAGAACAGTTGCCAGGATGACCAGGACGCCTAAACTTAAAAGGTTTTAAAAAAGAGGCTCCTAGAAATAAGATATTGAAAATGACCTGAAGGCCAAAAAGTTGTAAAATTATGACTTAAATAAAGGACTTATTAAAATCTGAGAAATTAATCAAACCAATTGTTCTTTTAAGTCAGAATTTCTTCTGAAATCGTTTAATGGGCAAAGGAAATTTTTTTATTTTAAATCAGAGCTATAATAAGGTCATAATAGATCGTAAAATCACAATTCTATTTACGGCTGAACTAATAGGAATAAATTTGTCCAAATACTATTTGCTGTTCATAAGGATACGAGATTGGGTATTACGAAGTGATTTATAGTTACACGTGAATATGTAAATGTACCTAATGAATTATCCAGTGATCTTGATGCGGCCGTGTTGATGGCACTTTGAGGGCTAAATGCGAGTATTTCAGCGATATTAGTGTCTACTCAGTTATACGCGAACCCACTCGAACGGATTTACATTAATTTGATGTGCAAATTTTCTCGAAAAATCTAATTAAATCGAACGGAATCCTTAATGGGATCGGAATGGCCCGATTTAATAAGGCCGAATTAGGGCACTCAGGATACGCGTACAAACGCTGGAAAACGGACCGCTTTTTAATGTATATTCAACAGAAGGGCCGTTCGAGCGCATGAATATCCGTGAGGGCACTCCTGTCTCCTGTTAGAGACATCAGATAAAAACATTAAAGCGCTCATTCGGACCGAGAGAGACAGAGAGAGAGAGAGAGAGAGAGAGAGAGAGAGAGAGAGAGAGAGAGAGAGAGAGAGAGAGAGAGAGAGAGAAGAGACAGCATTGGAACTTGAAAAGGCGCCTTTCACAGGCCAAAAGGCGCAGTGTTCAACTCGAAAAGGCCCTCTCTTCCTTTGAATGAGTAATATGAACTCGGTGTTCGAAATGAGACCAAAGTGAATAGAGTCCCGGCATTTCATTTTCTGAGTAGGGGCTGCTTTATATGACGTCACCCTTGGTGGAAGGATTCGGGGGAGGGGGCTGCTGTAAATTATGAAATCGTTGCCACCCCCCCCTTCCTCACGTGGTGGAAATATTTCGAAATGATTATTGCGTATCTTTACAGTCGCCGTTTCCTCGTCAATTTAATAATACTCATTTTTACTTTTGTAAAGCGATATTTACCTCCTTTGAAGTGTTGAATGTAAAAAGGAAATGATTGGTTTCCGTTCTCATCTAATGGGCACGGGTATAGTACATGCAGCTAAAGTGGTATAGTACAAGCAGCTAAAGTGGTATATTACAAGCAGCTAAAGTGGTATAGTACAAGCAGCTAAAGTGGTATAGTACAAGCAGCTAAAGTGGTATATTACAAGCAGCTAAAGTGGTATAGTACAAGCAGCTAAAGTGGTATATTACAAGCAGCTAAAGTGGTATAGTACAAGCAGCTAAAGTGGTATAGTACAAGCAGCTAAAGTGGTATATTACAAGCAGCTAAAGTGGTATAGTACAAGCAGCTAAAGTGGTATAGTACAAGCAGCTAAAGTGGTATAGTACAAGCAGCTAAAGTGGTATAGTACAAGCAGCTAAAGTGGTATAGTACAAGCAGCTAAAGTGGTATATTACAAGCAGCTAAAGTGGTATATTACAAGCAGCTAAAGTGGTATAGTACAAGCAGCTAAAGTGGTATAGTACAAGCAGCTAAAGTGGTATAGTACAAGCAGCTAAAGTGGTATATTACAAGCAGCTAAAGTGGTATATTACAAGCAGCTAAAGTGGTATAGTACAAGCAGCTAAAATGGTGGTGTACATATAAAATTTATATATTAAATAAAACAAATATTATGCAACTATTCCATATTTTTCAATGTTGTACATTTTTCACACTTAGATTTTTAACGATAATAATAAATATGTTAAACTAAAATATATGTAGATAGATTTTCCAAGCAATGTATTTAACATGGTTACCGAGAATATTTCTTGATACATTTACCACAGACAAATACGTTGAACATTTTATATTCGGATTCTAACAAACTTGTAAGGTTTATCTCACCAAAACTGTCATGCTTTCCGAAAATATCCTAGTTTCCGTTGTGTATGTATTAAATATGGCGGACCATTCCGCATGTAATGTCATAATGATATGACAGAATGACCTGGTATCCTTTGTCGTTTTCTATTTATATGATAAGGTTTCCAAGAATTTACTAATGGTCACACATCAAGGTTTATTAGATTGAAGGTTTAATGGATAGTGGATGTTAATGTCCATTATTTACCATTATCCTGTTAATTGGCATTACAGGAATATCTGGATAATTCCCCAGATCCTGAAAGATATGGCGGTATAGATGCCATCCTATCAACGGCTTTATTGCATGATATCCATATTACGGCTCTCTCCATTAATTAATTATATTTATTCAATTTGCTTTGCTTTTCACTCGAGATTAATTACCAATTATACCCGCTTCGTGGATACATTCCATAAAATACATCCATATGCAGTATATGTTAATATTAACTCAAGCATACATTAAGCTTATTAAGAAGCTCTAAATGCAGTTTCAGGACTCATTTAGTAGGAAATAAATACAGAAATTATAATTCAAACATAAATATTAAAATACACCGCACAGTGAGGCCAAATGACATATAGTCCTTCAATAAAGGCTACAGCGTCCAAATCTTAAATCAATGAATTTAAAAAAAAAAAAAAAAAAAAAAAAAAAAAAAAAAAAAAAAAAAAAAAAAAAAAAAAAAAAATTAATAATACTTGACTGATCCGGCTTGAAATTCAAGATGAAATATCGGCAATTCAATTTCATTTTTATTATAAACTATCTGTAACCCAGTGTGCCATGCTACACCTACTTTCTGTCTATGGGACTAGCTGTTACCCAGTGTGCCATGCTACACCTACTTTCTTCCTATGACTCTCCCCGTATCAAGATCTACTTGTAAACCTAGTTACGTCAAACAGAGGCACCACAGCAATTCATATTACAGCCGACAGAGGCCAGCACCACAGCCTGCGAGTAGATAGCTCTTATCAAAGAAAGGCCAGCGCTCCTTAGTTAGACAGTGACTGTTGAAATAAACTGCATTACATGATTATATAATGATGTAAAGTCATCAATGAGTTCGAGTTATTCTAATTATCAACAACATCAACAAATAAATTTCAAACTTTATTCAAAATGGCCGTCAGAATCTGAATGGTTCGGTGTAGCCAATTTTTCTTTAACAACACTTTTGGCCAAATTTTGAAATTTGACTATTTTGACATACCCTAGGAGATTTCCCTTATCAAGACCTACCTGTGTGCCAAGTTTCGTAAACATCGGTCAAACGGTGTAGATTTGTATAAGGAACAAACAGACAAACGGACAGACAGACACGTGATTTTTATGTATATAGATTGTAGATTTAACTACTATCACCAAACTCTGACTATTTCAACATGCGTTTGTCATCCAAGTGTGTTTACATATTGTGAAATTTGATAGGCTCAGAATGGAAGCGAAATCAAAAGTTTCGGAAATTTCAAGCTCCTTTTTCTCTTATTTAGGCTGTTTTTTTTTTCTAATAACGCCGGGATTTCTAGAGGTTACCGCCCTTTTATAATGCCGACGGCACGTGGTCGGTCACCCATTCAGGCCACGCCCGACGTTGCTTAAGATTGGTGATCAACGGGAACCTATTTAGGCTGTTCTGCAAAAAAAAAAAAAAAAAAAAAAAAAAAATCTGAACACACTTCATAGCTCATAGGAATGATCACATTTCAGTCACCGAAATTTCATAACCGTCATTAAAAATATTTAAGAAAACTGTAAACCTACTCAGGTCTATTCTTTTTTTATTTTTTTTCTAATATTCCCTCTTGTTGATACATAACACAAAATTTGCATATGTGATTTTTTATGAATGTTAAATATCAATACAAATTCACAAATGAATTTGTCGCCTTACAGGATACTAAATTAGAATTCTAATATTTATTCGATTTTATTCATTTCAAATCACCAATACCTAAGGTACTTAAAGGTACATTAACTCATAACCATAAGCGTTGATGTTTTTCCCCGTGTGCCCGAATTGTGACGTCATCAGGTATTCATGAGTTAGCCCTGTATGACCGATTCCTAACCTTGCAAGAGTTATTAATTCCTGGCGAATGATTCCAAGTTTAGAATTAAATAACGATTTTTCTTGCTTTGTTTTCTGTTTTGTGAGACCATTATATTTCAGTGACACATTCATATTCTACTTGGAAATACATAAAAAAAATATATATGTATTAAAAAATATAACAAATAAAATTATACATAAAGGAAAAAATAAACAAAAAAAAATAATAAATAAAAAATAAAAATAAATAAATAAATAAAAAAAAATAAAAATAAAAAAAATATAAAAAATAAATAAATAAAAAACTATACAAGAGAGGGAAAAATAAATATGTAAATATTAATATGGTTATGTAGTCTATTATTTGTTATGTAGTATATTATTTGTATTGATAGTGCTATAGTGTATATTAGTATTACTTTTAGTACAAATAGTTCCATTGCCTAGTAAGTTAGTAGTAAGCAATGATATTAGTTAAAAAAGAAAATTGAATACAAGTTATCAAAAAAAAAAAAAAACAGTTCATTGTCATGCACTGTCCTAAACACAAATTACTAACCCTTTCACGACATATACACGACTCTCTAACATTAGACTTCAGGGCGGTGAGGACCTAGATGTTTTCTGCCCTTAAACACCCAATCCATCCATCCATCTACTTGGAATATAAGTTCTTCTTCCGAAAGTATGAATCCGAGCAGCTGTTTTCCGCCCAACAGGAAAATGCTCAAGGAAATATCTCAAGAATAAGGAAAGCGTTTTCCATTAAAATAATGTTTCCAGAATGAAGAATATTCAGCAAAAAAGAAACGAGACATTGTAATCCATTACCGAAACAACAGAAACATACCTCAATCAAAAACAGAAATTATTTATTTCTCCTCTTCACAGAATACATTTCCACCAAAGTTCCTTTATTTATTCATACTCTTCCCCCCCCCCCCTTTTTTTGTGGTTTACTTTTCAATAATAAATACAAACAATTATCAAGAATTTCGTTCAGAAAGAAATAATTATATTAAGTTGGTTGTTATTGTATTTATTTGGATCATCTCATAATTATTCATTGATAATTCTAGAAGGTTGTCTACGCCGCGCTCGCGAATAATTTCCTTAAAATAACAAGAATAAATACAAAATTAAAATTAATATATATTTATCTAAATGTTAACACATACTTAAAGATACGTGTTTCAATCACACACACACGTATATGTACGTATACACACACACACGTATATCTACGTATACACACACACACACACACACAAACACACATACACACACATATATATATATATATATATATATATATATGTATATATATATATATATATATATATTTTAAATTCTTTTTTATCCTAGTAGGCATGGGGTCATTAAAGCAGTCTTCCCTTTTTTTATACTACTTTATTTATTGGGCCCGACATGTTTCGTGCATCTTTTCTTCGCACCTCTTCAGGGGCACTTCTACAACAAAATATCATTTTTTTCGAACATCCACAGAAACCTTTTTTTATTATATTAAAACTATCAATGTTCCACAAAATGCATTAAAAAAATTATCATGCTCCATTAAATATTACCCCTACCCTAAATATTGCAATAATTATAGCTAAATTACATATTTTTTATAAAAGGTGTTGAGTCCTACCTTGCAAGGAAGTCCTCTCGTTACCAAATACTCCCTCTGGAGTCCGGCTTATTACTAACCCTGTGAGTGGGTTGCCAAAATGGCCCTGTCGTTATCTGTCCTTAGTTGTTGTTCTAGTTAAGTCTACCCGTCAAATATATTTTTTTAAAAATTCGAAAATAGCAGTGAATAAAAGAACTGATCTGAAAAATGTACACCAAATTTTCTAAAGAATAATAGATTAATACCCAAAAATTTAAAAAAAAAAGGAGTGAGATGGCGGATTGTGTAATTTTTGCTTTTGTTTAATTTGACTACGGCGAGTTTCCTGCGCCCTAAAATATCCTGTGACATCAAATACTTTTTTTCGAAATGTTATTCGAATATGTAGTGCCATTTTTTTTTTTTTTTATTTATTTTTTTTTTTTACGCAATATATATAAAAAAAATATTTACTTCTATTCTAAGATTTCTAAATGTCACTAATAAATAAAGAAACGTGCTTAGATGAGGCAGTCCTTGCGAGTCGGACATTAAAATAAAATATCGTATTACTAGTAGAAGCGTAGTCAGAAGGTTTATCAGGTATAAAATGCCAAGGTGTCTAGTTAATTATTCTAAGCCGATCTGGCAAAGGATCAGTGAGCGAGTCCCCATTCAGTGACACGTCAGCGGTGAAAGGTGTCACTAAGTTGGAATATTTGGCGCGCTATGTCATTCAATCAGGCGGGAAAATCATTCCGGAACAGCTGTCAGGGGAAAATCATCCATCTATTCTCATCTTCTTCTGACATTTTAGTGTCGCTGTAGAGATCAAGGATTTTCCTGACGTAGTCAATTACCACTAATTTCTGAAAACTTGTTTTCGGCTTCGACAAAACATAAAAACGCGTTTGCATTTTTATCTCATTAAATATCCATGAATTAAGTAATTTTCAATTATGAATAAATTTTCAACAAACATACACTATTCACAAACTATTGTCATAATAGTAAATGAATCTGATAAAATTGGTCTTCAAAAATATTTTGATCCGTTGCATGGAATCTTCTAGCTGAATTTCATGTTTTTTGATGTACTGAATCCAAAAATTACCGTATTTTTCTACATCGTGTACAGTTTTCTTGCAAAATATGATGGGTGGGCTCATAAAAAATACAAAAATGTACTATAAACACAACAATTCTCCGAAAACCTGTTACGTCATGAGTTTTGAGCAACCTTACACTTTCCCGTCCGGGAATACTTTTGCATATTCCGCCTTTCATTCATTTCGTGAAATATCTGACTGAATTAAGATTGTGAACAAACCTAACCTAACTACCGAATTTGAGGTTTAACCTTGAACTAGAACACAAGCGAAAGGTATTTTTTGAGAAAAGTGTACGCCTTGGACACAAATTACGGTTATCATTGGTTTCAGCACACAAAAAATTCAGCAAAAAGATTTTATGCAGCTAATCGGACCTGCGTAATCTTTCTCTCTATATATACATGTATATAAATGAGCATGGCCTTTTAGCTTCAAGGTACCTATAGGTAATTCGATTCATAGAAAAATAGTTTCTATCAACATGGGCCCAGAAATGCTTTCTGGAGGCGCTTGATCTAACCTGGTAAAACCACGCTTTTCAGATTCCAAATTCCGGTTACAATAATACTAGAAATAAATATCCTAGGCCAATTTTGGATTTTCTGTCTTACAAACGTGCTTGCATAGGGATTGTCAGCAATGGCTGCCCTCTCCCTTCTGTTCTTCCTTGTGCAATAGTTATTATGTATCTACCTATTTACTTATTTTATTATATTTCATATGTATACAAATTGTAAATATTCAATAAAAAAAAAACAAAAAAAAAAAAGAAAAAAAAAAACGTGCTTTTACCAGGTGTTTTATAGCTCCAGCACTTCCAGAAACAATTTCCGCATACACTACTTTGGAACTATCCTATATATATATATATATATATATATATATATATATATATATATATATATATATAAAATATTATAAATCAGTTTAAAAACTTGGAATCATATTTGATCAAAACCTTTCCTGGAAAAATTATATTTCCAAAATTTCCCGTCGATCCATATTTATCCTGGATAGCTGGACCTCTCCCGCCATCTCCTGCCAACAAAGACCCGTCAACTCCTTGTAACCTCCCTATTATTCCCCCAGTTTGACTATGGTAGTTTGGTGTACGGTGGACTTTCTGGCGATCTCGAAGCAAAACTCAAACGCCTCATGAACTGTTTCATTGGTTTTATCCTCGGGATCCCCAGAAACTCCCACATATCACATTTCTACCAGGAGCTAAATTGGCTATTCCCTCTTTATCGTCACCAGTTCTTCCTCGGCTCACTCCTTTACCAAGTAATTCAATCCCGGAGACCTTCTTATATTTTTCAACTCCTTAAATTTAAATCCTCTTTTCACTCCCGTAACACCCGATCTCGTCCTTCCGATCTTTATATTATTTCCCACCGTACTGCATTATTAGAAAAATCATTCGTCACCCGTGCCACCTCGCTATTCCTTACCTCTGCCTGTCTGCCATTCTACCACCCTAGAAACCTTTAATTCCAGACTCTTCCGCCACTTTTCATGCTTAACCATTGTGATTTTCTGTTTCAGCTACGAGTCCTTCAGGACGCACCCAGGCCTACATCGGTCTGATCACAGGAGTCCTGGCCGTCATCGTCCTCCTTCTCGGCTGTACCGTCATACTCATGATCCGACGGGGAAGGAAGAAAGTGGCGCTCCTACACAAACACGCATCACTCGGCACCAAACCAGGAGTCACCATCAACATGAAGGAACTCAAGATGACTACGCCCATCATCACCAAGAGTTCCGTCCGAGGACCCAAGAACAACGGGAAGCTGTACGGCCATATGCCAGGAGAGGAGTCGGAAGACTCGGAGAATTCCAGTGTCTATCATGAACCTTACAAACTACTTCCGTCCAACAAACAGGAGTACGGATCGCTCATCAAGAAGGAAGCCATTCCTTCAAGCAAGAGTGCAGAGTACAACACAGGTTAGTTTTTTGTTTTTAATAAAAATCATGTTGAGGTTTCTTTAGCCGAATCCCAACCATTCTTTACATAACACAAGTTAGTTTAGCACAATAGAAAATATATTATAAAATAAAATTGCAAATTAATTTAAAAAAAAATCTATAAAATAAAATTAAAAATATATTGAAATATACAATAAAATTAAAAATTAATTCAAATTTATACATATAATAAAATTCTAACGGATCGCTGTCTGTACATGGAAGATATATGGCGAAAAATACTATTGGGGGCCTTTATCAACGCAAAAGAACCAAAAAAATTATTTTTAGAATTTTGGTCTAGCTATCTGTTTATCTCTTTGTCAGTGCGTGCTAATCTCAGAAACAGCTCATCCGATTTAGTTGAGGTTTTCACTCATATATTGTGGTAAGCTTCCGTTAACATTTACTATTTGTTTCATATCAATCGGTTCATAAATAAAAAAGTTATGCCAATGTAAAGAATAAAGTTGAACATTTCATGAACTATCGTTAACACGATACCCACCAGACCTTTTTGTTTTTTCTTCGCGAAACTTGGTATATAGTATTCTCCTAGCAAGTGATTGAACGAGTTCGTTATCCAGCAAAATTGGTTCATCTGGAGGGAAGGGGGGTTTACTTCGGACCCAAAGAAGTTGTTTGCCCATTATTGTTATTACAGCAATTATTGTTATACTGCAACCATACTCGGTATACGTTGTGGAAATATTAATAGAAAAATATGTAGTAAAAATAAAGTAAATCGGTTCAAAACAAGGGGGGGGGTTTACTCTGAACACAAATTACCGACTTGCCACTACCAGCCTTAATCTATCTATACATATAATAAAATTCTTACGGATCGCCGTCTGTACATGGAAGATATATGGGGGAAATAATAATGGGGACCTTTATCAATCATATACTACCCAAAACAAGGATTTTTAGAATTTTTGTCTGTATGTCTGCTGTCTGTAGACACTCTATACACACTAGGGTTTAACAATCCCTAAGGGGTCAGCTTAGTGGCTCTCTGAGAAGTGAGAAGCATTACTGTAAAGTACATTTTTTTAAATAGCCGTACGAAGGTTTTTATAATCCAAAACGAACCAAAAGATATATTCAGAAATGTTTCCCTAGTTCACTATCCACGCGGGAGAAGTCGTGGGCACAGCTAGTAAATAAAAATATTCTTTTATAGGGTAATACTACATTGTGTGGGCACAGCTAGTATATAATAATATTCTTTTATAGGGTAATACTACATTGTGTGGGCACAGCTAGTATATAATAATATACTTTTATAGGGTAATACTACATTGTGTGGGCACAGCTAGTATATAATAATATACTTTTATAGGGTAATACTACATTGTGTGGTAAAAATTAAAGTCATTTTCTCCAATTAATAAATCATTATTATTCAATTCTTTATGTCATAAGTTTTATTTTGAACTAGCTGAATACCCGTGCTTCGTCACGGCAGATAAGTAGTTATTTTATTGCGTTAAATAATGTTTCATTAAAATTATGTTACTATACAATTTTGTGCAGTTTATTACAGCACGGTTCTCGTCATACTATATGTTATTCAATGGGCGTTAAAATTTAAAAGTTTATGTTTCCAAAAAGTTATTTGGAAACACCCATTATATTTGCGAGGTTATTGGCGAGGCGGCTGTGCAAGGGTTCCGGATATTATTGCCTCACCTAGAATCTAAAGATAGGCTTACCATACATCACGGTTTGACCGGGACTGTCCCGGTATTTTGCAATTGTTTCGGTGTCCCGCCCGGTTTTATCAATGTCCCGGAAAAGGCTGTAGGATGTAAAAAGTAATGAATTCATGTTTATAAGAATCTTTTATAAATCGGTTACTTTTCTACAAACAACATTTTTACTACTGCTCACAGTGTCAAAGATATGAGAAGTAATCTAACTGTAAAACGCTGGAACTACCTGCACAGCGCTGCCAGCTGCCAGACACTACTATTTGGCTGAGAGATTTTTTTAAGAAAATCAAGTAGCAAAAAAAGTTCCGTTCTTATTTTTAAGGTTTGGGTAGACTAACAGTTTAGGATCCCCCCCTACCCGTTAGTTGCTAGGCTTAAAACTCACCATTTTGCTTATAATTTGTACTGTTTTTATTCCCAACCCCCCCCCCCCCCCCCTGGTATGCCCATCCCATATTAATGTGTCCCGGTTTAACTCTCCAAAAATATGGCAAGCCTATCTGACGGGAACAGGGAGAAAAGAAACGCAATTAAAACTCTATGAGTGACAGTTTATTTCTAGTAATTCAAGGTCTGCCATCATAGTTGAAATGAACCTCAATTAAAAATAATACTATGAAATAGATAATGTACGGTAACAGCTGTTCTTTATCGTCCTAGCAACGCATGCTGCCTAGGCTTGCCTTCTCTAACCAACTCAAACTTTAAACCCCCCTAAAAATGCTTAAAAATACGAATATCAAAAAATCCTTTCTTAGCGAGCGCCTACGTTATATAGGGAGTGTCCATGCAAAATTTCAAAATTTTCTGTCGAGTGGTTTGGGCTGGGCGTTGATAGATGAGTGAGTGAGTGGTATTTGACAAATATATAGTAGATGTTAAATTAACAAAAAGTTTTAATTTTTCAAAAACAAAATGGCGGCGCTGTGTCTGATGAACGGAATAACTCTTTTTTCACGGGCGATAGCCTGCAGGCAGAAGGTAAAATATAGTCAATTCTATTTATTAAATGGGGCTGATTAAGTAAGGCTTGTCCTATTCTCAGACGACATAGTACTACTTTATACCTCCGTAGCTAGATGTGAATGTAGTCAATATTCGGGACGAATTCGAAATTCAGACGCGACCTAAATATTTGATCTACTAGTGTCGTGTTTCGAGTTTCGTAGACCCACCCAGTTTTTAATGGGTACCTGCGAACCTCGGAACATTAGGCACCAGAACGTAGTACTGACCAAACTATCTCCCTATAGTCAATAATCAGATACCTCTATCTGTCCTTCTGGGCCTTTGTGGTTGTTATGGCACTGATTTCAATGTTGCAAGTTGCTAAAAGTTGTATGTTAGTCTGATAACTTCTATTTTAAGTTAACATTGATATAAATTGTATTAAGTTTAAGTAATTATTAAATGATGGTTATATTTTATAAACTCCTTCTGTGAAGTTTGGTACATTCAGGAATTGTTTCTTAATTCCTGAATTACTTGAGGTCTTATAGGCATTTAGAAGGGAAACACTTAGCGCCCTAATGACTGATAGTGTTGGGGTTTTAGGGGTAACAACCCTCAGGACGTGGGGTGCCAGGGTAACAACCCTCAGGACCTGGGGTGTCGGA
Organism: Gonocerus acuteangulatus; assembly: GCA_946811695.1. Lineage (NCBI taxonomy): Eukaryota > Metazoa > Arthropoda > Insecta > Hemiptera > Coreidae > Gonocerus > Gonocerus acuteangulatus. The sequence continues at coordinate 4,549,319 of OX328129.1, read as the reverse complement.
GAACCCCTAGCCAACATCCATCATACTTCTTCAGGGGTGGATCGGGACCCCACACAGGAAACGGCTTATTGTATCTACAACCAGACTATCAGTCAAGACTTGACGGCTGTTACACCATTGTTTAGTGGTGTGGTAGTCTACGAGTAGAATTGGGGTCGTAAGGAAGTCTCGAGAAGAAGAAAGATGTATGTGTCCATGAATAAAGTGTTTATGATCTCTAGACATCTGATATCAATCATTTTCCCGGAAGTGGTTGGTTTTATGGATTGGCTTGATGTGAAATAATAATAATAGGAATACAAGGAGGAAATCATGTGAAAGGTTCAATTTCAACCAGTCCAATAAATTCAATGAACTCGAATATTTTTTCTACTATAAAAATTTATTCCGACACTCGGAAAAACATAACCTTTGGGATGCAGAAAATAATTCAAGACCGATTTACTCATTGTTTCCACCAAATGGGTAAAATAAGCAACTGTCTTTCACAAAACTTTCCTGTAGCCTGCCTTTTGTATATCCCATTGAATTTACTAATTAACACATTTACTGCCTCCATGAATTATGTGGTAATTGGAAAAACTATATTCTTACAGTAGAGCTTTTGTTTATTATAGATGATAAATAATAGATACATCATTAGGTTTATGATTAACTAGCTGACTACCCGTGCTTCACCACGGCCGATAAGTATTTTTTATATTGAGTTAAATAAGATATTATCAAAATTAACGCTACTACATAATTTTGTACAGCTTATTATTGCACGGACTTTAAATCTACCCAGGAAACACCATGTGGAGGTAACCATTTCCGTTGGCAAAAAAAAATACAACAACCGCTTAAAAAGTTAAGTAAATAAGAATCGTAGAACCTGCACATAGACCCCTTACTTTCCTTCTGTAGTTAATATTACAAAAGTGCCAATACTCAAGAGAACATAAGCTAGGTGGCAGCAACTGTCAAGAAAATCACTTGGATCTCTTTACTATCCATAAGATTACGGTGTTCACAACCCATGTGTTCCTGTATCTATCTGATTTTTTTTTCAAAAATATCACTTAAAAATTCAGAATCATATCATCTAGATTCAGAAAATCAATTCACAAGCCCGATTCACTAAATTTTATCCACCAAATGGGTAAAAATACGCAACTGCCTTTCACAAAACTTTGATGTAGCAGGCCTCTTCAATTTTTATCTCCCATTGAATTTACTTATTAACCCATTTACTGCCACCATGAATTATGAAATCTGACACCTGCGCCAACTACGTCTTCAGGTTTGGACATGCCAAGCACGTCGTGGGCACTAAACGTGTTAGGCCAGAATATGAGATCTTATTCCGACGAATTTTTTTTGTCGTTGCACCGTTGAGGCAAAGCCAAGTGTTTTATTTTCGATCCAGTAGTCCACAAGAATACTGAAATATTTATATATATATATATATATATATATATATATATATATATATATATATATATATATATATATATAGGCAATGATTTGCAACTACTACAATTATTTATTGTGGTTTCCGCTGGACCGATGGGATGAAGCTGAAAATCTAATGACCTCGTGTTCTGGTTTTTATAATTTATATATATATGTATATATATATATATATATATATATATATATATATATATATATATACACTAAGAAAGGGGGGAAACACGCAATAAAATTTGAAGTACAAAATGAAAAAAATAGATCCTAACCTTGAATTTTGTTAAAGGTCCTCTTAGATTTTTGAACATGACCAAAAACGTATTTGGCCCACGGTGCCTATTATGCACGGTGCCTATTATGCACGGTGCCTTTTATGCACGGTGCCTATTATGATCCCTACGAAATAAATTTGTATCCATTAAACTATATTATTATGAAGATATAACAAAAATGTGTTACACACACACAACACTATTTCATGTATTATAAAAAAGTTCATAACACTTCTTCTAGCTGAGCCTTTATAAGAATGGATGCTCTTATCAAAGTTTGTGATAGTATAATTAAAGCAATATTATGGTTTATTACAAAACTTGAGTATTATATAGCATAATAAAACCCCTGGAGTAATAACACGAGGGAATGGAGAGTAATGTTGGTACTCCTGAATTCTCTATGTCCACTGTTTTACATATACATAAATTTCCATGAGAGGTTTTGAATGTAAAAGTGATGTTCATGAGACAATGCGTTATGCCCCTTCCCCCCTCCCCCCTTCATGTTTCACGGCCTCATAAAAATGCTAATATACAGAGGTAATATTCAATGTTGTGCAACGGTTTGTATAACTTTATATATTTGTTTATTTCGTTTTACTTTTCCTAATATTGAATTTTATACTTTTTTATGTTTAGTAATAAAATAAAATGCTAGAATTTATTTCTTCCAAATAGGTAGCCTAATGTTGTGAATTTAACTAATAATAATAAAAGTTCGACTGGACTCATATGTTGGAGGACCTGAGTTCTAATCCCGAGCAAGCGCTTAAGATTTTTTCTTCTAGTGTCTTCGTTCAGGGGTCGAATTCGGCCTCCCTGACCGTCCCTAGGCCAACCCAGCCATTAATTAATTTATTATTGGATACCTTGGTGCTAATGATAGCATAGTACTGACCACACTATCTCCCTAGTATGCCGTATGGTCAAGAATCAGATACCTCTATAGTATCTGCTCCTCAGGGCCCTCGTGGCCTGTTACGGGACAGTTTTTTTTTAAATATATATATATATATATATATATATATATATATATGACACAATCCGGAAGTGCCAACTAAAAAATTTTACATTTCCGAACCAATAGATCTCGAAAATAACGGTAGTTCAAATTTACATATATATATATATATATATATATATATATATATATATATATATACAGGGTGATTCAGGTCTAAGTAGCCAAACTTTAGGAGGTAATAGCAGGCATAATTTCCAAGAAAAAAGTTCATTTCAAGTATGGTCCGATTCCGAAAGGAAAAGGAGCTAAGTCCAATTTTCTGTTTTTTTAATGTAGTCATGTTTTTAAATGAATAAGAAAGGATTTCTCAAAAACTATTCAAGATAATGAGATTCTAATTATGCTATCATAAAATAGACAAAATTTCCTTTAAAAAGACAGTAATTTAATTCACTAAAATCATTATTAAAAGATACTTTCTGGACGTCCAATAACGCACTTCTGTTTTTATCAATGAATCATAGTTTTTTCGCTATTTTTTCCCAGTCCCCTAACGGACTACAGATTCAATACTTACACGAAAACTTCTACATTTAATAAGCATTAAATCGATGCAAATAAAGTGGAGGTTTATCAGGGGATAAATTGAAAGATTGGCTCCCTTTTGTCAAAAAAATGTGGAATGTAGTTTTGTTACTTTCAAATACCTTGTGTGAAAAAATTATCCATTTTTTAATGTCCAAACTGTGAGTACCCATTGTTCAGTCCAGAAGCAATAAAAAGTAACTGTGAGTACCCATTGTTCAGTCCAGAAGCAATAAAAAGTAACTGTGAGTACCCATTGTTCAGTCCAGAAGCAATAAAAAGTAACTGTGAGTACCCATTGTTCAGTCCAGAAGCAATAAAAAGTAACTGTGAGTACCCATTGTTCAGTCCAGAAGCAATAAAAAGTAACTGAAAGAAATGATTGGAAAAGTTTTCATTTTCCCTCCCGCAATGTTTTGCACAATTTTTAGTTTTATATCAAATTTTATTTGTAAATATTTCGAATTATGTGCAAATTCTGGATTAGAATTATTCAACTACCCTGCAATTATTTGAATTCTCCGCCCAAAATTTCTAGTCAAAACTGGGTGCCAAATACATCATGTAAAACATAAATCAATGGAAAATTGAAAAACATGAAATGTAACAGATCTATCAAATGAAAAACTTTTCCAATCGTTTCATTCAGTTACATTTATTGCTCCCGGAATGGAAAATGGATACCCACAGTTTGGCCAATAAAAAATGAATAATTTTTAATTTCTTTACACAAGGTATTTGAAAGTAACAAAATTACATTCCACATTTTTTTGACAAAAGGGAGCCAATCGTTCAATTTATTCCCTAATAAACCTCCACTTCATTTGCATAAATTTAATGCTTACTAAATGTAAAAGTTTTCGTGTAAGTATTGAATCTGTAGTCCGTTAGGGGGCTGAGGAAAAAAATCGCGAAAATACTCCGATTCATTGATAAAAACAGAAGTGCGTTATTGGACGTCCAGAAGGTATTTTTTAATAATAGTTTTACTGAATTAAATTAATGTATTTTAAAAGGAAATTTTGTCTATTTTGTGATGGCATAATTATAATTTAATTATCTTGAATAGTTTTTGAGAAATTCTTTCTTATTCATTAAAAATCATGAGTACGTTAAAAAAACAGAAAATTGGACATAGCTCCTTTTCCTTTCGGAATCGGACCATACTTGAAATGAACTTTTTTGTTGGAAATTAAGTCTAAAATCACCTCCTAGAGTTTGGCTACTTAGACCTGAATCACCCTGTATATATATATATATATATATATATATATATATATATATATATATATATATATATATGTGTGTGTGTGTGTATATATATACATATATATATATTTGAACTACCGTTATTTTCGAGATCTATTGGTTCGGAAATGTAAAATTTTCTAGTCGGCACTTCCGGATTGTGTCATAAAGTCTTCCTTATAAGAGGGTTCCTTCGTTTGGAAGGAGGGAGGAACCGCGCTAAAACGGTTTATCTTAACCTTTCGTGAAAAATGTAAACACAAGTGAAAATAAAATCTCCAAGTGAAGCAATATTTGGCCACTACATCAGGAAACTGACAGTAGCTTGAGCGGTAATTACTCAATTTAAGCACGGTAACAGGCAACAATCTGCTTGAAATAAAGCCAACTGTAGAAGCTTGGTCTAAACATAAATGGCCCCTAACAAGGAGAGGCCAAGTTATATTGACCAGACTACGCATTGGACACTCATTCCTGACTCACTCCTACCTAATGAATAGAAAAGATAGACCTATTTGCCAATACTGTAACAGGACTCTTACTCTAAAATATATACTTACATAATGCAGACAGAGAAACCTACTAAACATACCTTATGACATTCAAGAATTGTTAATGAAGGTCAGCCCACATATAAATACCATATTTCAACATTTTCATAACATAAACATATATCATAAAATTTACCAAGTAGGTATACTGTAAAAAAAAAAATAATATTACACATTGTTACATCTTCACCTCTTACCTTTTCACAACAATATTCTTGTTTCTATATTACTAATATATCCGTATCTCGGAATATATTTTAATACCCTAACGCTCAACAGGCTATTTTTAATCTGACCTTTGGCTTCTAAAAAAAAATCTTTTATTTTTAATTTTCTTATTATTGTTTTTTCTTTGTTGTCTACTTAGGTATTTATTTACTTTTTCTTTTATTTATTTATTTATTTTATTTTAAGAGCTGCACAGCAATGGTGATCTGCCCTAAAAGAATTTATATAAAATATAATAAATTATAAGCTAAGGATCAGTAAAAAAATTAAAGGGTACGGAAAATGAAATGAAGAAAAGAATAATAATAAAAAAATAAAAAAATAAATATGTAAGGAATTAATAAAATAAAAATCCTTTTTCTTTTAATAATCCTTTTTCCCCTCTCAAGAGTTACTGATTTTCTCGTTTTACCTGCTAGAGTAATTTAATTTTTATTTTTATTTTTTTTTTTTTACGGCGCATCGAAAAATCGTGGCCATTTGCGCCGACGTCCAGGGTGCAGCCAGGAATTTTCTCAGCGAGCCCTGAGATGAGAAAATTTCTGGCGCCGGTGGGGATCGAACCCACCATCTCCCGCTTATGAATCTAGCGCGCTAGCCACTAGACCACGGGAGACCCTTGGAAGAGTAATTATATTCATTATAAAATCTTCTTATCTTTGTTCTTCAAATCTTATTCACAGGATTTGCTCAACTTCTTATTTCACTCCTTCTTTCACGCAGATATTGTAAACGGTTTTTATTTGTTACTACATGAACTGACTTATTCCAATGTATTTTGTCTACTATTGTTAAGAGTTTATGATGTATTTATTTAATTACAACTGGAAATGTATCTGTATAATTGTTTTGACGGAAACACCTTCTTTGCGAGAGCCCATAAATATATGAATTTAAAAAAAAAATCAATTCTTGAAATTTCGTTTTTATAAAAAATTTAATAAGCTTTGAAATTTTAACCTTACATTCACCACGGTTTCAAAATACGACGTTTATAATATTATGTCGCTTTTTGTGCTAAATATTATATATATTTAAATTTTGAAGTGCATTTATAAATATTACAGGACGGGTTATGAAGTGGCTGCAGTTTTCTATCCATGATGCCTTCCGGAACAAAATTCCACCCCCCCCCCCTAGTGGAAATCCAACCAACCTATGATTCATGATGAACCATAACCTATTGCACAATGCACCCACATAAACATGTATATACCTAGAATGTTCACGGACATGAGACATTAAACCTAGGTTTATTGCTGATGACTGACTGGAAATAGAGTTATTGGTACCATAATAGGAATATGGAGTTATGACTGCCTTGTCCTATCCACAATCTCGTCATGATACTTTAGTGCATAATAAAATACTCTGGGATCTAATTAAAATCCAAACGGAGAATAATTACGCTTGAACATTACTACATGGGAATTTCTGAAAATTCTCGTATGAAACATTATTACTTTACAGATTAAAAGCCTTTGTATCACAGAACAAAACTTTTTCAAGTCAAAACTATTAGCACTGAGAATTTCTTTGATTTTTAAGTTCCATTAAAATACGTTTTTGTATCAAATAATTTAAAAAAAATAATAACATGAATTAAAGGCGCTAATGGCCTAGCTGTCGAAGCGCAGTATAAAAAAAAAAAAAAAAAAAAAAAAAATTAATTAAAAAGAAAAGTAAATATAATAGTCTTCTTTGTAATATACAATTTTCGTTCCAAATATTAGGCATAAAGAGGTTTAATCGTACCTGTTCTTTTAGTTTGAAAAGCATACTAGACCGAGGTCTGTTTTACACCATCAGTGGAAAATCATTTCCAGAACAAATATGTCTGTATTTGCAAAAAAATAATTTTGATTGGAGACTTCATTTTTTGCAAAATAGATATATTGGTCTATGAAATTACCTAGATTTTGCGCCGATGGGGTGAACCGGACTCCGGATTCGGATTCAGCGTGTCGAAAAACATAAGAATATATGTATGGTGTCTTTGGAAAATACCACTTTTTTTATTTTGTGTGCCTGTATTATTACAGGTTAGGTTATCACATAATTTGAGCTCATTAATTATTTTGAAATCGAAATATATATTTTGGGAGGGCTTAGGAGTTTTAAATTGTTGTTTGGAGGATCTGATTTATATTTGATAAAAATTGGATCGTTTTTAATATGAAGCTAGATCTAAACAACCAAAAGTACAGAAATAATAACAGCCATAGAGATTCAAAATCTTAATAAACATTGGAATTTGAAGAGTTTTCAAACAGGCCTCGTTAAGAGTATTCTCCTATCTGTGTTGAATCCCACCCAGAGAAGTCGGTGAATTAGAAACGGCTGTAGCCGTCAAGACGAAAAGCCCTCTTCATTAGTGTAGTGTCTAATGACGGTGACGAACATTGCACACGAAGCTCCGTATAATGGCTTAGTGACAACAGGTTGTTCGTGTACACGACACGGATTTACACTCACACGGCTGGACACCCTCTCGCGGTTCTCTTAATGTCTTCATCTGTATCCCGGTCCTCATGTCTCGTGTCCTTCGTAATGAGGAGGGACATAAGGCACATTTGGAAGGCCTATTTTTAGTTTTACACTAATGTTTGTTGAATAAATTTTAAAAAGCCTGTAGAATAACAACATTTGTGAATAATATTGGAGTATTGGACAAGAGAAGTTATTGAATACTTCAATTTATTAAATTAAAATATTTCTAAGAACATATTTAATCGTTAATTTAAAAAAACAATTGCATGGACCAATATTCCACCAAATCAGTCGGAAATAATAATACTTCGTTGCAGAACTTCAATGATTGCAAACAAATCACAAATATTCAGTTATCCGCACATCACTGAGCACTGCAGTAGAAAAATTATAAACTGTATTATAAAAAAACTGACATGACTGACAAGAAAGATCTTTATCTGAACTCAGTGATGTTGGGTGGGTAAATACCCAGTGGGTAGGTAAATATAAATTGGGTATTTTCCCACAGGGAAGGTAAATACCCAAAAACTGGGTGTTTTCAGTTTTTGACCTTGATAGACTTCTTTGAATTTTTTTGGTGCAAACAAGGACTGAAACTTACCCATTTGATCATAAAAGCTTAATGAACATTAATACTTACCCAGTAATATTTTAAAGAAAGTTAAAAGTCGGTCTGGGTATTCATGGGTATTTACAACTTAATGTATATCCATGAATTTTCATGATTACTTTTACAGTGGGGAAGGTTAATTAATTTTAAAAAGGTTTTAATGAAGCCTATCCAATTATTAAGGACTTATTTGAAATTTAAAAAAGGGCCAAAAACATTTTTAATGTTTATTATAATAGTTCAAAACCATTTTAAGTTAAGTTTAAGTTGGTGATCCTTGTTAATATTATTTGAAATTATGCTCATACAGTAGTAACAACATTACAGTAAGCGGAAATCTCACCAGAAATGAAAAGGTAGCTTCTTGATAACAGAGTGTTTTGAGTCCGAGTTGGGAAACTAGTTAACATCCTTGATCCAATTGTTGAACTTATCACTGCCATTCTGTTAAATGCCCCTTTGATCCGCACAGTTCATAAGAGATTTAAGAATTACTGAAAACTCTTCAACAAGAAACCCAGAATCTTCTCTTCAATAAACGGAGGAAAAACTTGTGTTAACTAAATAGGAGAAACGCATTCAGTTTGGTGTTGGAAACGCACATCTTGCTGCAGACTAGTTGAACTCTTCCATTTGTTTTTTGTGTGAGTTAGGCAGAAGCATGGGATTGAAATCAGTTGATCTTCGGAAAGACATAGCTGGCTATAGGGACCAAGAGGGATTATGGCAAAAATCCTTTGTTTGGGAAGGTCTTGAAGACAATGACCAAGAAAATAATAAAATAAGCCCCATGTTATGGTGGAGAGGCTTGAAAGGTACATGTGTTTTGCTCAATGAGTAGGTAACTTAATTTTTTGTTTTGAGAAATTGAGATAATCCTAGTCCAAAGTTTTTGCTGAGGCACACATACACATTTTTGTGAATGCACTACAGTAGTATCAAATTTAGGCAAACAACTTGTTTTATTGGTAGTCGGAAGGCGAATTTTCAGGTAATAATGTATTATTTATTAACCTCTGAGTGATCCTATTTTATAATTTATTATTGTTTTAATAGTTTCTCAGTGTTGCAATAGCTCTAAACTGGCAAGATCCATGACATTTTACAATATTCGATTACTAAGCCGCGGTTTAACTAAAAACCTTAAATACCCGGGTATTTGTGAAATTGGGTATTTACCCTTAAGAATAAATACCCGGGTATCTTACAACACTGTCTGAACTGAACAAAATTATATCAGCTGACTCACGCAAATTACCTGAAAATAAGATAATTCCAACGTCGAATGCACCGGTTCCAGGTGATCACGGAAGTTAAGCAACGTCGAGTGTGGCCAGTACCTGAATGGGTGACAGACCACGTGCGGTTGGGATTAGAAAAGTGTGGCAACCTTTAGATAGGTACCCCAAATTATTAATACGCCGTTAAACCAAAAAAAAATAAGGCGTTAAATGACAGACAGAATAGACTAATTCCCAAAACAAACTCAGACAATTTAACAAAAAAACTTGGCTGAAAGTAAACCGAACAAGTCGAGAACATGTTATTTCTACCAGTCTACGCATAGGGCACAGTTTAGAAACGCACTTTTTATATGATGTGACAACTAAGCTCTGTATGATCTTGCCGTAACACAAGACTACATAATGGAAACAGAAATCTAAAGGACATACTGAATAAGTTCTCGCACTAATAAAATCCATTAAAAAAACAATATATTTTTTTCATGAAGATGAGAAAACATCAATACGATTTTTGTAAAAATTTGTATTAAGGACGTTTCGGCTACTCTTTGGTAGCCTTCGTCAGCTAAAATGACAAAAGAAATAAAAAAAAAACAGAATTAATACACAGAAAAAAAAGGTTTACCAGTAAGATAAATGTTAGATCTCTTTTTTTCTTTTTATATATATATATATATATATATATATATATATATATATATATTTATTTATAGAATATTACAATCTACAATTGAACTGTAGTTTCTAATTTGTTATTAGTTACTTGTCGACGCCTCAGGGGTCCCCAGTTGACAGCCGAATACCTTCCTAGTTCAGGGAGGATTCTAGGATGACCTGGAGTTACCTTACGCCATCCAACCACACCCTGCGACTAGCAGGGAGGATTGGAGGCGAATGAGGCGTGGCCTGTGATATCATGAGGAGAGAAAATATCCATCGATATCACGCTCACTTATTATAATTTCACTGATTTTTTCACTCCACGACACTTCACTACCTTAGTAGATACCGGGGCCACTTCCTATTAAGACGTCTTGGTGGAGAGGAAGGATGATTGGTGCTGGATACGGATTGGGCTATAGGATTAGGATGATTGATTAGTTTACTATGGAAGGATGAGAAGCGGATAGGGATTATATCTTGGACAAAAGGAATATTTAGGTCATTATGGAGGGTGCGATTCGTAACATAATAAGGAGCATTGACTATGGTACGTAGGACTTTGGATTGAAATGCTTGGATTCGGTGGATGTTGGAATGCTTGGCTGTCCCCCAGAGTTCTATTCCGTAAGTCCATATAGGTTTTATAAGTGAGTTGTAGACAGTTAGTTTGTTATGTACGGTTAAGTGTGATGATCGGTTTAGTAGTCTCTATAGCTGTCCGAATTGTCGATTGAGTTCTTGTCGTTTGAGTTTAATGTGTGCGTTCCAAGTCAATCGAGAGTCAAGGTAAAACCCAAGGTATCGGATGGTACTGGTTATGGGTTAAGGATTGTTGTTGAAGGAGACAGTAGGACAAATTTTACGTCGAAGGGTGAAGGTTATTTGCTGGCATTTTTCGACGTTTATCTTTATGCACCACTTATTGCACCACTTTTCAATTTGAGTTAAATGGGATTGTAGGTTCTGGGAAGCCGATTTGGATTTGGATTGCGTTACAGGGCAAACAACTTTGTGGTTCTCATTGCCCGATTTTTTCCATGTAGATTATGTTTTGTGTCAGTGTAATTTGTGTTGTGTTATAAAAAAAATGTTGTGATGGTCCTGGGAAGCAGAGATGGGCAGATTCGTATTCGTAAATCCGAATCCGAATTTGATTCACAGCACCTTGACGTGTAAATCCGAATACGAATACATTTGTATTCAAAAGTGTGAATCCGAATGGATTCATATTTGCAAGTGTGAATCCGAATCCGAAATTTGGATTCACACATATGAATCCGAATCCGAATCTATTCGTATTCACACATATGAATCCGAATCCATTCGGATTCACATCTACGAATCCGAATCCATTCGGATTTACATCTATGAATACGAATCCATTCGGATTCACATCTATGAATACGAATCCATTCGGATTCACATCTATGAATACGAATCCATTCGGATTCACATCTATGAATACGAATCCATTCGGATTCACATCTATGAATACGAATCCATTCGGATTCACATGTTTGAATACGAATCCATTCGGATTCACACTTGGATTCACTGAAAAATTCAATTCAAAAGGCCAATATAAATAAATAAATGCCTGTCTGTACCTCACTACAGGTCGAGTTTTGAGTGTTAGCGAATTTTCGTATGTATATTTATTACCTCAGACTAAGTATTTGACCCAAAAATTAATATAAAAAATTTCCTACTATTTAGAGCCCCAAGTCGTACATTCCACCGAGAAATTTAGCCACCATGAAACGGGATAGTTCTCCCTCTCCTCCAAAGCCCTGAAGAAGGCTTACATGTCAAGCCGAAACTTTGGCATAAATAAACTCAATTTAACTATGAAATGTAGTTTTTATTGAATCAAAAGACGGAATTGTCATTTCTTAAAATTCTCACGTACACAAAAGTGTCTTTTTTTATTTTATTTTTTTTTTCCATGGCGTTTAAAGGCCATTCAACTACTATTGGGTCATTTATGCCTCTTGGCCGGTCCGTTGGTAGCATCGAAAGCAGAGACAGAGCCCCGAAAGCGGAGACGGCCAGCGGGAGGCGGACCTAGCCAAGGTCGAGTAGAGTCCCCCGTGCCAGTTCTACCTTAGTGGCCCGCATCTGGTGACTGGCTGCTAGGTCTATGATAGAAGGTGTGCTTGCTGGTGCCAGGGCAACCAAACCTTCACAGACCGCATGGGGGGGGGGCTCGTCCTTAACCCTAACCAAGCACATCGCTCCCGCCGACCCACGCGCCCCACCTCCGTTCCAAACGCCACCAACGGTAAAAAAAGTAATTGTAACGAAATTTTAGTTAGTAAACGTCTTAATAATTTAAATTATATCAATTAATGGTGGTTATACATTTTTTAAAAGGGACTAATACGTTTTACGTTTGCTGTTAAATGAGTCACAAAAGTGTCAAAACCACACAGCAACATCACATGAATAAGAGTGAGGATTTAAACGGTAATATTTATATGTTTTTGTAATTTGGCGAACGCTTAAGGTTTAGAAGTTGAATTTAATTATAGGGGTTTTGTAGTCTTTTAATTTAATATGGAGTCTTTTGTAGGGTCTAAATCATAGTTGTGCAAAAATTAGTGAGCACTAATCGCTAATTTATTCATGAAATGTTTAAATGTCGTGATAGCTAATACCTTTAGCTATAGTTACAACATTTTGTCATCTCAACGTTCACTTCCGGTCTGCTCTGAGCCGGGGGCATGTGCCGCATATAACTTTAGGTAAAACTGAAGTTTAGTGTCCTACTAACCGATTTCATTCAAATTTTGTACAATAACGTATTTTGATGCACTAAACACGAATCCGCTGAAAAATAAAAGTTCGCATTCAACTAGGAAAGAAGTTATTAAGCACTAAAGTTCACTGTTGTGCAGGTTATGAGAGCTAATGTAAACAACTAAATTTGTCAACATACGCATGCGCGCTTATGGAAAAGTTCGTAATAAAGAAGTTTAATTTAAATTTACCATAAATTATTTAAATTCAACAGCAGTTATTTATTCACAACCATTTTTTTAAGAATAATGAAACACTCTTCACATTTATTGTTTCGTTCATGAAAAGTATTATATAACAGAAATCCCTAAATAATTAGCTAATGCCTTTATAGTTATTTGTTCGTTCTAATTCGCGCCTGCTGAACTTTAATTGTCAACATACTCTTATTTTATAAAAAAAATAGCAAAAAAGTTGCACGAATTTATTATTCTCTTCAAGCGTGCTCATAAATATGAAGAGCGCTTAAAGGCATTTTTCTGTGCGATTGGGGATTTGTGTCCACGGAACATCGCGTCTCAAGAAGAAGAAGAAAGCTAAGAAGGATGTCTAGGAAGATAAGAAGAATGTCTAGGACGAAGCTTTTAGGCATGCATGCTATGCGTTTCCTCTCGCTAAGCTCGTTCAGGAGGATATCAAAACCCAGGGGTAGGATGCCCTTAAAATTGAAACTATTTTTGAATAAATGGTTTATGAACATTTCAAACGAGAGTTCTCTGTTTCCCAACGTTACATGTCTGCGCATGCTCGTGTTTACAAATATGCTGTTCACGCCTACTTTTATAACCTTCCTAACAGTGAACTTTAGTGCTTGATAACTTCTTTCCTAGTTGAATGCGAACTTTTTTTTAGCTGATTCGTGTTTAGTGCATTAAAACATGTTATTGTACAAAATTTGAATGAAATCGGTTTGGAGGACGCTAAACTTCAGTTTTACCTAAAGTTATTTATAAAGTGCACGCCCCCGGGCTCAGAGCAGACCGGAAGTGAACTTTGAGATGACAAAATGTAATAGCTAAAGCTATTAGCTATCACGATATTTAAACATTTCATGAATAAATTAGCGATTAGCGCACTGGCGTCGCTATGCGCTAATTATTAGCGCTGGGTTTCTACGGTATCGGTATTATTAGCGGAGAGGTATCAGCTTTTAGCGCTCGCTAATTTTTGCCCAACTATGATTTAGACCCTACAAAACACTCCATATTAAATTAAAAGACTACAAAACCCCTATAATTAAATTCAACTTCCAAACCTTAAGCGTTCGCTGAATTACAAAAACATATAAATATTACCGTTTAAATCCTCACTCTTATTCATGTGATGTTGCTGTGTGGTTTTGACACTTTTGTGTACGTGAGAATTTTAAGAAATGACAATTCCGTCTTTTGATTCAATAAAAACTACATTTCATAGTTAAATTGAGTTTATTTATGCCAAAGTTTCGGCTTGACATGTAAGCCTTCTTCAGGGCTTTGGAGGAGAGCGAGAACTATCCCGTTTCATGGTGGCTAAATTTCTCGGTGGAATGTACGACTTGGGGCTCTAAATAGTAGGAAATTTTTCATATTAATTTTTGGGTCAAATACTTAGTCTGAGGCTAATAAATATACATACGAAAATTCGCTAACACTCAAAACTCGACCTGTAGTGAGGTACAGACAGGCATTTATTTATTTATATTGGCCTTTTGAATTGAATTTTTCAGTGAATCCAAGTGTGAATCCGAATGGATTCGTATTCATAGATGTGAATCCGAATGGATTCGTATTCATAGATGTGAATCCGAATGGATTCGTATTCATAGATGTGAATCCGAATGGATTCGTATTCATAGATGTGAATCCAAATGGATACGTATTCATAGATGTGAATCCGAATGGATTCGTATTCATAGATGTGAATCCGAATGGATTCGTATTCATAGATGTGAATCCGAATGGATTCGTATTCATAGATGTGAATCCGAATGGATTCGTATTCATAGATGTGAATCCGAATGGATTCGGATTCATATGTGTGAATACGAATAGATTCGGATTCGGATTCATATGTGTGTGAATCCAAATTTCGGATTCGGATTCACACTTGCAAATATGAATCCATTCAGATTGACACTTTTGAATACGAATATATTCGTATCCGGATTTACACGTCAAGGTGCTGTGAATCAAATTCGGATTCGGATTTACGAATACGAATCTGCCCATCTCTGCTGGGAAGCTGTGTCTGGATTAATGTGGGGTGAAAGGATGGCCGTATCATCTGCATACGTGGCCAGGAGGGTGTCAGGATGTGTTGGAATGTCAGCTGTATATAGGGTATAAAGGATGGGACCGAGGACACTACCCTGAGGAACTCCCGCTTCCAAAGGGAAATAATCTGAGTAGGCTGTTCCATGCCGGACTTGAAAAACCTGTCTGAGAGATAAGAGCGAAGGATTAGGAAAAGGGTGCTGGAAAGGTGGTTTTCGAGTTTGGAGAGTAAGCCTGCATGCCAGACTCGGTCGAATGTCTGGGCAACGTCCAAGAAAGCAGACGTGCAATACTCTGTTAGATCTCTATTGATGTTCTCCTAGCCGAATCCCAACTAATCCCTGATTGAATATATTTTTTGTTAAAGTCTATCAGAATTATAAATACATTCTTCATTTAAATATATGTTCATCATTATTTGATTTACATTAATTTTTTTTTATTTATTTTTTTTTTCAGGACTTTGCCGTTCTTTGGACTTCACCAGCGTGAACAACTTCCAAGAAGAAGTGAAGTTCTCTTCACCTTCGCTGTACAACTTGACTCCCCCACCACCTCCATGTTCTCGACCACCACCTTACGAAATGTCAACAAACTTCAACACCACGCTCGGAAAACCACAGCCTATAGAGAACTACTATGCAGCTACGGACATTATCAAGGTATTCTTAAATATTTTTTAACATGTTATTAATTGTTTAGAAACTGAAACATACAGAAATCAGTTTCTAATCTCTAAATATTATAAAATCCATTAAAAATACCTAGCAACTACAAAAGTGGGGTCTCCCGTGGTCTAGTGGCTAGCACCTTAGATTCATAAACGGGAGTTGATGGGTTCGATCCCCACCAGCAGCAGTAATTTTCTCATCTCACGGCTCGTTTCGACAAAAGTCGCTTCTGAAAGGCATTACGGCCCATTGAGAACTCAACTATATGGTGTTTTACGAAATCCTACCATCTTATACAAGGCCTTCCACTCTTTCTTAAACCTCCCGGCTAACCACATAACATTTTTTTCTATATAATCTTTACTAATTCCGGCTCGAGAAATAACTCTTTTAATTCTAACTTAGTTCTTATCCTCTAGCCATTAAAACCTCTTTAACATCTATTCTCAATGTACACTTATTTTTAACCTTGTATTTTCTAATTTTTTTTTTGCTTTTAGAATTCGAATAATTTAAAATGCGTAAATCAATTTAATTTAATATAAGTAGTAAAAATGTTGTTTTGAATGTCGTTGTTAGTTTTTTGGTATGGAATTTGAATGCTGGGCACAAGATGAGTTTATACACCCTTTAAAAACAAGCAAGAAAATCTTAAGAAATTATTACATGAAAAAGAAAAAATAGGAGAAAAAATTGTTGCAAAAGGAAAAAATTCTTTCTAAAACGAAATTATTTGAAAAATATTTCAGGGACTCATAAGGATAAAGTCTAAAGTGTCGAAAGGGTACCAGCTTTAGAATATAAGAAACTTATTGATAACAGTGTTTTCCTAGAACGAAAGTTGAAATGTGGGGGGGGGGGGGGGGGGTGCTGTCAGTTTCCTACCAATAACTGCATCTATTCCTTTATTTATTACAGTACAGATATGAAAGAAACCACGATAAGATCACGCAGCTCCTCGGAATCGGAATTTTGATTATTTAAATATACATATATATATATATATATATATATATATATATATATATATATATATATATATATATAAAGACTAAGTTTATAAAACATCTACTAAAAACGTAGGATTCAAATTTCGTGAAACTGAGCAAAATAAAAAAAAAAAAAAAAAACAGTCTTAAATAAAGTACCTTAAACTTGAAGTAGTATAAAAGATACCCCATATAACGTTGCGCCTAATGGATATTTATATTTGTATACTTTTACAAAAAAGTAAAATACACGCGTAAGGAAAATATTTTAAACAAAATATATTAAGAGCCCAGGAAAGCTGCTTGTATTATTTATGAGCTCTTTGGATGGTATTACATAACCTTCAGGCTAAAGGTATGTGCGTATGAATATATATCTACTCTTGATGATGATGATGTCTGAAGGTGTTGTTCGAGTTACGCCCCGCCTCCGAATAATGAGGTCATTTTTCTTAAGAAGCAAGAAACTCATCCAGTATGTAGTTCGCACAACACATTCTTACAAGTAATGTCTGTCTTATATTCACAAGAAAGTGAGATTTCTGGATGGTTTTATGTGGGTGTTTACAAGTTAATTTCATGATGATTCAAGCTGAATATAATTAGATTAGGGTTTTTAAAGTAAACATTACAAGAAAATTAATACAATTTTATTTATTTTACCTTCACGCCTACCACTGTGGATCAGAATCCGTAAAAAAAACTACCCTTCTTATTAAAAATGCAGTATTTTTTTGCGATGCAGTAAAAATACCCTATTATATTGAAAATTCCAGGGTTGTAATTACCCGTTATGAGAAAATGCAATTCTAAAATTATTTTTAACTTAAATATTTGGTGTAATATATTATATTTCTTGTTCATTTTAATTACTACATTTTTTCGCATTCTAAATATATTTTATATAAACCGTGCCTGAAATTTCCGAAGTGTTCGTTTACTTTAATAAAACTCGAATTATTCCCTTGTCTTGTTCTTAGTGATTTTTAAAATATTTGGTTTCTCGTATTTCTTTCAACATTTAATAAATACAAAGGCTCTAGGCCCTTTTGGCCAGTTACCGTACTGATTATATATATATATATATATAAATGATATTATTTTGAAATAATCCTTTGAATAAGGAATCCCTGTTGATAAGAGCTTTGCCCCGAGCGATTAGGAGAGAAATGCCTTCCTAATGAAGAGCTTCGTTAGCTCCTATCCGACAAATTAAAGATTCTTGAGTTGTAGAGGGAGTTTGTTGAAGGATCGGAGATATTTCGACGGACTCTTTCATTCATTAAGAGCTATGAGTATCTTCCATTAACAACTCTTAAACTATATTACTCCTGTTTCAAGGGGAATTGGTGTCATTCAGCTAGTCGACGGGGTGAGTTTGAGTGAAGGTTTCGATTCACACTTGGGTAGGGTAACTTTTTCTAGGACTTGTTTCGATGGTATCTTCCATTCTTTAAGAGCTATGAGTATCTCCCATTAACAACTCGTAAACTATATTACTCCTGTTTCAAGGCGAATTGGTATCATTCAGCTACTCGACGGGGTGAGTTCGAGTGAAGGTTTCGATTCACACTTGGGTAGGGTGACTTTTTCTAGGACTTGTTTCGACGGACTCTCCCATTCATTAAGAGCTATGAGTATCTGCCCACCTGCAGGAACATCTTACCGCTATTCAACATTGGAGTGAAATGTGGAGAGTAAAAATCAACCCGGAAAAATGTAAGCAGGTTACATTCACTCTCAACCGGAGATTATGCCCTTCTGTACATCTCAAAAACACTCCACTACCAGTATCAGCGAGGTTCGATATCTAGGATTATACCTTGACAGCCGATTGACATGGAACCCTCACACGAGACTGAAAAGACAAGAACTGAACAAAAGATACGGACTACTTAGACGGCTACTTGGACCTTCATCTAAATTATCAATACAGAACAAACTAACGATATACAAAACAATCATTCGACCAATATGGACATACGGACTTGAACTCTGGGGATCTGCAAAACCATCCAACATCAACAGAATACAGGCATTCCAGTCAAAAGTACTCCGTAAAATTGTAAATGCCCCTTTCTACGTCTCAAACAAAACCCTTCACAATGACCTCAACATTCCATTTGTCCACTCCAATTTGTCCTACCATCCTAATCCTGAAGGTCTATCCTTATCGTCCCCATCCCATCCAGACAATCCTCCCAGGCGGCTCAAGAGACAGTGGCCACGAGACAATTTACTCACCTAACCGTATCTTGATCATTGAAATAGTTATTTAGACAGCCACGGAAGTGCCAACAATGGTTGGCTCCTTCCAAACTTGTATGGTTTTTATTTTTTTTACTTTAACCGTTTTGTTCAATTTATTACATTATATATCTGTATCAACAAACTTGATAATTGTACATATAATAATTTGTACAGATTTCAAATAAATAAGTTAATAAAAAAAAAAAAAGGGTATCTCCCATTAACAACTCTTAAACTATATTACTCCTGTTTCAAGGGGAATTGGTGTCATTCAGCTAGTCGACGGGGTGAGTTCGAGTGAAGGTTTCGATTCACACTTGGGTAGGGTGACTTTTTCTAGGGCTTCAAGTTACCATTAGTATCCACCATTACCATTGAAAATACCGTTAGTATTTTCAAAATACATTGGCCTAGATCAAAAGACATTGGCCAAGAGATCTGCTGCAGTTACCAAGTGAAGGGCCACACTTTTCTGTGGCTCACCGATCTCTCTTCGACTCGAGCCATTGGTCGGAGCAGAAGGGAGCTTGAGTATGCACCTCTCAACGTCATCTGAGCGTCTTTCTGACGTTAATGGAGGATGAAGATGGAAGGCCTTGAACACAGAACCTCCATATTGTATCATATATCATATTACCAGATGTATTTCTATACAGGGTGTAATAATCAATAAAGAAATATATAATTTAAAAAAAAAAGTATCAATTCATTTTAAGTTTTTACTCCTTGGAATATTTCATCCCCTAATAAGAGAATGAGAATTAGCGTATTTATCGTTTGCATAAGGGTGGGACGTTCGATTAAAACACGTCCAATAATTTTTTTTATTTTTTTTTCTACTGCTCACTGACATCTGGGCCATTAGCGCCGACAGCCATGCTGCAGAAACAGTTTATACAAGTAGATTTCATTATTTTTGTTTAAATTTCATCAACTAAAAAAAAATAACAATTTATTGTGATATTGTTTTATTTTGCTCAATTTTCAGTTTTTGTTTTATTAAATTTTCTTAGTCGCTTTGTTTTTTCTTTATTTTAAATATTGTATAACGTTTCACATTAACTTTGTTTTGGGGGTAAATCACCTTGCTGTTGTGGACCTCCGTAAATAAATAAAAATAAAAGTGGATATTTGCAAACAACATAAAATAGAAGCAGCACAATATAGGCATGAAATTATGTGAATATGCAGCAGTCTGACGTTTGGCCTTGGGGATAGTGTGGTCAGTACTGTAACCTCTTCTTAGCGTATTTTAAGAAGTACCATCTGGATACATACCTGCATAGTTTTTTCTAAAAATACTTATTAAAACTCTGTTTTCGATTGACTATTTGATTCCGTAGCGTTACTTGCGTCGTTTAGCTGTATTAAAGCCACATAATACTAAATTTTCCCTTAAATTGAATTGGCAGTAACCTCCTGACCCTCGCTTAGTGTTAATGACGAGTAAAGATGTCGGAAGAAACAGCGAGCCGACACTTCGGAGGTCAGGGGGCTCTAGGGAAAATTAGCCTGTTTTTATCGCGCAGTAAAAACCCTGCCGTAGTAAACGGTAGGCTTAATTCTCGGAGGTGAAAATAAAACGCTCCGGTGGGGGGGGGGTTGAGAATTTGGGGGGTTTACGACTCCCTTCCCCCAGACGAGCTCTTGGGCAGAATGTTCCCTTAAAGAGGCCCCAGGTGCGTTCAAGAGCCGAGCGTCAGTTACTGTTGGTGCGTTCTACTGGGAATCGTAAACAATTCCTTAGCTATTAGAACGACAAGGCGCCAGCTGTCGATACGATAGCAACATTGTCCTATGCCTAGTCCTCCATATTCCAATCCATGTGTATGTGGCGTTTTGTGTTTGGAGGTCCTTTTGGAATATCAATTTCTCAAGTGTGACACGTTGGAAATCAACCCCTCCAACGTTACAATGCTTTTCTTCGGCTATTTCATGGAGCAAAAACACGTTTCTGATGGTATTCTTGAGCTAGGCATTTTTGGACACTAAATGTTCCTTCCTTGAACCATCCTATGGATCCTCAGAGGATACCTATCTCTAAATACACAATAATAGACTTATCAATTTAAATTGACTTAGCTTTTAATATATTGACACAGCACTTTTTAAAAATAACTGTTTAAAGTTTAACTCCATTAATCTACTATTTTCTAGACCTCGACAGCAATGGTTGTCTGCTACAAGATAAAATAACTAGAAAATAAAATAAATATTATCAGAAGTAGAATAAAAATTTAAAAAAAATAATAATAATAAACACTCTGCGAAGTTACAGCGTCGGGCTTGGCCACAACCTGAATGGGTGACCGACCACGTGCTGATGGTATTACAAAAGGGTGGCAACCTGTAGATAGCCACACGCAAAAAAAATTTAATAAACACTCTAACAGTAAGTAATAAGTAGGTAAGTATAATGATAACTATAATGTAACCATAACGACCAAAAGAAAGACCAAATTTATTTATCGGGATAAACGTAATAGGGGTACTCAAAATTTAATGTAATATCTGAAAACTATTGAGCATTGCGCATCCTGAACTTGAAGTCTTAATTTTAAATTCTCTTGACAAAATTTTCATACTGATAAGAATTGTTATAGAAACATTTGACAGTCCAGTTAATGGAATATATTTTCTTATTTTGGGGAAATTATAATTATTTTAATATTCTTTTAGGATGGAGGTCGCTTGGTTTAAGTAGTGACAAAGTAACGGAATTAATTTTAAAAAAATTGCGCCAATTGGAAACAGACACCTTTCCTTGTGCTCGACACATGAGTGGCTTTCTTCACATTTTTTTTTTTTTTTTTTTTTTTTTTTTTGCAAAATCCAGAGCCTCATATTTAGAAATGTATATCAGGGGTTTAAAACTTCCTGATATTTATTACATCAAACTTTCATTTACAAATGAAGGGTAAGGGGAAAGAACAAGAAATGCCCATTTTTATCAAATTTCTAATTATTAGCTCATTATACAGTTTTATAGAGGTAGTAAATAACTGACACACAATCACATTGAAAATTCTACACAAATCTGAGTTACACACGATGAAAGATTTGGCATACTGGGAAAAAACAAGGAATGCCCAAGCGGAAAGAGGAAAAAACTGGGACTGTCCATATTTATCACTTTCCATACTTATCAGCTTTATACCCTTTTCTTTCTTATCTATTCCCTTCTTCCTTCTAAGCTTGGAAATTGGAAGAATGACTGTATTTCTGCCAAACGAAGAGTGCCAAAGAAAGGAAAACAGAAGTTAAGGCCGGCTGAGTTTGAGCTGCCTTCTAGAGCCTACAAGAAAGGAAAACAGAAGCTAAGGCCGGCTGAGTTTGAGCTGCCTTCTAGAGCCTACAAGAAAGGAAAACAGAAGCTAAGGCCGGCTGAGTTTGAGCTGCCTTTTAGAGCCTACAAGAAAGGAAAGCAGAAGCTAAGGCCGGCTGAGTTTGAGCTGCCTTCTAGAGCCTACAAGAAAGGAAAGCAAAAGCTAAGGCCGGCTGAGTTTGAGCTGCCTTCTAGAGCCTACAAGAAAGGAAAACAGAAGCTAAGGCCGGCTGAGTTTGAGCTGCCTTCTAGAGCGTACAAGAAACGGCTGAAACTGTCAAAGGCTAAATATGATGATGTACAAGTTTTAAACAAATTTTATCATCCAGACAACCATCGTTTCTATACAACATTGCCCCATAAATTGTAGAAGTAAATAGAAGATTCAAATCTGCAAAATGATGGACATTCCATGTTCTTTTCTCTTAATAATATTACTTTTGTTGCAAAAATATCATTAAAAGCTCTATTTTGAGTTATTTATTGTCTATTTTTTTTTACATACACAATAGGACTTCTACTTTCTGATTTCTATATATAAATAAAATAAAATAGGTTGCTGTACATATTTTGGTAATTTGAAATACAAAAATAGCTATTTCTGGAAAAGTAGATTTTGTGACATTCCTTGTTCTTTCCCCTTACCCTTCAAATGATAAATACGACTAAATAGAAATTCTGTAATCTAAAAGCTTACAAGTATTTAATGTTAGCACAATTTTTCACACGACTTACATTATTAATAATTGCAGGATTTCTTGCAAACTTTGATCGGTGTCTGTAAAACCATTATGCCAACAATGCTTCAAACCTATCTCAATTCCGTGAGATCAGCTGATATCGGAGGCCGTTTTGCACGATCCTTTATGAATCCAAAGAGATAGAAATCAAATGGCGTCAGAACTTGGAGGCCATCGAAGATAAGCTATCTATTTGTCGGTCGCCATCTTTGATACTAGCGCTTTCTAACGGCTGGCGAAAGCATTGTGTGCACTGGTGCCAACAAACAAAACTAATTATATGTGTTTATCGGGCTTTAAAACTCCGATATTCATTCAGGAAAATATTAGTCTAAATTTAGTTGTCTCAGCTTTCAGCTTAAATTCTCCACTACAATGAAATAATAATACTAAAAAAGTTTAATATTTAATCTATATATATAAAAATCACGTGTCTGTCTGTTTTTCTGTTTGTTTGTTCCTTATACAAATCCACACCGTTTGACCGTTTTTGACCAAACTTGGAATAATGGTAGGTCTTGATACGAAAAATCTCCTAGGCTAGGTCAAAAAAATCTACCAGCTGTCTGTCTGTATGTTTGTCCCTTATACAAATCCACACCGTTCGTCCGATTTTGACTAAACTCGGTACGCATGTAGATCTTAATCTGGGGAGTGTCGTAGGTTAAGTCAAAAACGTCTACCACATGTCTGTCTGTATGTTTGTTCTTTATACAAACCCACAACGTTTGACGGATTTTGATCAAACTGGGCACACAGGTTGGTCTTGATCAGGGGATTGTCATAGGCCAGGTCAAAAACGTCTACCAGCTGCTGTCTGTATGTTGTTGTTTCTTTTTATAAAAATCCACACAGTTAGACCGATTTTTACCAAACTTGGCATACATGTATGTCTTGATACGGGGGGTGTTATAGGTTATGTCAAAGTCGTCTAGGACTCAGAGTTGGGAGGTCCCAGTTTCGAAACAGTTACAGATTCGTGTTATTAGATTTTAATAATACTTATTTGGTTTCTAATTTACTTAGGCTTTTCCATATGCAGAAAGTAGGTGTAGCATGGCACGCCGGGTAACAGCTAGTGAATTAATAAAATGTATTTTGACAGACGGAAAGGAGAGAACAGCACCTGACACCGGGTAAATTCACACCGCTGAAACTACCTGACGGAGCACCTGAAGATGCACCAAATATACTCGAAGCTTCGAGACACAGGCTTCGGGTCATAGAAAAGATGGGCGAAGGATCATTTGGAATGGTAAAGAATTTTGAATTGAAAAAAATTATTTTTTAATATTAATGTTTGAATATCACTTTTTTCCAAATTTATCCTGTTTTCATTTTTAATTTTATAGTTGATCTTTTATGTACCAATATTTTTTTTTCAATTTATACAGTATAATTTTAATTATTATAGTTATTTTCATTGTTCATTACAATTTATTTTAAATTATTTCATGTTATAGGTTTTTTCTTTATTTTACTTACTATATAAGTCTTAAAACAAAATAAATAAACGTGAAAAAGTAACACGGTTTTATTTTTCCAGATTCATTTATGTGAGACGGAAGGAGTACCTGAATATAATGGAATGACGTCATATCACAAAAAGCAAGTAATTGTAAAATCGGTGTGGAGAGGATGCAGTGAAAGCACAAAGTGAGTTTTATTCATTTTTTTTTTTTTTTTTTTTTTTTTTTTTTGTAAATAAAACAGATTTTCGGACGGTTTGTCTACGGGTAACCATCCTTCGTATCCAGAATCGGGCTGATAATACTTCGAGTGTCACCACAACTTATTTTTAAAAATGTTATTTTTTTATTTTTATTTTTTTGAACGGCGCATCGACATCTAGGTCAATATCTTAAAAAGACATCTAGGTCAATATCTTAAAAAGAGATCTAGGTCAATATCTTAAAAAGACATCTAGGTCAATATCTTAAAAAGACATCTAGGTCAATATCTTAAAAAGACATCTAGGTCAATATCTTAAAAAGAGATCTAGGTCAATATCTTAAAAAGACATCTAGGTCAATATCTTAAAAACACATCTAGGTCAATATCTTAAAAAGACATCTAGGTCAATATCTTAAAAAGAGATCTAGGTCAATATCTTAAAAAGACATCTAGGTCAATATCTTAAAAAGACATCTAGGTCAATATCTTAAAAACACATCTAGGTCAATATCTTAAAAAGAGATCTAGGTCAATATCTTAAAAAGACATCTAGGTCAATATCTTAAAAACACATCTAGGTCAATATCTTAAAAAGACATCTAGGTCAATATCTTAAAAAGACATCTAGGTCAATATCTTAAAAAGACATCTAGGTCAATATCTTAAAAAGACATCTAGGTCAATATCTTAAAAAGACATCTAGGTCAATATCTTAAAAAGACATCTAGGTCAATATCTTAAAAAGACATCTAGGTCAATATCTTAAAAAGACATCTAGGTCAATATCTTAAAAAGACATCTAGGTCAATACCTTAAAAAGACATCTAGGTCAATATCTTAAAAAGACATCTAGGTCAATACCTTAAAAAGACATCTAGGTCAATATCTTAAAAACACATCTAGGTCAATACCTTAAAAAGACATCTAGGTCAATATCTTAAAAAGACATCTAGGTCAATATCTTAAAAAGACATCTAGGTCAATACCTTAAAAAGACATCTAGGTCAATATCTTAAAAAGACATCTAGGTCAATACCTTAAAAAGACATCTAGGTCAATATCTTAAAAAGACATCTAGGTCAATACCTTAAAAAGACATCTAGGTCAATATCTTAAAAACACATCTAGGTCAATACCTTAAAAAGACATCTAGGTCAATACCTTAAAAAGACATCTAGGTCAATACCTTAAAAAGACATCTAGGTCAATACCTTAAAAACACATCTAGGTCAATATCCTATTATGATTATCTGTTGGTCGTCATCCATCCTTAACATCCTTGGTGGAGTTGGTAATTCCTTCAACGGGCCCGTAGATGAAAACACTCTATAATTTGCCGGCGGGACTCGAACCCGCATCTATTTATGCAGGAATTGGCATGTTTCATGCACTATTCGCCCTAAGATGGCAAGATTCTTAGAATAATGTTTTTATATTTTCCATTTGTGCTTAAAGGTAGAGATGGGCGTTTCAGAAGGAACTTCAGACGGTTACCATAATAGATAACTTGTATTGTGACACAATGTTCTTAATAAAATTATGGCTATAATAAATACATACTTATACCGCTTTCTGCTTTTAAAAACACAATATTTCCAGTTTGGATTTTATTTTTCATAGTTTTGAATGCTATATGTATAAGCTGGTAACGCACGTTTCATAAAGTGTTTTATGTACCTTGAAATTTTGCTATAATGTATCTCTTGGATAGATTAGAAGGTAAATATGTGTTGGCTAGACTTAGGGGAATGATGCAAAAAATGGTTGGCCCAAGAAAAGTGTTTTATTCAGAAGCCAACTTTGCCAACTTTAATGTAATATTAAAGGAATTTTACAATGAATAATAAATAATGCATACACTTGGCATAATGAATAAATAAAAAAAAAAACGTTTTTTTTTTAATATTTAATTAAGTGCTTTATTTACGCTGCGATTTAATTAGCGTCTTCAATAAACATAATTGAATATAAACATAATTGAATATAAACATAATTAACAAAAGGGCAGACAGGGGGGTTTTTGTGGGGTTTATTTATCAGCGAATATGAAAATAAATGTTGCCTATGATAGACTGTAATACACTGAGTAAGAGTGAATGAGAGCACCGCGCAGTTGTGGTTCTTCTCTGCGCTCTCATTGGTTCTTCCTCACATCATCTTGCACAGCTGCTGTCGGTTTATAAGGCAACCTTAATACAACACTCATTTAATATTAGAATAAAACAACTTTTTTTTTTTTTTTTTTTTACATGTTATCCCCATTAAAAGTGTCCAGGAACGAAGCGACAGTATCAACGTTCTCAGAAAATAATCCTTTAACTTGCGATATTACAGAGATTCAATTAAATATTATTTTTCAAATGTTTTTTCGACAAACTATACAATATTCCACAAACTATTTTCATGGTGTTTGTATTTAGGATAACATTTCTGATAATTAAATAGCTCAAAGGAAATAACACATTATTTTTTTCAAAATAACGCGCTTGGTTCCTTTCTGATTAACATGATACATTTATTATTCATTGTAATACTGCATTAATTTTACATTAAAGATAGTTGGCTTCTTCGTTCTAAGGAGGTACTTACGTCGAAAGCTCTCTCCCACAGTAATCGCGCAAGATGCCAGTGACGACGGTCTCCACCAACAGGTATGACAATAAAGCACTTTTTTCGAGCAATATTGTTTTGCACCATTTCCCTATGCGCAGTACCTGGTGTTCCACGGTTAGTCTAGCCAACATATATTTATCTTCTTATCTAGCCAAGAGATGCACTATAGCAAAAGGGTCTCACCGTGTTTCCACATGAAATCTGCACTGGCGTCTTTCTGGACTTTCATGTATTTATTTTATTTCTAGTACCTAGAAATAATTTTTCGTCAATTATCAAACCTCTAACTGTACTCATTTTGAGGGAATAAGGCTTGAAACCCAAAACTTTAAAGTCGTTTTTCTTTGAAACTATACAAGATATTTAAATGAAACTAACAGGTATTAAAGCTATTAATTAGGTGTACCTTGCATATTTTTTTCATAATTTTCGGACCACTTATAAGATAAGAAAAAAAATTGTGAAGATTTGAATGGCGGTTTTCCCTAACTACCCCTCAAAGCACACCTACCAAAAAATCACTATCAACTATTATCCATAACAGTTTCATAGATGTGTGAAAGGTGCATCATACCTGAAATAAAAAAAAATCCTATATCGATAGCTAAACACTAAAAAATCTATCGAAAATATCTCAAATTACTCTTGGGACTTTTTTTTTTATCACTAATAAATACGAACCCTCAGATTGCTCAGGGCATAAGCTGTATTATACAGATCGAAAAACTACTGTCATATTGCAAGCTACTTGAGAGAAAACTGGAACAGGGTTTGTAATAAATACTACAAATCTTCATTTTCAACAAAATAAAAGAAATAATTTAATCTTCAGCACTATTTTCCTCAATAGTTGTGGTAACATTTGTAACATCGAATAAATGTGTTAATATTTCCGCGGGTTTAATGATTCTTGATTTGTAACAACCAACTGATAAGAAATAAATTATCGAGGCGACATGTGAACAGCAACCTGTGGTACTATTTCCACTTGCGCAATCGCACGTGTATCTTTTTATGCCCTTGTAATTGTTCATATTTGGTTCATATTCGATGAAACATTGATATGTCTTGCTATTGATATGTCTTGCTATTGATGTCTTGCTATTGATATGTCTTGCTATTGATATGTCTTGCTATTGATATGTCTTGCTATTGATATGTCTTGCTATTGATATGTCTTGCTATTGATATGTCTTGCTATTGATATGTCTTGCTATTGATATGTCTTGCTATTGATATGTCTTGCTATTGATATGTCTTGCTATTGATATGTCTTGCTATTGATATGTCTTGCTATTGATATGTCTTGCTATTGATATGTCTTGCTATTGATATGTCTTGCTATTGATATGTCTTGCTATTGATATGTCTTGCTATTGATGTGTCTTGCTATTGATATGTCTTGCTATTGATATGTCTTGCTATTGATGTGTCTTGCTATTGATGTGTCTTGCTATTGATATGTCTTGCTATTGATATGTCTTGCTATTGATATGTCTTGCTATTGATATGTCTTGCTATTGATATGTCTTGCTATTGATATGTCTTGCTATTGATATGTCTTGCTATTGATGTGTTTTGCTATTGATGTGTCTTGCTATTGATGTGTCTTGCTATTGATATGTCTTGCTATTGATGTGTCTAGAACGAACTTTCATTCTTAAAATGTTGTAATTTATCTTTTATGTACTCAACATGGATATCGTTTTTATCACCATATAATAGCTCAGCGAGGTAACATACCGCTTGTGTCATTTGATATGTCCCTGTGAAGAGTATTTTAAGATCATTCTCAGTTAATTCTGGAAAATCTGTGATGGAAGTAGAACACAGTTTGGTGAAGGGTTTTTTTTCAGTAAATCAATTTATTCGTTTCGATTAGATCCTGTAATGTATTCCGTAGTGTTTTACGTTCATTCATATAATGAACGATGGTATCAGCAAGTTCTTGATCCGAGTTTAATCTTTTTCCAAACATATTGTGTAAGAATCCAGCGATACGGCACAATGATCCAACAACAGGCAATAATTTGTTGTGCAGCAAGCGATATTTCTGGCCGATATCTCCGTGTACGGCCTCAACAACCCATCTTACTTTTGTGACACGTCTTGAATGATTCGCTTCTTCGGTAGTTAACTGTTTGCGATTTCCCTTACACGCTGGCATTAAGACATTATATCCAAGGTTTTCAATATTTTCTACAACATCTCGAAAACCCCTATCGACAAAGCACAAGTCACCTTGCTGCATAAGTGATCTTAATCCAGTCGGATTTTCAAGTATAGCTTTCATCATAGCAGCATCATTCATGTTAGCATTAAACGGGCCTGCTATATCAACAATGTATTCGTGGTACAGATAGTGAAAGGTTTGCAAAGTGGAACTTTTTTTTTACCAGACAACGATTATGAACATCGTCTAACATAAGTACCGTCAAATATCAAAGCCAGCGTATTTTCTTTTATTTGGAAAAGCTTTTTAGCTACATACGCAGTTTCGTTGCTTATTAATTCTTCTCTGGATTTAGCGTTAATTCCAAAATGCCTCGGTAGGATATCCTTTTCAAAAGTATTTATAACTTGATGAAAATAGTCAGAGACCTGCTGCTCTCTTTCTAAGCCAAATAACTTTTGGATCATATAATTCGAATTACCACTTCTCAATTTAAATAAGATAATTACGAATACTTGAGTAATAGTGCGAGATCCACTAGATTTCATACTAGGAATCATTTGTCTTAACATATTAATATTTTCCCACCTAAGCCCAGTAAATGTTTTAAGCTTATCCTCAGGCAGAGAATCATCGCTAAGTTGAGGGTAAAGAGAAGCATTAACATATTAATATTTTCCCACCTAAGCCCAGTAAATGTTTTAAGCTTATCCTCAGGCAGAGAATCATCGCTAAGTTGAGGGTAAAGAGAAGCATTAACATTTTGAGTACGGATATTTAAAAATTGGAGTATTTATTTTGTGTCCATAGAGCTGTAATTAGAATATTCTCGCAATAGACGAAGTTCCTCAACAAAAAAACGGTTTTTTATTAAATGAGCTTGACAGCATCGATTGTCTTTTGGAATAAATATACTACGTTGGGGAAATGCTTGAATGCGAGCTTCCAATATCAACACTACAAGTTTTTTGTTGCATTACACAGAGTGCAGCAAGTATGCGTTATCTTAACTCTCTTTAAAGGAACTTCCACGTATTCTGTTTCCGTTTTTAGCGCGGTTCCTCCCTCCCCCATAGGGAGGAACCCCGCTTATAAGGTTGATACAATGAAACAATCCGGAAGTGCCGACAAGAAAATTTCGCGTTTCAGAACCCCTAGAGACCGAAAATAACGGTGGTTCAAATTTGTATATATATATATGTATATATTTATTTATATATATATATATATATATATATATATTTGTCTGTTCGCTCATTTTTGGCTTCCCTGATGGTCCGATTTTGATGAAATTTGGTACAAAAATCAGTCGTCCAATTTGAAAGGTCAAGTTCGTTAACCAGCAAAATCCGCCCACTGGATGATGGCGTTTGGGGCGAAATTCGCGCAGAAAAAATCGTAACGCTTACGTTTTTGAGTTCATAAGCTTGTAAGTACTCTTTTTATAGGCTTCTTGGGCTAGGAAAACGAATGAAACCATTTTCAAGGCGATATCTTTAACCGTTTTCGAGACAATTGGAACAATAGTTTTTGAATAACGTTTTTGGTTTGGGTACTTAGAATCACGGGATTCAGTTGAAACATTATCTGCATGTTCTACTTTCATTAAAACTAATATGTTGAAAGTTATGTTACCTTTGGAGTTAAGGAAGGGTTAGAATAAAATATTTTATGAACAGACATGAAAAGTTTTGGGAACTTTGTATACTTTCCTTAATTTTTTTTTTTTTTTTTTTTTTTTTTTTTTTTTTTTTTTTTTACGGCGCATCAACTGTTTGGCTATTAGCGCCATATTTTCCTTAATATCTCGAAAAAGGTTGAGAATCTTGGGAAACGGAAGAATACCATTAGAAAGCCTACTAAATGCTCTACAAAAAAGGTTCTGATGAAAGTTTTGATTAGACGATGTCAATCGGAGAAATAAGTGCTTAAAACTTTAAAGTAATTGATTTCGCTGATTCGAACTGTTCTTTTTGTCTGTTTTTATTCCTTGTTATTTTTTGACTGCTTATAGTTGGATAATGTATTTGATAATAAATCAGGTTAAGAAAAATAAGAAAAACAATTTAATCTTAGAGATATGGATTTCCAAGATATAGTTTTTCAAATGCCTATCGGGGTCCTTCCTAGGGCGGGAACCCATGCAGGTAAGATCGTAAATAAGACCTTTCTTGAAAGTAAAGATGGAACTGTCAACTTTGGTCCTCCTCTGCCTCCCGGCACTTTCATTGCTGACGAAGGCTACCAATGAGTAGCCAAAACGTCTTAAATATAGATTTTTTAACAAAAATCGTATTGAGGTTTCTTTAGCCGAATCCCAACCACTCCATCTTTACTTATCACCTCGACGGCTAACTATCTAATCTTCATGTTTTCTATGTGGACCCAAAATAATAACAGCTTCTATTTTAATCATTTTAAATGAGTCTAGCTATAAGAACGGAACCGCGCAAAGATGATGCAGTTCCTGCGAGTCGGACTTTTTCCCTCTCAGTTACGCAAAAGCTAGGATCATCTCCTGGATCCTCGTTATTGTTATCGCTGCTTGATTTCTCTGCTTGATGTGTCTGTTCATACACCAATAATCTGCAAAATACCAATATTGCAAAATAATGAACCGATTTGAACCTTATTAGTGCAAAAAGCCTGATACTTAAAAATTTCTTCATTTGTTAGAATTTGTTTATACTTACCACTGAATTTTTTTTTTGCTTCTACCACAATTAACACATCTTCTAGTTTTATCACTGTCGTCATCTTCCATTTTGTAGTATGGTAAGTTTCAAAAAACTAAAAATACACAATTACGAACACAAAAAAAACCTTTTCTTCAACTGATTAACTCAAACAATAGGGCTGATCTGCTGACTCTGCTAAACCAAACTTTGCACTTGTGTATTCACTAAGCTCATATCTAATTCCCATAATTAAATAATACTTTAGGATCACTGATAAGAATTAGGACTTTAGGATTCTTACGAAGATAACCTAAGTGTGCTCAAGAACATTGGATTTTTGTTATTTCAGGTATGATACACCTTTCACACACCTATGAAACTTTTACGAATAATAGTTGAGGAATTACTGATTTTACGTGATTTTTTTGGTAGGTGTGCTTCGAGGGGTAGTTAGAGAAAACCACCTTTCAAATGTTCACATTTTTTTTTCCTACCTTATAAGTGACCCGAAAATTATGAAAAAATTATACAAGGTACACCTCACCAATAGCTTCAATTGACGTAGGTTTCATTTAAATATCTATTATAGTTTCATAGAAAAACGACTTTGAAGTTAGGGGTTTCAAGCCTTATTCCCTCAAAATGAGTACAGTTAGAGGTTTGATAATTGACGAAAAATTATTTCTAGGTACTACAAATAAAATAAATACATGAAAGTCCAGAAAGACGCCAGTGCAGATTTCACGTGGAAACACGGTGAGACCCTTTCAAGGTGCATAAAACACTTCATGAAACGTGCATTACCAGCTCTCCGACTAATAGGAGATATGCATCCATGGTGCAGTGAGATGAGAAAAATCCTGCTGCAGGTGGGTCTTGAACCTTCATCTCCCGCATGAGAATCCAAGGCGTTAGCCACTAGACCACAGGGAGACCTAACCAGCAATAATATACACATCTCTCTCCAAAGAGGTTATAGCAATTACAGAACTGCTCGAAGGTATGTAGGCCAACTATATGCTCTATGTCAGTAACATTTCATCACCGAGAGAAACCACCAGAGTTCGCATAGAGATAGACCAGAGAGAGAGAGATATAGAGTACCTCTATGGGATGAATAGATAAAGAGGCTTGTCCAATAGAGGGATATTCTCTGAACGGGATTACATGAATGGCATTGTGAAGGGCTCCTGATACTGGTAGGTTTCCCATGGGTATCAGGTAGCTTCATGAATGGGATATCATGGGGCTTTATCAATGGGAAGTCTCACAATGAGAGAAACCTCGTCTTCCCATTCCCCTTGTCAGGAATTAGGGCTGCTATGGGGATCATTTCCCAGCTCAACACTCCAGCTATAGCAAACTCTCGGCCGCTTTTACTTCGGGCCGCGTTTACTCTCATCGTTTCATCGTAATAGGAAGTCTTGTTTGAAATTCTGCTGTTATACGACAGGAAATTTCAATTTAAGAATTTCTGGTTAGCAGAAATTTAACATTCCAGTGGTCGGACCCGCTATTGGAACACAGGTGATCGTGTTTATTTTCCTGTTGTGTTTTAAACGTGGTTTTATTTATGTTAGTATAAATATGCTTTAGCGCTGACTAAACTGAAAAAAAATTTTACAAAAAAGCGTTACATAAAAGTGTCCGCTGGCGTTCGCACATGCGCGATGACCTTGTTCGAAAAAGAAGACTGTATGTTATACAGGGCATTACATAGGTTTGTCGGGTGGACCTAAAGCATATTTATGTTCCTGAATTTGAGCAGAAGCCTCTAAACGAATTTCTTTACTAAAAACGAATTTTAATTTTTAATTTAATTTTAATTTTAATTTAAATTTAAATTTAAATTAATTTAAATTAAAATTTAAAATTTTAAAAAATTTTAAATTTAATTTTTTAATTCTAAACGAATCTCTTTACTATCTTCTTAACTAAAGAAGTTATATGGAATAATAATATATTCCATATAACTTCTTTTATTTTTATCAAATTATTTTGTTTACAATAAGACTGAAAATTGCAATGTGCATAAATATTAATGTCTGGAACACACTATAAAAGGTTTTTTTTTTAACAATAAATGATATTTAAATAAAAGTAGAAATATGCATGGTAATTAAATGCTAAGAATGTAATTATTACAATCTATTCAGACAAATCAGTGTCCTGTGTACTTTTACTGGATTTAATACAAATTGGTTCAAGCTTTACATGTTTTTTACATGTAAATTTATTTCATGTATTACACATTATTGTGGTGTTTTTGTCGTCCACAAACATGACATCGTGGTTTCTTTTTCTTCGGTAGTGTTTTTTCCATTGTTTCTTCTTGACTTCTTTGGAACTTTCTTAACAAAAATTGTTTCGTATCGGAAGAAAGTGACGAAATGGTTGCTCTGGGCTGCCAATGTCAATTCATGAGCTGAAATGCAAGATTCTTGCATTGGTCTTGCGGAGCAGTACATGCGCCATCAAGGTCTTCGAACGGTTTACAAGCTAGAACTGAGGAATGTGTGAAAGGATAGAACACCACTCGTAATAGTAGGCGTGGTAGGGGTTTTCCTTGGAATACCTGAGGTTTGTGGGCCGTAGGGTTTCCCGGAAATTTCTTACAAGACGAAACGTTGGCTATGGCGCACTCTGTGCGCCAGTGCAACTGCTGGAATGATAAGTCCGACCAAATAAAGAGCACAAAAATTACCAATGTTCTTTTTATCGGCAAACGTTTTCAGGGACCAACCACCACTTTTAAGCCCGTGGTATTGCCCCTAGATTCCACATAAATGATCCTAAGAACCCATATTGTTCTAAATCCATCTATATAATTCTAGGCGTTCAGGAACAAGGTTCGGATGAGAAAGGAACTTTATAAGCGCTCTAAAATAGGGGAAGTTCTTCATAGTCCAGAGCACATCTGGTTTCAGTTAGATGTTGTAAGGGAGCAAACTAATTTTGGGGGGAATATCTTTGAAACAACTCAAATAACAATAAAAATTCCATTTTTTTTTTCTTTTTTTTTGTACTTCTTTAGCACATCGAATTTCAAACATATTCATGCTAGACACCTTTCCCTCACGTCAACAGATTGGCGATAAAACTTCCTTTAATTTTCTATTATGTAGAAACGTACAAATGTTCGCTTATTTGAAAAATTTTAATAAATAGGGGAAAAGTGTAAAAAATAGACACCTTTATATCATTTTTTTCGGCGGCTAAAAATTCATTTGGCTCCTACTCATTTGAGAAAGTTAAAGAATTTACATATCTTGGCTGCAATGTAAACATAGCCAATAGCATAACAGACGAGATAAAATCTAGAATTATTAAATCCACTCGCTGTTTTTTTGGCCTCAGGAGTCTTCTCAGGAGTAAAGTAATAAATAGGTCAACAAAATTGCTGGTTTATAAAACCCTCATACGACCAGTGTTGACATACGGCTCAGAGACATGGACCATCTCCAAAATGGATGAGCAGGCACTCCTAATTCAAGAAAGAAGGATACTGCGATCCATTTTGGGGGGAGTATGCGATGGCCGGACATGGAGAAGAAGGACTAACCTGGAGGTGTATGAGGCTTACAAAGAAAAAAATGTTGTCCATTTCATCCGTGTGGGAAGACTCCGATGGGCCGGTCATGTTGCTCGAATGGATCCAGCAGAACTTCCAAGGAAGACAATGGAAGAAGTGCTCCATGGAAGCAGAAGACGTGGGAGGCCGAAGCTCCGATGGAAGGATGGAGTTGCACGTGATGCTAGGACCCTATTAGGCGTACAGAACTGGATGGTAGCTGCACAAGATCGGGACAGCTGGCGGAAGCTGATTCAGGAGGCCCTGGTCTAGCAATGGGTTGTGCGCCAGTTAAGTAAGTAAGTAAGTAAAAATTCATTTAGGACCTTCACATCCCAAGAAGAACATTTTCTATTATATTATTATACAACCAACTACAGTTCGTTTAAATCGTTTTAATAGTTTTTGGATAATAATTTTTCTCAATTAGGTATCAGAAAAAGATGTTTTTAAATTGTTGCAATAGCCAAACAAAATGCTCATACATATTTTAATGCAATTTTATTATTTAAAAATTGGGGGTCATCACCAAACCCCGATGGTCTCCATCTCAACGTTCAACCATCTATTATCAAAAAAATAATTCGATCATTTTTATACCAAATATTGTTCAAAATTGTAATATCTAGAAAATTTAATGTAATATTTTTTGTTTCAGAAAAGAGTTCGTACGAGAGAGTTCTTGGATGTCGACATTCCGAGACCCTAACGTCTCCAGGGTTGTGGGTGTTTGTTCCAAAGAGGAACCATTC
Source organism: Gonocerus acuteangulatus (assembly GCA_946811695.1). NCBI lineage: Eukaryota > Metazoa > Arthropoda > Insecta > Hemiptera > Coreidae > Gonocerus > Gonocerus acuteangulatus. The sequence goes on along the minus strand of OX328129.1, from coordinate 4,512,516 downwards.
TGCCTTCTCCAGGAATACTGCGAGTTCGGGGATCTGCCCACATTCCTCCAGCTCCAGTCCACATCTCCGGACGAGGAGAATCCAGCCTTAAGGTAAGGGAATGCTCTAACGTTCAGATGATTAAAGGGATGTTTGAGTCATAGGTGGGGGCGAGGTTAGCACAGTGGTAATATGCTGGAAGACATGAGTTTAAAACTCGGGTGCCTTCGTTCGTGGGATGGAATAGGGGTCCCAGACCGTCCCTAACAAAAATCTTGAGGAAACCATGTTTGGTGTCTTGTTTTAGGATCTATGAATATTTCAAACGATATAATCCCACTCCGTCAATAAGAAAACCGTTAAGGAATGCCAGAGAGCAATAAATAAAATGTGCTGCCCAATTGGGTTGCTAGATACACAGCGTTCTTATCATCCATTCGGAAATAGGGTTAATTTGCTAGCTGAAGATGTAAGGAGTTGGAAACAAGGAATAGAGAATAAAGAAGATGCAGATGAAAGAAGGCTATATTGATGGAAGAGAAGGAATTGATAGAAATGAAAATAAAGTCTAAAGTATATAAAGGAACAGTGTGAATTGATGATAAGCACTCAGTGACTTAAGATACGATTTGGGATTATTAAAGTATATAAAGGAACAGTGTGAATTGATGATAAGCACTCAGTGACTTAAGATACGATTTGGGATTATTAAAGTATATAAAGGAACAGTGTGAATGGATGATAAGCAATCAGTGATTAAAGATACGATTTGGGATTATTAAAGTATATAAAGGAACAGTGTATATTGATGATAAGCAATCAGTGACTAAAGATACGATTTGGGATTATTAAAGTATATAAAGGAACAGTGTGAATGGATGATAAGCACTCAGTGACTAAAGATACGATTTGGGATTATTAAAGTATATAAAGGAACAGTGTGAATGGATGATAAGCACTCAGTGACTAAAGATACGATTTGGGATTATTAAAGTATATAAAGGAACAGTGTGAATGGATGATAAGCAATCAGTGATTAAAGATACGATTTGGGATTATTAAAGTATATAAAGGAACAGTGTGAATGGATGATAAGCACTCAGTGACTAAAGATACGATTTGGGATTATTAAAGTATATAAAGGAACAGTGTGAATGGATGATAAGCAATCAGTGACTAAAGATACGATTTGGGATTATTAAAGTATATAAAGGAACAGTGTGAATGGATGATAAGCACTCAGTGACTAAAGATACGATTTGGGATTATTAAAGTATATAAAGGAACAGTGTGAATTGATGATAAGCAATCAGTGACTAAAGATACGATTTGGGATTATTAAAGTATATAAAGGAACAGTGTGAATGGATGATAAGCACTCAGTGACTAAAGATACGATTTGGGATTATTAAAGTATATAAAGGAACAGTGTGAATGGATGATAAGCACTCAGTGACTAAAGATACGATTTGGGATTATTAAAGTATATAAAGGAACAGTGTGAATTGATGATAAGCACTCAGTGACTAAAGATACGATTTGGGATTATTAAAGTATATAAAGGAACAGTGTGAATGGATGATAAGCACTCAGTGACTAAAGATACGATTTGGGATTATTAAAGTATATAAAGGAACAGTGTGAATGGATGATAAGCAATCAGTGACTAAAGATACGATTTGGGATTATTAAAGTATATAAAGGAACAGTGTGAATGGATGATAAGCAATCAGTGACTATAGATACGATTTGGGATTATTCCCAGGGTGTCCACTAATATAGACTCGGCAAATGCTGCCAGGTGATCTGTAGTCAGTCCCAGTTCTTCGAGGAAGGTGGCTGTGCTCTTCAAAATGGTGTCTCTTCATCCGAACCATTAAAAGAAGACGTTGTCGAACGTTCGATGACTACATCTCGCCAAAAAGGCAACAACTCGGAAAGATCTAAATTTAACAAGTCAAGGAACAGTTTGGTTTTGGACAAAGAAACAACCAGACTTTCAGAAAAATCAATAATTTGGACTTTTCGGAATCCTTCTTCAGCTAAAGGGATCGAGGTTAGCACATTTGATGAACACTAGACTAATATTCTGGAAGCTCAAAACTCCAGCCCGCTAAAAATGTTATTTTCTAGTGTCTATGTTCGTGGGTAGGATTAGACCTTGCTGATGGCCCCTAATTAATTTATAATTGAGTACCTGCAAAAGGGAAAATCAGGAGTCAAGATCACAGTACTATCTCCCCCATACTATGTGCCCTATAGTCAAGAATGAGATACCTCTACAGTAATGTCCTTGCGGCCTGTTAAGTTAAGGTACCTAAATTTGTGGCAAATTAATTAATTCTGTCAATATGACGTGCCCTCCGCCAACCCCATTTTGACCGAGAGTGTCTTATATATAAAATGGCAAGGTCCCTAAAAAAATGTGAATAAGTATTGACACTTTTCTGGTTACCAAAACTATCCATCATAAGCCATGTGATAAAAATTCGTGATTTCTGAAATGAAACCACAGGATTTAATATGGCAATTCAAAATGAAAGATGTTTACAAAAATTGAACTCCTCAGCATTCTTGATAAGACCACGTTCAGATTAATAAAATGAATATGGCCGAAGTCAATCAGCTGTTTAGGATTGCCAGTTAAAAAAACGATAGAGTCAAAACAGCTGATTGTCAGCGGCCATATTTAAGTTATGAGATTGGATTAAACAAATGTTTTGAATTCTTACTATCATTATTACCTTGATTATTTTAGGACAGGGGTTTATCATATTGATTAAGCTTTTCGCGTCATAGTTAGAGCTAATTGTTCTAGTTTTTGCGATGAAATTCGGAGATCGAGCCGTAGCGGTATGTAGCAGGTGTGGCAACCGCATCATTCCATTTCAAAGGGTAAATATCCTGCACAAAAAGGGCAGAGGGAAATATCACTTTCTGAAAGATAGTTGGCACCACTGCTACCCATAGGAATGTCCCCATTGGCTGACGAACAATACCGCAGAATTCGGACGGACGCTTCGAAACAAGCGGGTTTTGTATCGGCGAATCACAGACATTCCAGCGGTATTCTGAATAGAACGCTTTGAAGTCGCCGAAATTCATTAAAACAGTAGCTGTCCTGTGAACCTATCGCCGCATTGTGTCGCTCTTCTCTACTCCTCGACACGTGCAGGCTGCAGTATATTACTTTCAAGGGACAAAATCAGATGCTAGTAATTTATAAATATTTCTTATTCGACTTTATTAGAAACAAACTGAGAGATTAATTTATCAAGGAAAATAATATAAAAATTGTGTTTACTCCATCTATCAATATGCATATACGTATGTATGTGTGTGTGTGTGTGTGTGTGTGTGTGTGTGTATGCTATGTAGCTTGTTTTGACGAGCGTTAACAAAAATGTATTTGTTATTAACAGCTGACAAAATTATTGAAAAGTCCGTCTCGCAGGAACTGCGTCATCTTAGCACGTTTCCATAACCTGCCAATAACAAGTGGCATTTGGCATGCTTGAAATAAACGTAGTTGATACTTCGTAAAAAATTTACAACACCTAATCCAGGGAACTCCCGTGGTCTAGTGTCTAGCGCTTTATATTCATAAGCCGGAGATGGTGGGTTCGATCCCCACCGGCGACAGGAATTTTCTCATCTCAGGGCTCGCTGAGAAAATTCCTGGCTGGACCCTGGATGTCAGCGCTAATGGCCCAGATTTGTCGATGCGCCGTTAAAAAAAAAAACCCTAATCCAATGAGATATTAACCCTTTCTGGACGGTGGGCTTCTCCAGCAGCCAGCACAAAGCCGTGACTGGCTGACGGTGGGCTTCTGTAGAAGCCAGCAGAAAGCCGTGACTGGCTGACGGTGTGCTTCTCCAGCAGCCACCTCATTCTATATCGTATAAGGACGGCTGCTTCTTTTCTTTTGTTGTATTTAGTTTTATAAGTTTGTATTTTTGTATAAATTGGTATTTGTTGTATTTTAAAAAGAGCAAATAGCCATCGTTGCGATGCTCAAAAATTAAATTAAAATAAATAAGGACGGCGGGCTTCTCTAGTTCTTTTAGAATATTAGTCAGATTTCTTATTAGAAGTGTTTGAGACTTCTCGGAAGATGATAAATCGCAGCCCAGTCCTTCCTCAGCTCCAGGAAATAATATTGAAGAGCATTCTAGGATTTCGACGAAGACGGTAGGCTTTTTCCGAAGCGTAAACAATGTAATTTGCTGAGGAAGCATCGCAGTTTCCAGGGATATAAGTTCTCTATCAGTAGTACAAAGGTTTTACGTGGAAAGGTTTCTGCACTAATTAAAGAATATTTTTTATATATTACTAATATGAGAATACAAATCTAAAAAAAAAAAAAACAAGACAATTGTCTAGCGCCCGTGGAAGGGAGCTAGCTAGTAGCCGTTAGGAGGGACAGGCAGGTATCGCGAGGGTCCCGTCACCGGGTACCCTTGCTCAAACGACTCCTGCCGTCTCGATAGGGTTAATGATAATTTGTTCATTAATTAAAAATCTGATCTTTTCCTTATCAAGTAAAACAAAAAACATTAATTTATGAATTAAAATAAAGGTACAGTACATATTAATATAACCAATTATATAATGATAGATTACTTGACAAATACATTACCTCTATATATATATATATATATATATATATATATATATATGCATAGGAGGCGAGGATAGCTCCGTGGTAGTTCCAATTCCGAGCAAGCACTAAGATTTTATGTTTTAGTGTTTTCGTTTGTTAGTTGGTTTTGAGGTCCCATCCCAACCCTTGGTCCACCCAGCCTTTAATTAATTTATTAATGGGTACCCGCAAAGGTAAAATCAGGCAACCGGAGTTTGTTCTGACATCTCCCTAATGTCATCATATACATATATATATATATATATATATATATATATATATATATATACACACTCACAAAAACAACTTACACTTACCAATTTTTATATACCCTATGTATAACACTTATTAATTTTTAAAAAAAATACACCAATATGCACAACTTACAGTAGCGGAGCTTACTCATTCGGCCTCTTCGACTTCAGCTCAAAAACCTCTGTAACCTCAGAAATTGTTTCTCATTTTAAAAATCATGTTTTACTGTAAAATACATTTTACTGCTAAAATAAACTACAAAAACTAAGGAAAACAAATACAAAGAACCGTTTGAAGCAGGAAAACCAAACCCTCCAATGTTTAAGCAATTATTTCTGCAACATAGATCACTCTTTTAAAAATAGCATACGGATCATTCTTGTAGGAAATCAAATAAGCTTCCGAATGGTCTCTTGATACTTACCACGATGTTTCGAGATATTAAGAAAATATACGAAAACCCAAAACTCCTCATGTCTGTTACTAAATCTGTTTTTTTCCGACACTTCCTTCAATTTTTATGTTTTAATTTGGATAAATTTAAAATTTGTTGATGATTTTTTAACTCAATCCACCAACTCCAGTATTGAAAATTATAATTAACAGTCATATATAAGGCTTCGAAAATAGTTTTCTTAAACTGTTACCCACTTTGCTAAAATTGAATCCAGGTATATTCCAGTATTTACATACCAAACACCAAACAATACCCCAGCCCAGTACAATTAGAACATCCTGACTTCACGAAATTCCTACCACCTGAAATAACTTCGAAAAGCCCCCAGGAAACTCTGACCTGACAAGACGGAACAAACTCTCCCACCCGACAATTATCGTACAGTTTGTAAATTGAGTGGGTTTATTATCTCTCTGGATACTATCCGATACCGAACTGGATACTGGATACCTTCTCTCTTCCTCTATAGATAGTATCCTAGTCCTGAAACTAGACCAAACTCCGCCATCTTGATAGTGAATTATCTACAAACATTAGACTATATTTTGTATCCGCTCTAAAATCCATTGTTAACTTATAACAAATGGCTTATTCAGTACTGTCAAATAATAATATATTTCAGAGTATTGAACACTGGTAATAATATATTTCAGAGTATTGAACACTGGTAATAATATATTTCAGAGTATTGAACACTGGTAGTTTTCATGTCTGTTCAAAAAACTGATTACATAAACGATGTAGAATCACCAGGAAAAAATGGACCGAATCGGTGACCCCACCACTGTATTCTCCCTTCGTTAGAATATTTGAGGAGTACTTCGGGAGGATTCTTTCACCCCTTAAACGTGAAATTGGGCCGATATAAAAAAATACGTCTCGATTATTTTCACGTGTTTAATAAGTATACGAAGTTACATAAAAATCGGCTCCAGACACTTAGGGATGTTCCCCTGTTAGATATTTAGGCGTAACATTTGACAACAAACAAACATGGACTAAATATATAGACTTATTACAAGCTAAACTGATAAAATTAATAAATTTGCTATCAATCGCAGCACGAAACACATGGGGACTACAAACAGAAGCACTTCAAACTTTCTACAAAGGAGCAATAATACCTTCCTATAAATATGGGATAAACCTCTGGAAAAGTGGACTCGACAAAACATACGATCAAAATGAGGCCTGTACAAAGATTGATGGATATTAGAATTGAAGCATTGAAGGGTCGGGGCAAAATAGCCCCAAGCAACATTTTTAACAAAACTTAACTGTAGCTGCTATATGTTGGATATTATGTGGGACTATCAGTCTATGATGCAAATGCTACTAAAATATTACTAAAAGCTCAGTATGCTACTTAATCTTGTTGCTCCTAACCATTTCAACTCATAGTCCCACAAAATATCCAACATATAGCAGCTACAGTTAAGCTTTATTAAAATGTTGCTTAGCACTATTTTTCCCCGACTCCTTCAATTATAAAAGAGTACAACTATTTGTATTACTCAATGTATATGTATAATTCCAATGGAATAATGTGCTTATAATTGGAGTAATATGTAAAAATAATAATAATAATAAACTGCAGGACGTTGTTCGCCATCAAAGGATTAATTATAAAATTTACATTTTTTAGGAAAATTATTTCACAGGTGTTGGTAGCCGGTTGGTGAAGGTTCATCATATGTAGGAAAATGAATAGGCCGAACTTCAATAGTTAGAGAAGTTTATTTCCAAAGCGCTTTCGAGATTCAATCTCATCATCAGTGCCTATAGATTGTGTCTGTGCACACGTGTGGCTCTCGCAGCAGACTCCGTAGGCTCACGTCTGTTGCGAGAGCCACACATGTGCACAGACACAATCTATGGGCACTGATTACAGAACAAACTCACTATATACAAAACCATCATCAGACCTATTTGGACGTACGGACTTGCACTGTGGGGAACAACCAAAAGATCAAATATACAAAGAATGCAGGTTCCAATCCAAAGCCCTACGCAAAATAGTTAATGCTCCTTTCTACGTTTCAAATAAAACCCTCCATCATGATCTGAATATCCTCTTCATCCATGAACTGGCTAAATCCCGATTCCTAACCTTCCAGTCTAAACTATCTGCTCATCCCAATCCTAGAGCTCAATCCCTCTCCTCTCAATCCCACCCCGAAAACCCTCCTAGGAGGCTAAAGAGATCTTGGCCTCGTGATCAACTCTGTAATTAAAGCGGTCAACTAGGAAGTGTCAATAATGATTGTCTCCTTCCAAACTACCTGCTCATCCCAATCCCAGAGCTCAATCCCTCTCCTCTCAATCCCACCCCGAAAACCCTCCTAGGAGGCTAAAGAGATCTTGGCCTCGTGATCAACTCTGTAATTAAAGCGGTCAACTAGGAAGTGTCAATAATGATTGTCTCCTTCCAAATTACCTGCTCATCCCAATCCCAGAGCTCAATCCCTCTCCTCTCAATCCCACCCCGAAAACCCTCCTAGGAGGCTAAAGAGATCTTGGCCTCGTGATCAACTCTGTAATTAAAGCGGTCAACTAGGAAGTGTCAATAATGATTGGCTCCTTCCAAACTTATATTTTATCTTTTCATTTATTATTTTTATTATTATTACTTTTATTTTATTTTCCTTTTAGCTATGATTTATTTATTTATATACTTATTTATTTTTATTATTTTCTTTTTGTTTCTGTAATTCAATTTAGTATGGACTATTTTTTCTTTTTTTTTTCTTCTGTATTCTCATTATGTGAAATGATAAAAATGGCTTTACTTATCACAATTAACCAATGTGCTATATAATTTGTGCAGATGTTAATAAACGCTTTATTATTTAAAAAAAATGGGCACTGATGATGAGATTTGATCTCGAAAGCGCTTTGGAAATAAATTTTTCTAACTAGTGAAGGAGGTAACTGTTCTAATTATTTCCTGAGCCTTAGATTTGAGCCAAGATCATTCCTGTTTAATTTCTTGTGCTGTGTCGATTATAAATATAACATTTTAAAATTATGTGACTAGGGTTTATACCACTGTATTACACAACCATTTAATGCAGAAATTTGCATTTATTTTTTATTAATTTTTTTTTTTTTTTTTTTTAATTTTCCTAATATTAAAAGTACAACTAATTCTATCTTTTTTTGCAGCTACGGTTGCCTAATTTACATGGCAACACAAGTGGCTTCTGGGATGAAGTTCTTGGAGTCCCTGGATATTCCCCACAGGGACTTAGCTGCGAGGTAAGTAAATGTAGTTACATAGTATGATAGTGTAAAGTTATTTATATATTACTATGTACTTGTGTGTCAGAGCATGTAATATAAGTCTAGGGCGCACCTGTTTTGAGTTTGGGCAAGCTAATTTTTGAAGTAAAATCTTTAGAATAGCACATGTAACAATAATTGCGATATTGGTAAATCGAAAAATTCCCGAAAATTCCTGAAGCTGACAAAAATTGACCGATTTTCAATCTGCAATACATTTTTTTCGCAGGTAGCTCAATAATAAAAATCTGGAGACTATCAAGCCGATTAGAACTAAATTTCGTGATTTTTAGCGCGGTTCCTCCCTCCCCCATAGGGAGGAACCCCGCTTATAGGGTTGATACAATGAAACAATCCGGAAGTGCCGACTAGAAAATTTCGCGTTTCAGAACCCCTAGAGACCGAAAATAACGGTGGTTCAAATTTGTATATATATATATGTGTGTATATATTTATTTATATATATATATATATATATATATATATATATATATATATATATATATATATATATATATTTGTCTGTTCGCTCATTTCTGGCTTCCCAAATGGTCCGATTGTGATAAAATTTGGTACAAAAATCCGTCGTGCAATTTAAAATCTCAAGTTCGTTAACCAGCAGAATCCGCCCACTGGAAGATGACGTTTGGGGCAAAATTCGCGCAAAAAAAATCTTAACACTTACGTTTTTTAGTACATGAGCTTGTGAGTACTCGTTTTATAGGTTTCTTGGCCTAAGAAAACGAATGAAACCATTTTCGAAGCGATAGCATTAACCGTTTTCGAGAAAATTGAAAAAATAGTTTTTGAATCCCGTTTTTGGTTACTTAGAATCATGGGATTCAGTTGAAACATTTTCTGCATGTTCTACTTCTATTAAAACTAATATGTCGAAATTTTAGTTACGTTTGGAGTAAAGGAAGGGTTAGAATAAAATATTTTATTAACAGACATAAAACGTTTTGGTAACTTTGTATACTTTCCTTAATATCTCGAAAAAGGTTGAGAATTTGGTAAACGAGAGAATACCATTAGAAAGCTTACTAAATGTTCTACAAAAAAGGTTCTGATGAATGTTTTGATTAGGCGATGTCAATCGGAGAAATAAGTGCTTAAAACTTGATTTCGCTTATTTGAACTGTTCTTTTTGTCTTTGATTCTGGTACTTAGAATCATGGGATTCAGTTGAAACATTTTCTTCATTTTTGAATTTTATCAAAACTAATATGTTGAAAATTTGGTTTCGTTCGGAGTAAAGGAAGGATTAAAATAAAATATTTCATTTTTAGTCATGAAAAGTTTTGGGAACTTCGTATATTTTCATTAATATCACGAAAACGGTTCGGAATCATGGCAAGCAAAAGATTACCATTCGAAAGGTTACTAAATTCTCTACAAAAAATGTTTTGAAGACATTTGCGATGGGATGGTCATATTTGGAGAAATAAGTGCTTAAAACATAGGTAATTTCGTTTATTTGAACGAATCTTTTTGTGTGTTTCCTACAGTTTTTTTCACTGCTCGTTATTTTTGTGATTGCTTATAGTAGTCAAATGTATTAGTCAATAAAACAGGATACGTATAAATAGAAACAATATTTTGTTTCAACGGTATCTTGGAATTCGAAGATGCCCTATGAATATCTAGATTACTGTACTGGTGTTGATTTCGTTTTTTAGAATTGTTTTTGGTAATCCCTATTTTCAGCAGTTTTTATCTATTTATTATTTTTTTTGTTTAAATTCATTGAACAAAATCATCGAAGGTGAATTCGAAATTCGAAGGTCCCTGTCCCCAGGTACCTCCCAGTGTACCCTCGTCATCAGTAAGTCCCTTTCTAGAGTCATAAAGCTAAGCCTCCAAACAACTTTAGGAATGTAGGATTTCTAATTTTTGCGAGTATCAGAACAGCCGCTCTTACTGACGTACCGGTCTATACTAGTTGCGGTTACTACACACGGTGGTAGTACTTGGTGTATGCCACAGCGGATCGCTCATTATAACCTTATTTTATTCGTATTAAATAGGTACCTAAAAAAAAAATGTATTTGTGTATAAGTGTAGCGTTATTGGGATTAGAATAAAATATTTTATTAACAGACATGAAATTGTTCGGAATCTTCGTATAGTGTCCTTATTAATTGTAACTTCATTATTATTAATTGTAACGTCATTATTATTAATTGTAACGTTTCTAAATAATAGAACGTTTTACGAAAAGTAAAATAATAATCTAGCAAGTGGATTTTCGGAGCATTGAGCGAGACAAGTACAAACAAAAACTGTAAAATATTCCTGGAAATTCAATTGCCTTCCGTTTTTTTTTTTTTTTTTTTTTTTAGGTGAAGAATTTTTTTTTTTTATTTTGCTACAATTTGAAAAACGTCGAAATTATTATATAAAAACTCTCAAACTGATTAAAATGAAATCCAAAGGGTTGTTTTATTATATAATCTTTTTTTTTTTCTTAGAATATGTAGGACCTAAATGCAAGTTAATGCAAAAAAAAAAAAATTAAATAAAAAAATGACAGCCGCAAATCAAGATTTTTTTCGATTTTTTAAGTAAAATTATAAATATTTTGGTACATTTTAAAATAGTTTTGAAACCTCATACATAATCTGAAGCTTCTTTGAAAGATCTGAAGCCTGTAGATAGTGAAGAGCTTAGATGATAATGGCCTAGATATATGAGATAAGGGTTTAGAGATAAAGATCTGCATGAAACATGTTAGTCCTGACATCAAGGGAATTTATACAGAAGAGGAGATACTTTACCTGTATATATCCTCTCCTCTCAGCTGTCCTGCAAGTATAAACATATCCGCTTACCTGTCAATACTCTCACGTTTCAGGATTGTCTTCAGCTGGTAAGACAGTAGAACTTGGATAATTCGAACCCCTAGGGACTGATAAAAAAGTTCGAATTATTCAAAATTCGAATTCGAAAAGTTTTTAAAAAAAGGGGGGGGGTAAAAAATCGAATTTCATATTTTCACATGTTTTTAATTTTAAAAAAAAATGCATACATTTTATTTAGACAATAACAAACATTTCATGAATTGATGATTACGTACATAAGTAATAAACAATTGATCAAAAAAGTAAAAATAAAAGTCTATTGTTTTGAAAAAAAGTAATTTTCATTGGTAAGAAACTTTTTCTTTTTCAGGTAATTTGATAAAGTGTTTATTCCTTTTTCAACTTCTTTAATCGCAGCTAGTTTCTCTGAAAAAATTAAAGTTTTATAACTTCTAGGCTTCGACATCCTAAATCAACAACTCCACTGTCACTAGAAATTCAAGGCACAAACAATACAGCAGATCTAGGCGCTGCCTGACATAACTTAATAAGAAATGAAGATGGGAGGGATGGTGGAAGGGAATTCTAGGATAAAACGACAGAATGTAACTATAACAACCCTGGAAGGGAGGAAGCGCGACCCACCACTTTGCAGAACTCCTAGAGTCCAAGAACTAGACTACGAGACAGCCTCGCTTCTTGTCCCGGAACCCCTACATCCGTATCTTACTATCCTTCTTGCCCGAGGGGAGAATATTTTCACAAGATTTAAGATCGACCACTTACCATTGGACGTAAAGACTCGTAAAAAATTCGAATTTTCCAAAAATTTTTTCGAATTAACCACGATTTCAAATTTTCGAAGTTCGAATTATCCATGTTCCACTGAAAATACAGGATGTATCCCAAAGATATGACAATACTCAAAGGGGTGAAACTAGACCAAACATAGAGTTAAACCCTCCCTACCGCACATTACTATCAGAATTATCCATGTTCCACTGAAAATACAGGATGTATCGCAAGGATATGACAATACTCAAAGGGGTGAAACTAGAGCAAACATGTAGTTAAACCCTGCCTACCGCACATTACTATTAGAATTATCCATGTTCCACTGAAAATACAGGATGTATCGCAAGATTATGACAATACTCAAAGGGGTGAAACTAGAGCAAACATGTAGTTAAACCCTCCCTACCGCACATTACTATCAGAATTATCCATGTTCCACTGAAAATACAGGATGTATCGGAAGGATATGACAATACTCAAAGGGGTGAAACTAGACCAAACATGTAGTTAAACCCTGCCTACCGCACATTAGTATCAGAATTATCCATGTTCCACTGAAAATACAGGATGTAGTATCGCAAGGATATGACAATACTCAAAGGGGTGAAACTAGACCAAACATGTAGTTAAACCCTGCCTACCGCACATTAGTATCAGAATTATCCATGTTCCACTGAAAATACAGGATGTATCGCAAGGATATGACAATACTCAAAGGGGTGAAACTAGAGCAAACATGTAGTTAAACCCTCCCTACCGCACATTACTATCAGAATTATCCATGTTCCACTGAAAATACAGGATGTATCGCAAGGATATGACAATACTCAAAGGGGTGAAACTAGACCAAACATGTAGTTAAACCCTCCCTACCGCACATTACTATCAGAATTATCCATGTTCCACTGAAAATACAGGATGTATCGCAAGGATATGACAATACTCAAAGGGGTGAAACTAGAGCAAACATGTAGTTAAACCCTCCCTACCGCACATTACTATCAGAATTATCCATGTTCCACTGAAAATACAGGATGTATCGCAAGGATATGACAATACTCAAAGGGGTGAAACTAGAGCAAACATGTAGTTAAACCCTCCCTACCGCACATTACTATCAGAATTATCCATGTTCCACTGAAAATACAGGATGTATCGCAAGGATATGACAATACTCAAAGGGGTGAAACTAGAGCAAACATGTAGTTAAACCCTCCCTACCGCACATTACTATCAGAATTATCCATGTTCCACTGAAAATACAGGATGTATCGCAAGGATATGACAATACTCAAAGGGGTGAAACTAGACCAAACATGTAGTTAAACCCTGCCTACCGCACATTACTATCAGAATTATCCATGTTCCACTGAAAATACAGGATGTATCGGAAGGATATGACAATACTCAAAGGGGTGAAACTAGAGCAAACATGTAGTTAAACCCTCCCTACCGCACATTACTATCAGAATTATCCATGTTCCACTGAAAATACAGGATGTATCGCAAGGATATGACAATACTCAAAGGGGTGAAACTAGACCAAACATGTAGTTAAACCCTGCCTACCGCACATTACTATCAGAATTATCCATGTTCCACTGAAAATACAGGATGTATCGCAGGGATATGACAATACTCAAAGGGGTGAAACTAGAGCAAACATGTAGTTAAACCCTGCCTACCGCACATTACTATCAGAATTATCCATGTTCCACTGAAAATACAGGATGTATCGGAAGGATATGACAATACTCAAAGGGGTGAAACTAGACCAAACATGTAGTTAAACCCTGCCTACCGCACATTACTATCAGAATTATCCATGTTCCACTGAAAATACAGGATGTATCGCAAGGATATGACAATACTCAAAGGGGTGAAACTAGAGCAAACATGTAGTTAAACCCTCCCTACCGCACATTACTATCAGAATTATCCATGTTCCACTGAAAATACAGGATGTATCGGAAGGATATGACAATACTCAAAGGGGTGAAACTAGACCAAACATGTAGTTAAACCCTGCCTACCGCACATTACTATCAGAATTATCCATGTTCCACTGAAAATACAGGATGTATCGCAAGGATATGACAATACTCAAAGGGGTGAAACTAGAGCAAACATGTAGTTAAACCCTGCCTACCGCACATTACTATCAGAATTATCCATGTTCCACTGAAAATACAGGATGTATCGCAAGGATATGACAATACTCAAAGGGGTGATACTAGAGCAAACATGTAGTTAAACCCTCCCTACCGCACATTACTATCAGAATTATCCATGTTCCACTGAAAATACAGGATGTATCGCAAGGATATGACAATACTCAAAGGGGTGAAACTAGACCAAACATGTAGTTAAACCCTCCCTACCGCACATTACTATCAGAATTATCCATGTTCCACTGAAAATACAGGATGTATCGGAAGGATATGACAATACTCAAAGGGGTGAAACTAGAGCAAACATGTAGTTAAACCCTCCCTACCGCACATTACTATCAGAATTATCCATGTTCCACTGAAAATACAGGATGTATCGCAAGGATATGAGAATACTCAAAGGGGTGAAACTAGAGCAAACATGTAGTTAAACCCTCCCTTCCGCACATTACTATCAGAATTATCCATATTCCACTGAAAATACAGGATGTATCGCAAGGATATGACAATACTCAAAGGGGTGAAACTAGAGCAAACATGTAGTTAAACCCTCCCTACCGCACATTACTATCAGAATTATCCATGTTCCACTGAAAATACAGGATGTATCGGAAGGATATGACAATACTCGAAGGGGTGAAACTAGAGCAAACATGTAGTTAAACCCTCCCTACCGCACATTACTATCAGAATTATCCATGTTCCACTGAAAATACAGGATGTATCGCAAGGATATGACAATACTCAAAGGGGTGAAACTAGACCAAACATGTAGTTAAACCCTCCCTACCGCACATTACTATCAGAATTATCCATGTTCCACTGAAAATACAGGATGTATCGCAAGGATATGACAATACTCAAAGGGGTGAAACTAGACCAAACATGTAGTTAAACCCTGCCTACCGCACATTACTATCAGAATTATCCATGTTCCACTGAAAATACAGGATGTATCGCAAGGATATGACAATACTCAAAGGGGTGAAACTAGAGCAAACATGTAGTTAAACCCTGCCTACCGCACATTACTATCAGAATTATCCATGTTCCACTGAAAATACAGGATGTATCGCAAGGATATGACAATACTCAAAGGGGTGAAACTAGAGCAAACATGTAGTTAAACCCTCCCTACCGCACATTACTATTAGAATTATCCATGTTCCACTGAAAATACAGGATGTATCGCAAGGATATGACAATACTCAAAGGGGTGAAACTAGAGCAAACATGTAGTTAAACCCTCCCTACCGCACATTACTATTAGAATTATCCATGTTCCACTGAAAATACAGGATGTATCGCAAGGATATGACAATACTCAAAGGGGTGAAACTAGAGCAAACATGTAGTTAAACCCTCCCTACCGCACATTACTATTAGAATTATCCATGTTCCACTGAAAATACAGGATGTATCGCAAGGATATGACAATACTCAAAGGGGTGAAACTAGAGCAAACATGTAGTTAAACCCTCCCTACCGCACATTACTATCAGAATTATCCATGTTCCACTGAAAATACAGGATGTATCGGAAGGATATGACAATACTCAAAGGGGTGAAACTAGAGCAAACATGTAGTTAAACCCTCCCTACCGCACATTACTATCAGAATTATCCATGTTCCACTGAAAATACAGGATGTATCGCAAGGATATGACAATACTCAAAGGGGTGAAACTAGACCAAACATGTAGTTAAACCCTGCCTACCGCACATTACTATCAGAATTATCCATGTTCCACTGAAAATACAGGATGTATCGCAAGGATATGACAATACTCAAAGGGGTGAAACTAGAGCAAACATGTAGTTAAACCCTGCCTACCGCACATTAGTATCAGAATTATCCATGTTCCACTGAAAATACAGGATGTATCGCAAGGATATGACAATACTCAAAGGGGTGATACTAGAGCAAACATGTAGTTAAACCCTGCCTACCGCACATTACTATCAGAATTATCCATGTTCCACTGAAAATACAGGATGTATCGGAAGGATATGACAATACTCAAAGGGGTGAAACTAGACCAAACATGTAGTTAAACCCTCCCTACCGCACATTACTATCAGAATTATCCATGTTCCACTGAAAATACAGGATGTATCGGAAGGATATGACAATACTCAAAGGGGTGAAACTAGACCAAACATGTAGTTAAACCCTGCCTACCGCACATTACTATCAGAATTATCCATGTTCCACTGAAAATACAGGATGTATCGGAAGGATATGACAATACTCAAAGGGGTGAAACTAGAGCAAACATGTAGTTAAACCCTGCCTACCGCACATTACTATCAGAATTATCCATGTTCCACTGAAAATACAGGATGTATCGGAAGGATATGACAATACTCAAAGGGGTGAAACTAGAGCAAACATGTAGTTAAACCCTCCCTACCGCACATTACTATCAGAATTATCCATGTTCCACTGAAAATACAGGATGTATCGCAAGGATATGACAATACTCAAAGGGGTGAAACTAGACCAAACATGTAGTTAAACCCTCCCTACCGCACATTACTATCAGAATTATCCATGTTCCACTGAAAATACAGGATGTATCGCAAGGATATGACAATACTCAAAGGGGTGAAACTAGAGCAAACATGTAGTTAAACCCTGCCTACCGCACATTACTATCAGAATTATCCATGTTCCACTGAAAATACAGGATGTATCGCAAGGATATGAGAATACTCAAAGGGGTGAAACTAGACCAAACATGTAGTTAAACCCTCCCTACCGCACATTACTATCAGAATTTCTTTCATTCATATGCCATTCTAAAGTTTGTTTAGAGAAAAACAAGTTTTTTTGTTGTTTTTTTTTTTTAGAAAACCCCCAATTTTCACGGCTGGTATAAATTATTTTTCAACGTTACATTACTTTTTCGAAATAAAATAACATTTTCATTGAGCTGATCGACTTTAAATGTTCACAAGTGTGTTTTTCAAACAGAAATAACTGTTCAAAAAGTTAATATTAATAAAAACGTTTAGTTAGCGACAAATTTGGAGAAACGTTACCCTTTCAGAATGAATTCTGCAAGCTGCCGCATCATACAAAAGTCTGTAAAATTTAATAACCTTTTCAGGTTTACTCAGAACTGAAATTATCTTACATTATGAAATTGAGTTATAATCTCAGTTCTGAGTATACCTCGGGAAACTTAAGTAATTTTTATAAATGTTTTGAGATTCGGCAGGATTTTTTTTTAGAAGAGTAGTGATTCCCGAGAATTTGTCGCTAACTGGACGTTTTTATTGATATCAAATTTTTGAACATTGAAAGTGCATTAGCCTTAAAAGAAAAATTTAAAATTTAAAAGAACATTTAATTTCCCGTTTGCTGCTTCTACTGCTAGGGTCATTAGCACCAAGTTACACATTAATAAATTATTTAAAGACTGAGTTCATGTAGGCACGATCAGGGAGGCCGAATCCAACCCATGAACGAAGACACTAGAAGATAAAACTCTTTAGTACTATGCTCGGGATTTGAACTCAGGTCTTCCGGCATATTAGACCAGTGCTCTACCACTGAGCTAACCTCGCCTCTCTGCTTATATGACTGCATATAATCGTCATATGAACTACCGTCATATATTGTAAAGCTAACCGATTTTCTCTACATTCTCCTGCCCTGACCACGCCCTTGAAATTTAATCAATCTAAAGTAACAAGCCGATCCGAGCAGTACGAGTGAAGCATTCAAATTTCTAATTTGCATCGAGACAGAATTGCAGAGTTTCATGACTTATTTATACCGTGAAGTTTTCTCATCTGGATTCGTTTGTGGGAGTAACCCCCCTCCCCCGCCGCTCTCAAAACCTACCCCTTCCCCCCCTCGCTCCACAAGTTTGTTTTGTACTTCCTCCGTGCTCTAAATGTTCCGCAAATTATTCTCTTTAGCCTTCAATGTGTTCACTCTCTCCCCCCCCTCTCTCTCTCTCTCTCTCTCTCTCTCTCTCTCTCTCTCTCTCTCTCTCTCTCTCTCTCTCTCTCTCTCTCTCTCTCTCTCTCTCCCTCTCTCTCTCTTTCGTCTTTTCTTCTTTTACCTTTTGAAAGTATTAAATTTTTATGAGAAAACTTTTTTACTTCGGTTCCTCAACTTCTTTTTTTTTCTTTTTTGAATTTCCAATTGTTAATTCCTTTGGCTCGATAAGCAGCCAATTTATTTATTCATATTAATTTATCGTGTAAAATCGCGACACTATTAATTATTTAAATTTTAACTTCGATTTATAAGTAATATGGATATATCTGGAACGGAAGGAGCCACATCTGGAACGGAAGGAGCCACATCTGGAACGAAACTGACTGTATCGGGTCGTTCCTATATTTGGAAAGTGCAACGTTCTAATATGCTACAAAATATATATATGTATAGTCATATGAATCGCACGTAATACATTCTACGTTATTGTATTTGTGTCAAATCCTTGGCATAGAAACGCCTTCGAATTAAGACTAATCTGCTCCGGACTTTAGACCCGCAATGCAGCACTGCAATGAGTTACTGCAAACACAAACCCCGTGCCATAGTTCAACAACTTCTTACCCTTGTGCTCTAAAACTGACTAAAGTTGAAAAAAATTCCAAGTTCTAGGCCCCTTCCAAAAACAGTTAGCCTATCGAAGTTATGATATCATATTATTGGGCCAAGTTCTAGGCCCCTTCCAAAAACAGTTAGCCTATCGAAGTTATGATATCATATTATTGGGCCAAGTTCTAGGCCCCTTCCAAAAACATTAAGCCTATCGAAGTTATGATATCATATTATTGGGCAAAGTTTTAGGCTCTTAATACCTTGTCAAGAACCTATACTTATAATTTAATTTCAAATTTGACCAGCTTTCGTTAAATTATGGAAATTTTAACTTACATAGAGTTCATATAAACCCGACCCTTTTAAGTAATCAGAGAGCTTATAATAACCTTCAATAGTTACACAAAGGGCCTGAATCGTTAAATTCCTGCAATTTTACAATAAATCCGATCGTTTCAGCGGCCATCATGCTCCGAAAACAGGCCAAGTTAGAAACGCACAAATAAGTGAGAGGGTATTATTACGTTCTTGACCTAAAGGCCTAAAACATGGCCCAAAAAATTATATTTAACGTTAGTTTTCTTTGTGGGTATAATAATAATTTTTGTAAGTGAATATGGAGTTTGCGCCGTTGACGTTTGGCTTGAGGAGGAATGATGGGTTTCCGAAGGAACAAGTACTAACCCCCCCCCCCCCAAACACAATTTTTTAGGCATTTTCGTTTTTTTTTCCTTTAATAACATCCTAATTTTTATCATCATCCAAAATTTCAAGTCTCTAGCTTTTCGGGAAGTCCCAGATAATTTTTTTTTTTTTTTTTTTTTTTTTTACGGCGCATCAACTGTTTGGCTATTAGCGCCGGGCTATCTACAGGTTGCCACCCTTTTCTAATGCCAACAGCACGTGGTCGGTCACCCATTCAGGTACTGACCACGCCCGACGATGCTTAACTTCGGTGATCTACGAGAACCGGTGTATTCAACGTGGCTATGGCCGTTGGCCAGTCCCAGATAATGTAGATAAGTGAGTTAGTGAGTCCCGAATTTCCCTCGCCTATAGGTATATTAGAATCACTTCAATGTAGAATTTCGAAAATTTCCAATTCTACTTGCAACCAAAAGTACAATTCCTGTGTAAAATTTAAGAAGTTTATCTCTAATTGGTTTAAAGTTATTAGAGGATAAAAATCGGCTCTGATACTTGGAGTAATAAAGACACAATGTGCGTAGGCCGGAATTTGGCCTGGCGCACTATCTTGCGCGTAGATAAACAATTCATATCTACAAAAAATATAGATATTTTTTTTATAAGATATCGATTACTTGTTATTACATGGAGTACTTAATCTAAGATCGATTACCAGCTAACTATAGATATTTATAAGATATCGATTACTTGTTATAGATGGAGTACTTAATCTAAGATCGATTACCAGCTAACTATAGATATTTATAAGATATCGATTACTTGTTATTACAAGGAGTACTTAATCTAAGATCGATTACCAGCTAACTATAGATATTTATAAGATATCGATTACTTGTTATTAGATGGAGTACTTAATCTAAGATCGATTACCAGCTAACTATAGATATTTATAAGATATCGATTACTTGTTATTACAAGGAGTACTTAATCTAAGATCGATTACCAGCTAACTATAGATATTTATAAGATATCGATTACTTGTTATTACATGGAGTACTTAATCTAAGATCCGATTACCAGCTAACTATAGATATTTATAAGAAATCGATTACTTGTTATTACATGGAGTACTTAATCTAAGATCGATTACCAGCTAACTATAGATATTTATAAGATATCGATTACTTGTTATTAGATGGAGTACTTAATCTAAGATCGATTACCAGCTAACTATAGATATTTATAAGATATCGATTACTTGTTATTACATGGAGTACTTAATCTAAGATCGATTACCAGCTAACTATAGATATTTATAAGATATCGATTACTTGTTATTAGATGGAGTACTTAATCTAAGATCGATTACCAGCTAACTATAGATATTTATAAGATATCGATTACTTGTTATTACATGGAGTACTTAATCTAAGATCGATTACCAGCTAACTAAGTTGAGTAAGTTATTGTATTTACTCAGAGCCTACTAGGTACTACTCGAGCACTATGGATAGCGGGATGTGTAAACACCATCTTCTGGAGAAACTGGAGAACTGGGACCTTTAATGGAGGTCTCTACTCCAAGAGGAAGAACCAATAACATCCAGTAACTTACGGTCACTGCTCTCATGATACACTCTCTTGTCATGTTTGTACTGGTGGTTTTTATCCTTCTTTCGTCTTCTTTCTGTTTGTTTCCACCTTCCGGGTATGAGGCAGACGGAGCTATTCGCCGAATCCAGATAAAAAGGAAGTAACATAGTTATTGTCAAAAATCACCCCAGACTTTTCCAAAGACTTTTATAAAATGGACAGAAATTCAATTGATAAAATGATATTAAAAAAACTTTTATACGCTAGATATTTAACTAGGATTTCCCTACCGGTTTCTAATCCATTCTGATGCCTGTTCAGTCACACGCTCAAGCAATTTCCCTACCGGTTTCTAATCCATTCTAATGCCTCTTCAGTCACACGCTCAAGCAATTTCCCTACCGGTTTCTAATCCATTCTGATGCCTCTTCAGTCACACGCTCAAGCAATTTCCCTACCGGTTTCTAATCCATTCTGATGCCTCTTCAGTCACACGCTCAAGCAATTTCCCTACCGGTTTCTAATCCATTCTGATGCCTCTTCAGTCACACGCTCAAGCAATTTCCCTACCGGTTTCTAATCCATTCTGATGCCTCTTCAGTCACACGCTCAAGCAATTTCCCTACCGGTTTCTAATCCATTCTAATGCCTCTTCAGTCACACGCTCAAGCAATTTCCCTACCGGTTTCTAATCCATTCTGATGCCTCTTCAGTCACACGCTCAAGCAATTTCCCTACCGGTTTCTAATCCATTCTAATGCCTCTTCAGTCACACGCTCAAGCAATTTCCCTACCGGTTTCTAATCCATTCTGATGCCTCTTCAGTCACACGCTCAAGCAATTTCCCTACCGGTTTCTAATCAATTCTAATGCCTCTTCAGTCACACGCTCAAGCAATTTCCCTACCGGTTTCTAATCCATTCTAATGCCTCTTCAGTCACACGCTCAAGCAATTTCCCTACCGGTTTCAAATCCATTCTGATGCCTCTTCAGTCACACGCTCAAGCAATTTCCCTACCGGTTTCTAATCCATTCTAATGCCTCTTCAGTCACACGCTCAAGCAATTTCCCTACCGGTTTCTAATCCATTCTAATGCCTCTTCAGTCACACGCTCAAGCAATTTCCCTACCGGTTTCTAATCCATTCTAATGCCTCTTCAATCACACGCTCAAGCAATTTCCCTACCGGTTTCTAATCCATTCTAATGCCTCTTCAGTCACACGCTCAAGCAATTTCCCTACCGGTTTCTAATCCATTCTAATGCCTCTTCAGTCACACGCTCAAGCAATTTCCCTACCGGTTTCTAATCCATTCTGATGCCTCTTCAGTCACACGCTCAAGCAATTTCCCTACCGGATTCTAATCCATTCTAATGCCTCTTCAATCACACGCTCAAGCAATTTCCCTACCGGTTTCTAATCCATTCTAATGCCTCTTCAGTCACACGCTCAAGCAATTTCCCTACCGGTTTCTAATCCATTCTGATGCCTCTTCAGTCACACGCTCAAGCAATTTCCCTACCGGTTTCTAATCCATTCTAATGCCTCTTCAGTCACACGCTCAAGCAATTTCCCTACCGGTTTCTAATCCATTCTGATGCCTCTTCAGTCACACGGTCAAGCAATTTCCCTACCGGTTTCTAATCCATTCTGATGCCTCTTCAGTCACACGCTCAAGCAATTTCCCTACCGGTTTCTAATCCATTCTAATGCCTCTTCAGTCACACGCTCAAGCAATTTCCCTACCGGTTTCTAATCCATTCTAATGCCTCTTCAGTCACACGCTCAAGCAATTTCCCTACCGGTTTCTAATCCATTCTAATGCCTCTTCAGTCACACGCTCAAGCAATTTCCCTACCGGTTTCTAATCCATTCTGATGCCTCTTCAGTCACACGCTCAAGCAATTTCCCTACCGGTTTCTAATCCATTCTAATGCCTCTTCAGTCACACGCTCAAACAATTTCCCTACCGGTTTCTAATCCATTCTAATGCCTCTTCAGTCACACGCTCAAGCAATTTCCCTACCGGTTTCTAATCCATTCTAATGCCTCTTCAGTCACACGCTCAAGCAATTTCCCTACCGGTTTCTAATCCATTCTAATGCCTCTTCAGTCACACGCTCAAGCAATTTCCCTACCGGTTTCTAATCCATTCTAATGCCTCTTCAGTCACACGCTCAAGCAATTTCCCTACCGGTTTCTAATCCATTCTAATGCCTCTTCAGTCACACGCTCAAGCAATTTCCCTACCGGTTTCTAATCCATTCTGATGCCTCTTCAGTCACACGCTCAAGCAATTTCCCTACCGGTTTCTAATCCATTCTAATGCCTCTTCAGTCACACGCTCAAGCAATTTCCCTACCGGTTTCTAATCCATTCTAATGCCTCTTCAGTCACACGCTCAAGCAATTTCCCTACCGGTTTCTAATCCATTCTGATGCCTCTTCAGTCACACGCTCAAGCAATTTCCCTACCGGTTTCTAATCCATTCTAATGCCTCTTCAGTCACACGCTCAAGCAATTTCCCTACCGGTTTCTAATCCATTCTAATGCCTCTTCAGTCACACGCTCAAGCAATTTCCCTACCGGTTTCTAATCCATTCTAATGCCTCTTCAATCACACGCTCAAGAAATTTCCCTACCGGTTTCTAATCCATTCTAATGCCTCTTCAGTCACACGCTCAAGCAATTTCCCTACCGGTTTCTAATCCATTCTAATGCCTCTTCAGTCACACGCTCAAGCAATTTCCCTACCGGTTTCTAATCCATTCTGATGCCTCTTCAGTCACACGCTCAAGCAATTTCCCTACCGGTTTCTAATCCATTCTGATGCCTCTTCAGTCACACGCTCAAGCAATTTCCCTACCGGTTTCTAATCCATTCTGATGCCTCTTCAGTCCCACGCTCAAGCAATTTCCCTACCGGTTTCTAATCCATTCTAATGCCTCTTCAGTCACACGCTCAAGCAATTTCCCTACCGGTTTCTAATCCATTCTGATGCCTCTTCAGTCACACGCTCAAGCAATTTCCCTACCGGTTTCTAATCCATTCTGATGCCTCTTCAGTCACACGCTCAAGCAATTTCCCTACCGGTTTCTAATCCATTCTGATGCCTCTTCAGTCACACGCTCAAGCAATTTCCCTACCGGTTTCTAATCCATTCTAATGCCTCTTCAGTCACACGCTCAAGCAATTTCCCTACCGGTTTCTAATACATTCTGATGCCTCTTCAGTCACACGCTCAAGCAATTTCCCTACCGGTTTCTAATCCATTCTAATGCCTCTTCAGTCACACGCTCAAGCAATTTCCCTACCGGTTTCTAATCCATTCTGATGCCTCTTCAGTCACACGCTCAAGCAATTTCCCTACCGGTTTCTAATCCATTCTAATGCCTCTTCAGTCACACGCTCAAGCAATTTCCCTACCGCTTTCTAATCCATTCTAATGCCTCTTTAGTCACACGCTCAAGCAATTTCCCTACCGGTTTCTAATCCATTCTGATGCCTCTTCAGTCACACGCTCAAGCAATTTCCCTACCGGTTTCTAATCCATTCTAATGCCTCTTCAGTCACACGCTCAAGCATTTTCCCTACCGGTTTCTAATCCATTCTAATGCCTCTTCAGTCACACGCTCAAGCAATTTCCCTACCGGTTTCTAATCCATTCTAATGCCTCTTCAATCACACGCTCAAGCAATTTCCCTACCGGTTTCTAATCCATTCTAATGCCTCTTCAGTCACACGCTCAAGCAATTTCCCTACCGGTTTCTAATCCATTCTAATGCCTCTTCAGTCACACGCTCAAGCAATTTCCCTACCGGTTTCTAATCCATTCTGATGCCTCTTCAGTCACACGCTCAAGCAATTTCCCTACCGGTTTCTAATCCATTCTAATGCCTCTTCAATCACACGCTCAAGCAATTTCCCTACCGGTTTCTAATCCATTCTAATGCCTCTTCAGTCACACGCTCAAGCAATTTCCCTACCGGTTTCTTATCCATTCTGATGCCTCTTCAGTCACACGCTCAAGCAATTTCCCTACCGGTTTCTAATCCATTCTAATGCCTCTTCAGTCACACGCTCAAGCAATTTCCCTACCGGTTTCTAATCCATTCTGATGCCTCTTTAGTCACACGGTCAAGCAATTTCCCTACCGGTTTCTAATCCATTCTGATGCCTCTTGAGTCACACGCTCAAGCAATTTCCCTACCGGTTTCTAATCCATTCTAATGCCTCTTCAGTCACACGCTCAAGCAATTTCCCTACCGGTTTCTAATCCATTCTAATGCCTCTTCAGTCACACGCTCAAGCAATTTCCCTACCGGTTTCTAATCCATTCTAATGCCTCTTCAGTCACACGCTCAAGCAATTTCCCTACCGGTTTCTAATCCATTCTAATGCCTCTTCAGTCACACGCTCAAGCAATTTCCCAACCGGTTTCTAATCCATTCTAATGCCTCTTCAGTCACACGCTCAAGCAATTTCCCTACCGGTTTCTAATCCATTCTAATGCCTCTTCAGTCACACGCTCAAGCAATTTCCCTACCGGTTTCTAATCCATTCTGATGCCTCTTCAGTCACACGCTCAAGCAATTTCCCTACCGGTTTCTAATCCATTCTAATGCCTCTTCAGTCACACGCTCAAGCAATTTCCCTACCGGTTTCTAATCCATTCTGATGCCTCTTCAGTCACACGCTCAAGCAATTTCCCTACCGGTTTCTAATCCATTCTAATGCCTCTTCAGTCACACGCTCAAGCAATTTCCCTACCGGTTTCTAATCCATTCTAATGCCTCTTCACTCACACGCTCAAGCAATTTCCCTACCGGTTTCTAATCCATTCTAATGCCTCTTCAGTCACACGCTCAAGCAATTTCCCTACCGGTTTCTAATCCATTCTAATGCCTCTTCAGTCACACGCTCAAGCAATTTCCCTACCGGTTTCTAATCCATTCTGATGCCTCTTCAATCACACGCTCAAGCAATTTCCCTACCGGTTTCTAATCCATTCTAATGCCTCTTCAGTCACACGCTCAAGCAATTTTCCTACCGGTTTCTAATCCATTCTGATGCCTCTTCAGTCACACGCTCAAGCAATTTCCCTACCGGTTTCTAATCCATTCTAATGCCTCTTCAATCACACGCTCAAGCAATTTCCCTACCGGTTTCTAATCCATTCTAATGCCTCTTCAGTCACACGCTCAAGCAATTTCCCTACCGGTTTCTAATCCATTCTAATGCCTCTTCAGTCACACGCTCAAGCAATTTCCCTACCGGTTTCTAATCCATTCTAATGCCTCTTCAGTCACACGCTCAAGCAATTTCCCTACCGGTTTCTAATCCATTCTAATGCTTCTTCAGTCACACGCTCAAGCAATTTCGTCAATCTGGCTTCCGCAAGGCAATTAGTACAATTTTTTAAATTTATAGCCATCTCTGCTGCAAATCTCAATTTCAAAATATCCCCGAAATTTTCACAGCGAAGAAAATTAAGGAAAACCCCTTCTGTGCGAAAGACAGAAAACTTGATTTGCTGCACGGAATACAACGCAAAAAGGGTCAACCAATATAGAGATCTGGAAAATCCACTTAAGACCCTAATCAGGTACGGTTAAACCCCATCTTCATTGTCAGGGAAAAATTGAAGAAGCCGGCAGAATATCTAGCGAAACGACTGATATTACCAAATTGACGCAGTGGGTCTTTTTGCAAAGACCACATCTACCTACTTACTTGTGAAGTATCTGTACTGATTATAACAGTGATTCAGCCCACGCGCATAACTCATTAGGTTTTATATTGGCTATTCCTAGGGGCAAAAATTAATACAATTCTATTAATTTTTGCCAGTTGGATTGACGTGGGTGTTGAAGGTTACTTTACTACCAGCAACAACCAAAAGAATTTCCCATAGGAATAGACCAATAAAAAAGTTAATGCATGACTGTTATAATCACTACAGATACTTCAAAGTAACAGGATGTGGCCTTCGCAAAAAGGCCCGACGCAGTCATATCCATAAGGCATTAATACATTAAAAACCAATCTATATATGTAAAAATCACCTGTAAGTTTGTCTGTCTGTTTGTTCTTTATACAAATCCACACCGTTTGACCAATTTGGACCAAACTTGGCACACATGTTCTTCTTGATACGGAGAATCTCCTAGGCTAGCTCAAAATTTTCTAGGTTTCACAGTTCGGGAGTAACGAGTTCGAAACTGTCAAATATAAAAGAGTGATTTGCCAGAAATAGCCATTTTCTTTCCAGTGTTGCCTAGGTGAATTGCCTAGGTGGAGATTAGCAAGCCAACAAAACATTCTTCTTTTATTGCGAACACATTTTTTGGGGGGAACAAAACTTTTCAGTTTAAACCTTTGTATGTTTACCTAAATTATAGCCTTATTTTCTCAGAATTTGGACAAATATTATCATATAAGATCAATTCTCTTAATTTCTGATGAAGATGTAGGTAGGACAACACTGGGCTTCTACTAACTTTTAAATGACGGTAGCAAACCTTTCAAAGCGCAATTATAAAAATTCCATTACACAATTCTCCTTGATTTGACTAATTTTTCTGTGGAATATATCGATAAAAAGATATTTAATAATAAAGAATAATAAAATGTGATCATTCCTTCAGGACTTGATATCTGAATAAAGGATCACAATGAAAGAAAGACTGTTCTCGATCCTTCATATTAAAACCTTCTTTCGAATCCTTCGTCCTTCCCCCACCCCTCGTCCTCCCCCCTCCCTATCCATTCATCTCTAAAGCTCTCCCGAATCCCTACAAATTTCCAGGACTATCCAGGAATGAAATCGCTCTCTGATCCTCCATCCGAGACTTCATACCCTCAGAGATTTTCCCTACTTCTTAGGCACTTTTCAATTCAACCGAAATCCCATTGAAATATTTTCCTCGTGCTTTTAAATTGCTCATATTTTCCCCATAATTTAAAAGATTCCCCTTCTCGTTTCTAAAATAGGCTGCAGGTCCTGACAATCAGCTGGTGGTGGCAGATTGTGTATCTAGATATACTAAATTTTATCAAAACCTCATTCGTAAAAAAAAAAACTAAAAATTCTCTAAATAAACATTAACATTATCAGATGAACTACAGATAATGTTTGTTTGTTTGTTTGTTTACTTATGCTTAAGGGCAAAAAACTGGGAGGTCATCATTGCCCGAACTACAGATAATGTCTTACTTCTGTTGACCTCCTCACAATCAAAGTAAATCATAAGTAGAAATAATTAAACCAATTGCGGAAGTAAAAGAACATTTAAAAGCAGCAAGTACTGCACAAACAAACATTCAAGATAGAGACACATTTAGAAAATCGGTTGGAGAGAGATTTAAAAAAATAGTGGAGCAGTTTGTTCTGATGACAGAAATATAGTTCGATCAGAAATAATGAAACAAGTGTGGGCACAAAGGAAATTTTAAAGCAACCAGCTTTATGCTTGCTTAGCCTTGTCCTATTACACCCATAACTGAATAATTATAGTTATAGATATCATATTGTTGAAATATTATTTAATATAAGACATAAAACACAGATTTAATAAAATAAGGATAAGAAGTAGTTCTCCGTGATCTAGTGGCTAATGCCTCAGATTCTCATGTGGGAGATTGTGGGTTCGATTCCCACCTGCAGCTGGTTTCTCATACATATGTCGATACGCCATTAAAAAAATTATATATATATATATATATACATGTTTTGAACAGGGGCCATAGTGGCCTGAAACCCGTTAACAAAAAGTTTTTTAATTAACGTCACACTATAAATAAGTAATAAAGAAATAAGTACAGATCCTGTCCATCCTTTCCCACTTCCTTGAATATATAAAAGGCAATGGAGAGTTCCACTAAGCCTTCCAAAAAAGAAAAAAAAAAAGAGGCCATTAACGCCATTAAATGCAATCATACTTGAATTATAATTATTAAATTTCCCTTTATGAGTATATCCCTTCGAAATGTTTAGCTTTTATTATTGAAAATGAAAGAAATTATTTTTATATTGATATTCTGGAATATTTCAGAGAAATGAAAAGATCCCTGGTTATAAAACATATTTCCAAAACAATAAACATATGTAGAATACAAGGAAAGGTAGAAAGAAAAAGTGAAAAAAGGTTATTCCTATTATATTGAGTGGGTGATCGTCAAAGGGCACAATCTTCACAATTTGACATTTATTATTAATACAAAAATAACAAGAAATACATATATCTTCAATAAAAAATACATATCTTCTGAATTTCTAGGATAATTGAATACAAGAAAAGAAAAAAAAAAAAACAGCTCGTTACCGTATATTTTATTTTTATGTGCTAAAAGATAGCTCGTTATGCCCTATTCTAGTTCACATCTCGAGCTAAAACTACTTCATAAAATACATAAATAAATTTAGTAAAGTTCATATAACATTAATAAAAATTGTCATTTTGAAGTTCAGGGATTTACTAATATATCATTTTATACATATTTGCCCAAATTCACAAGGGATGTAGCAATCGAGGTTACACTCATTATACGTATTTGGCCAAATTCACAAGAGCTGTAGCAATCGAGGTTACACTCATTATACGTATTTGGCCAAATTCTCAAGAGCTGTAGCAATCGAGGTTACACTCATTATACGTATTTGGCCAAATTCACAAGAGCTGTAGCAATCGAGGTTACACTCATTATACGTATTTGGCCAAATTCTCAAGAGCTGTAGCAATCGAGGTTACACTCATTATACGTATTTGGACAAATTCACAAGAGCTGTAGCAATCGAGGTTACGCTCATTATACGTATTTGGCCAAATTCACAAGAGCTGTAGCAATCGAGGTTACACTCATTATACGTATTTGGCCAAATTCTCAAGAGCTGTAGCAATCGAGGTTACACTCATTATACGTATTTGCCCAAATTCACAAGAGCTGTAGCAATCGAGGTTACACTCATTATACGTATTTGGCCAAATTCACAAGAGCTGTAGCAATCGAGGTTACACTCATTATACGTATTTGCCCAAATTCACAAGAGCTGTAGCAATCGAGGTTACACTCATTATACGTATTTGGCCAAATTCACAAGAGCTGTAGCAATCGAGGTTACACTCATTATACGTATTTGGCCAAATTCACAAGAGCTGTAGCAATCGAGGTTACACTCATTATACGTATTTGGACAAATTCACAAGGGATATAGCAATCGAGGTTACACTCATTATACGTATTTGGCCAAATTCTCAAGAGCTGTAGCAATCGAGGTTACACTCATTATACGTATTTGGACAAATTCACAAGGGATGTAGCAATCGAGGTTACACTCATTATACGTATTTCGCCAAATTCTCAAGGGATATAGCAATCGAGGTTACACTCATTATACGTATTTGGACAAATTCACAAGGGATTTAGCAATCGAGGTTACACTCATTATACGTATTTGGCCAAATTCACAAGAGCTGTAGCAATCGAGATTACACTCATTATACGTATTTGGACAAATTCACAAGGGATGTAGCAATCGAGGTTACACTCATTATACGTATTTGGACAAATTCACAAGGGATGTAGCAATCGAGGTTACACTCATTATACGTATTTGGACAAATTCACAAGGGATATAGCAATCGAGGTTACACTCATTATACGTATTTGGCCAAATTCTCAAGGGATATAGCAATCGAGGTTACACTCATTATACGTATTTGGACAAATTCACAAGGGATATAGCAATCGAGGTTACACTCATTATACGTATTTGGCCAAATTCACAAGAGCTGTAGCAATCGAGGTTACACTCATTATACGTATTTGGACAAATTCACAAGGGATATAGCAATCGAGGTTACACTCATTATACGTATTTGGCCAAATTCTCAAGAGCTGTAGCAATCGAGGTTACACTCATTATACGTATTTGGCCAAATTCACAAGGGATATAGCAATCGAGGTTACACTCATTATACGTATTTGGCCAAATTCACAAGGGATATAGCAATCGAGGTTACACTCATTATACGTATTTGGCCAAATTCTCAAGAGCTGTAGCAATCGAGGTTACACTCATTATACGTATTTGGCCAAATTCTCAAGGGATATAGCAATCGAGGTTACACTCATTATACGTATTTGGACAAATTCACAAGGGATATAGCAATCGAGGTTACACTCATTATACGTATTTGGCCAAATTCACAAGGGATTTAGCAATCGAGGTTACACTCATTATACGTATTTGGCCAAATTCACAAGAGCTGTAGCAATCGAGATTACACTCATTATACGTATTTGGACAAATTCACAAGGGATGTAGCAATCGAGGTTACACTCATTATACGTATTTGGACAAATTCACAAGGGATGTAGCAATCGAGGTTACACTCATTATACGTATTTGGACAAATTCACAAGGGATATAGCAATCGAGGTTACACTCATTATACGTATTTGGCCAAATTCTCAAGGGATATAGCAATCGAGGTTACACTCATTATACGTATTTGGACAAATTCACAAGGGATATAGCAATCGAGGTTACACTCATTATACGTATTTGGCCAAATTCACAAGAGCTGTAGCAATCGAGGTTACACTCATTATACGTATTTGGACAAATTCACAAGGGATATAGCAATCGAGGTTACACTCATTATACGTATTTGGCCAAATTCTCAAGAGCTGTAGCAATCGAGGTTACACTCATTATACGTATTTGGCCAAATTCACAAGGGATATAGCAATCGAGGTTACACTCATTATACGTATTTGGCCAAATTCACAAGGGATATAGCAATCGAGGTTACACTCATTATACGTATTTGGCCAAATTCTCAAGAGCTGTAGCAATCGAGGTTACACTCATTATACGTATTTGGCCAAATTCTCAAGGGATATAGCAATCGAGGTTACACTCATTATACGTATTTGGACAAATTCACAAGGGATATAGCAATCGAGGTTACACTCATTATACGTATTTGGCCAAATTCACAAGAGCTGTAGCAATCGAGGTTACACTCATTATACGTATTTGGCCAAATTCACAAGGGATGTAGCAATCGAGATTACACTCATTATACGTATTTGGACAAATTCACAAGGGATATAGCAATCGAGGTTACACTCATTATACGTATTTGGCCAAATTCACAAGGGATATAGCAATCGAGGTTACACTCATTATACGTATTTGGCCAAATTCTCAAGAGCTGTAGCAATCGAGGTTACACTCATTATACGTATTTGGCCAAATTCTCAAGGGATATAGCAATCGAGGTTACACTCATTATACGTATTTGGACAAATTCACAAGGGATATAGCAATCGAGGTTACACTCATTATACGTATTTGGCCAAATTCACAAGAGCTGTAGCAATCGAGGTTACACTCATTATACGTATTTGGCCAAATTCACAAGGGATGTAGCAATCGAGATTACACTCATTATACGTATTTGGACAAATTCACAAGGGATATAGCAATCGAGGTTACACTCATTATACGTATTTGGCCAAATTCACTAGGGATATAGCAATCGAGGTTACACTCATTATACGTATTTGGCCAAATTCACAAGGGATATAGCAATCGAGGTTATACTCATTATACGTATTTGGCCAAATTCACAAGGGATATAGCAATCGAGGTTACACTCATTATACGTATTTGGCCAAATTCACAAGGGATATAGCAATCGAGGTTACACTCATTATACGTATTTGGCCAAATTCTCAAGGGATATAGCAATCGAGGTTACACTCATTATACGTATTTGGCCAAATTCACAAGGGATATAGCAATCGAGGTTACACTCATTATACGTATTTGGCCAAATTCACAAGGGATATAGCAATCGAGGTTACACTCATTATACGTATTTGGCCAAATTCACAAGGGATATAGCAATCGAGGTTACACTCATTATACGTATTTGGCCAAATTCACAAGGGATATAGCAATCGAGGTTATACTCATTATACGTATTTGGCCAAATTCACAAGGGATATAGCAATCGAGGTTACACTCATTATACGTATTTGGCCAAATTCACTAGGGATATAGCAATCGAGGTTACACTCATTATACGTATTTGGCCAAATTCACAAGGGATATAGCAATCGAGGTTATACTCATTATACGTATTTGGCCAAATTCACAAGGGATATAGCAATCGAGGTTACACTCATTATACGTATTTGGCCAAATTCACAAGGGATATAGCAATCGAGGTTATACTCATTATACGTATTTGGCCAAATTCACAAGAGCTGTAGCAATCGAGGTTACACTCATTATACGTATTTGGCCAAATTCACAAGGGATATAGCAATCGAGGTTATACTCATTATACGTATTTGGCCAAATTCACAAGGGATATAGCAATCGAGGTTACACTCATTATACGTATTTGGCCAAATTCACAAGGGATATAGCAATCGAGGTTACACTCATTATACGTATTTGGCCAAATTCACAAGGGATATAGCAATCGAGGTTACACTCATTATACGTACTTGGCCAAATTCACAAGGGATATAGCAATCGAGGTTACACTCATTATACGTATTTGGCCAAATTCACAAGGGATATAGCAATCGAGGTTACAATCTTTAAAGTATTTTTGTGGAGAATATCTTAAAATATTAAAAATTATTCCCGTTCAAATATTGGAAAAAAAGAGGAAAGGAAAAAAGACAAAAACAGTTAATTAATTTAAATAAATAAATAACAAAAAAAGAAATTAATGTATTAAATAAAAGGTAAGGAAAAGAATTAAATACAAAAACATAAGATCATGGGATGTATTTTTATGCACCATATATGTATGTATGTGTGTATGTATATATATTCAAACTACAGTAGAAACTCGATTATCCGGACTAATCGGGACCAATGTCAGTCCGGATAATCGAAAATCCGGATAATAGAATATTAAAAAAGTTTCAAAAACTATGAACTCTTTATTGAAACTTTAAAGCAATATAATAGTTAATAATATTTTTATGTATGTAAATGTAATAATCTATGTTCACAGTTAAGTACAGAAACTAATTTAAAACAGTTAGGAAGGTTTAAAAAAATCTATTATTTTTGTTTGCTTCTTCGCCTTCCATTTCTTGGACGCCGCCATATCTCGAAGTCGCTGGAGTTGTAGAAGCTGCACAGCTTCTGCCTCTTCTTGTCTCTCAAGTCACCTGAACGCCACGTCAATGGCCTGAAGTGCTTCTGCATGAGAAGGACCTGGTGTTACTATGACAGGTGGTTCGTCAATGTCCTCTTCCTCTTCCGTGTTTTCGAGGCAAGACTCCAAGATTTCATCGTCCGTGAGAGTCTGAAATCCTGGCTCATTTTAATCAGAATTTAGCTACTCAATTAAATGTTGTTCGTCACTTTCACCAATGAGTTTCACCATTTGCAAATTCTCCAGGCATAAATTTTCAATATTCTGCTGGGTGACTCGCTAGAAAAATCTCCTCCCGCCCTTCCTCTAATGCTTCGTCCTGTCGTCCGGATAACAGAGCGTCCGGGTAATGGAGGTCCGGATAATCGAGTTTCTACTGTACATCTGTTCTTTACCATATCACTGACTGACACAAGACACAAGGCTAATTAAACACTAACCTACATCTTATCACATAATTTCACAATACACAAGGCTAATTAAACACTAACCTACATCTTATCACATAATTTCACAATACACAAGGCTAATTAAACACTAACCTACATCTTATCACATAATTTCACAAGACACAAGGCTAATTAAACACTAACCTACATCTTATCACATAATTTCACAATAGAAATCTAGCCAAGTTAATATCTGTGAAATTGTTTAATTTGTTAGTATATCCGTCTATTTTTCTGATTAAAGAAATAAGTAGAATAGTATTCTCCTATGTCTAGAAGTAGAAATAAAAACTATATAAATACAGCGTAATGTATATTTGTACAGGTACTTTCACATACATATATCATAATGTGTTCGTATGCAAATATGTAATAATATATGTATATATATATAAATATATATATATATATATATATATATATATATATATATATATATATATATATATATGCAATGATTGTTCTGAGCAAGTCGCTACAGTTGCGAAAAGCTCATAAAAATATATATATATATATATATATATATATATATATATGCGCCATGTTTTACACGGTAGGGCGCCCGTTTTTGCTGCCCTAAATATTTCAAACAAGCAACTTATTGATACACTTGAGAATATAAACTCTATAGCGGCCGAGAGTTTTGTTGTTTTGATTAGGAATTCTATAACCATCAATAAAACCCTAGATCAGTGTGAGTGGTGTACCTAAAAAGGGACGTTTGGGTGAGCTAAGCGAAGTTTCTCGGGTCATCATCTCAGAGGGGTTGGCCGTCACCTGCATATGATAGCAAACTGAGTTTCGTCGTCCTTAAGCCATTGCCGACGCCATGCTATTTGGTCAGCCCCATGGAATAGAGATCCTGATGTAGTCTGCAGTGAGCTGTAAGGAGAGCTGTTACTAATTTTAATTTAGTCCTGCACAGATTATGAAAGGTCTCCATCCTCTTCTTGACAGCGAAAACCATAAACTGCTTCGTGTGTCTCTGTGTGGTACTATAGCACCGCTTCCTTCTGTGTTCAGCTTCCGCCCATCTGCTAATACTTAATATTGCCCCAATATCTGTCCCTTGTCGTTCCCCTTGATGCCGGCGTGTCCAGAAACCCAATCTAGCTTCACCCAGTTTTGAAGGCGCCGAATATACACAGCTTTTTCTAAACTTTATTTTTATTTAAATGTCACCCATTTTTAATTACGTTGATATTATTATATTTATTATATAATTGTGTGTTATGTTTCAGGAACTGCCTGGTAGGGAAGAGCTACCAAATAAAAGTATCAGACCATGCGATGTACTGTACTAAGTACGAAGCAGACTATTACCTTAGTGATACCAAAGCCAAGTTACCAATAAGGTGGATGGCTTGGGAGAGTCTTCTACTGGTAGGTGAAAAAATACATTAATCATTATTAATAACATAACCATATATTCTTAAATCAGTTTCCTGTAATAGTTTGAAAGCCTAGTTTTATACAAGTTTATTTTTTATTTCCAGAAGTTGGTTAAAATATATTTAAAAACTAATCTAATATAATCAGTCCCGTAACAGGGCACGAGGGCCCTGAGGGGCAGATACTATAGAGGTATCTGATTCATGAAAAACTACTATATATATATATATATATATATATATATATATATATATATATATATATATATATATATATATATATATATAGCCGCTTTGAGAGTTATTTCACGTGAGGAAATCATTTAAGAAAAAATAACTATAACCATTTTCGAGACAAGTGGAATACACTTGAATTTTCGTGTAGGATTTAGTTAAAAATATTTCAAGACGTTTGACATTCATCCATACTAAAAAATAAAAAATTTTGTTTGGTTTTGAGAAAGTATTAGAAGAGGAAATTATCAACAGACATCAGCACTTTTGATTTTTGCTTTTAAAAAAATGTTATCATGTTAGAGCAAAGGAAAGTACTTGTTTCTTGCTTAGAAATTCGCTGCATTTTTGAAGTTTTAGTCACGAAGTTCCATGAATTATTCATTATTACAAACCAATGTTGAAAATTCGTAGTTTTGTAATGTTTTTGCCGGATTCGACAAACCCCCATAACAATGGATAAAGCCTATGAAATGAAAACTGCTGATCTGTGAGTGGGTTTACGAGGAGTACTCTGCTAGTTTACGACTCCCGTAATGCGACGGTGGAAGCCGTATCCGGTCGTAAGGATGATATTAGCCCTGGCTGTTACAGAAGTCATTAGATACAATCAGAACCCTGGTCGTTATTGCTGAAGCCGGCAGTAAAATAGGCGCAAGTTCGGCAGCATTTATTACTAAATCCATATAGGTTCTGAGGGAGCGAGTTCTGGTGAATAGAACATTATATTGCTGTTCTGGAGATCGCAGTTCGATACTCGGACGTGCAATGGAACATATTACATTCTAGTGTCGCTGTTCGAGGAACGAAGTATGAATCTTAAACCGTCCCTGGGGCCCTCCAGATTTTATGGGTACCTGCAAAAGTGATTTCAGGCGACCGGAATGTAGCACTGACCACACTATCTCTCTAGAAATTCGGATATGTATACAGTATATGGGACTGATTTTTCCCTCCTTACTTATTATAACTGGGTGAATAAGTTTCATACAATAAAACTCTAGACCTGGATGCGTCGTAAAAAGGGCGATTTCCTTTTAAATGAAATCATTTTGAAACATGAAAATTTCATTTGGAAAATAAGTAAAATCTAGTTTTTTATTTATTTTATTAAATTGAACGTTTATTGCATATTCCTAAAATTGTCTCCAAAATTACCTACCGGAATTATCAGTTTCCGGTTACACGACCGATGACGTCACTTCCGTAACACTTATGCGTCAACAGTGAAATTGGACACCCCCTGCCGTATGAAGTTTTCGTGTAAAAAAAAAAACGTTCAAGATGTCATATTTGGTGTCTAGTTGTTAAGATTTATGAAGATTTCAAATGCCTGAACCTCCACTCCAAAAAAAATGCTAAAATAATCCTAAATAGAAGAAGACATTCTGGAAGCTTCAATGTAATTGACGAAAGTCGAATGACAAAATCTCCGAAAGATCTAATATTAATAAGTCAAAGATAAATTTGGATTTGCCTATAAAACTGACAGATTTATATATCTGATTATGAAAAAAGGTTATAAACATTTTTGTATAAGCATATTAAGTAAATATATATATATATATATATATATATATATATATATATATATATATATATATTTAAAGCAAAAGGAATTTAAGGGTGTAATAATTTTTTAGCTGAAGAAGGCTGGCAAAGATCATGCCGAAACTTCTAAATTTTACGAAGACAGGTATAGTTGGGATTCGGCTAGGAGAAAAACGTCAGACTTTCAAAAAGAAATCTGTATTTTGGACGTTTCGACTGCAACAATGGCAGCCTTCTTCAGCTAAAAAATATATACAACTTATAAGTAACGAAATTGTACAACTAGTAAGTAAAAGAAGGCAGAAATGAGCGGAGTATATATATCAATACAATAAATTTTAACCAATCTTATTTTTAAAACCAATGAAAATACAGTAGTTGGAAAGTAAACAGCATGTAGAAAGTGTTAGTAAAAACAGTACAAAAAAAATTAAACAGTAAAAACAACGAACATTTTTTATGTAGTGAAAAACAAAATCTATTTTATAAGTGAAAACAATTTATAACAATTAATATATAGATACATACCACTAGAGAATGCCTAGGGGGGAGGGAGGAAGACCTTGATGACAACTTAGGTAACCATGGTTGAATGTATGAGGGACAGCAACTACACAGGGGGTTTTATAGTTTTGACTGGGGGAGGGGTGAGGAAGCGGTAAGTCGGTAAAGATGAAAGAAGAGCAATTGCTGGGTTGTAAAAGCGGGTTGTAAAGGTGTTAAGAGTTTTGGGACACACAGGTAGAAAAATTGTTTCATTTTCATTGGTTTTAAAAATAAGATTGGTTAAAATTTATTGTATTGATATATATACTCCGCTCATTTCTGCCTTCTTTTACTTACTAGTTGTACAATTTCGTTACTTATAAGTTGTATATATTTTTTAGCTGAAGAAGGCTGCCATTGTTGCAGTCGAAACGTCCAAAATACAGATTTCTTTTTGAAAGTCTGACGTTTTTCTCCTAGCCGAATCCCAACTATACCTGTCTTCGTATCTCTACAGCGGCTAACTATCTCCATCTATTCTAAATTTTAGTATTTTTATAAATGTTATCCTAACCAAACATTTGCCATGTGATTTTTTGTCACATCGACAATTAACTATTTCCATTTCATGAACTAATTTTAAGAATTTGCTTGGTTTCAGAAAACATATCTACTATATATTTGTCTCACCGACCTATCATCGCCCAGCCCAAACCATTTGACCGAATATTTTGAAATTTTTCATGGACACTCCCTATATAACGTAAATACTCGCTAAATGCAGAAAAATCTAGCCATGCAACATTCACACTTCGTAAGTCAAGCTGCCCGCCAATAACCCTCCAAAACATTCAGATTCCACAGAAATCGCAAGTAAGATACTTAGGACTGATATTAGACAAACGTTTAACTTGGAAGCCACACATAACTCAGAAAAGACAGGAACTAAACAGACGTTTTAGACTTTTATCACGCTTATTGGACAAACGCTCGAAACTTTCATTGACTAACAAACGACTTATATACAATACCATACTCCGACCAATATGGACTTATGGACTAGAACTCTGGGGTTCCACTAAACCGTCCAATTCCTACAGAATACAAACAATGCAATCCAAAATCCTTGGAAGAATATCCAATGCTCCTGACTATGTCTCCAACCTAACCCTCCATAATGACTTCAATATCCCCTTTATCCAATCCCTGGCCAAATCCTTGGAAGAATATCCAATGCTCCTTACTACGTCTCGAACCTAACCCTCCATAATGACTTCAATATCCCCTTTATCCAATCCCTGGCCAAATCCTTGGAAGAATATCCAATGCTCCTTACTACGTCTCCAACCTAACCCTCCATATTGTCTTCAATATCCCCTTTATCCAATCCCTGACCAAATCAGTCTATCAGAAGTTCCATTCCAATCTCCCCGGCCATCCAAATCCTTTGATAAACTCTCTATCCTCCTTCCACAATCCACAAAAACCTCATAGAAGGCTGAAGCGGAGGTGGCCTAGAGACAACTTGTTGTAACTTGCCATCAGCAATGCTCAAAATTTATTATTCTAGTGGGTTGTGTAATTGTACATATTCCCACATCATGTCTCACAAAGCTATTGTTCCATAACCAGCAAAATTACTGGAAATATGTATATCATATTGTTGTAATTATCAATAAAGTTTGAAAAAAAAAATACTTGCTAAGAAAGGATTTTTTAATATTCACGTTTTTAAGTATTTTTAGAGGGGTTTGATATGTTTTAGTTTGTTAGAGCAGTCAAGCATAGGCAGCATGCGTTGCTAGGACGAAAAAGAACAGCTGTTACCGTACTTTATCTATTTCTTAGTATTATTTTTATTTGTGGTTAATTTGAACTATGATGGCAGACCTTGAATTACTAGAAATAAACTGTGATTTTGTCCCTTATAGAGTTTACCCTGTACCTGGTGATGGTCCATCCGAGGTAATAATATCCCGAACCCTTGCACAGCCCCCTAGCCCATCAGCATCCCCAGTCAGAACACTTCTTGGTTATGCTCGCTAATATAATGGGTGATTCCAAATAACATCTTGAAAACATAAATTTTAACGTACATTTATTATTGTCAACGAATTTTAA
The DNA here is from genome assembly GCA_946811695.1 of Gonocerus acuteangulatus. Taxonomy (NCBI): domain Eukaryota; kingdom Metazoa; phylum Arthropoda; class Insecta; order Hemiptera; family Coreidae; genus Gonocerus; species Gonocerus acuteangulatus. Next base: position 4,471,897 of record OX328129.1, on the reverse strand, counting down.
CCTGTACTGGTTAAACTGCTGTTACTGCTAACCTATAGATAACGGGTTATCTCTACGTTATCAGTTTCTTCACACTGGTCCGGAGCGCCCCAATGTCAAGAAATATTATACTTTGATTACTCATCAATGATTTATGACGGGGTTTTGATGATACATTATTTTACTACTCATCTGCCGCGACGAAGCACGGGTATTCAGCTAGTTTTACTGATAAATAAAAAAAATATATATTTTCCACAGGTTGTTATGGATTAACACACTGTTAGAAGGAATAATAAATGAATTCTTGTGAAGTAAACGAGGCTGTTTTTGTTGTTGTTCCAGGGAAAGCAGAGTACGAAAAGCGACGTCTGGTCTTTCGGAGTGACCCTCTGGGAACTGCTGACGGTCTGCGGGCAGAAACCCTTCGGAGAGCTTACCTCCGAACAGGTGGTTGAGAATTGTAACCACTGGTACGAAGGTAACGGACAGCAGAGGCTGCTAGGCAGACCTAACAACTGCCCTAGAGAAATATACGACCTCATGACGGAATGCTGGAAGAGATCAGACCAAGACAGACCAAGGTTCTCAGAAATACACTTATTTCTGCAGAGGAAGAATTTAGGTTACGTTCCGGCAATAGCCTGATAACACTTATCACTTAAGTATTGTCACTAAAATTTTGTGAAGTTTCGAAAAAAAAAATAAATGTGTATGCATGTTGTTGACGATTTCCAAGTCATTTTTTTTATTTAATTTTTTGTGGTTTTATTTCTTTCTAAACGCGCATCGGCGCGTTTTTTTTATGATGAAATCAGGTAGGCCTATTCTACTAATGAAGACTCACTCACTCCAGTGTCTTTCTCGATGTGAGGGGTGACGTCATGACTTCTATGACGTCATACCCGTGAGCACGGAAGGTGTACAGCACTGCTTATCTTTGTAACTCTATTTATGTACTCTATGTAATCATAAGATATATTTCTCACTCATAATATACAAAGAAAAAAAAATATGATCTATTTCATGCAGCAATTTTTTTTTCCATTTAAATCGAAAATGAAAAAAAAAAAAAAACTTTTTTCAGTAGATGAACATATATATTTGTAATTTGTCTGTATGTTATAAAAAATTGACTTGTTGAGATGGCGGTGGCTGGCTAATCCATTTGAAAAGCTCAAAGAAACGAGACGGTTTAAATTCTAATGGTTTGGGTTTGTTAAACCCAATTATTCATATCTATAATAAATGTTCTTTTCATCAAATCTTCAGAATAAAAAAATAAAATCACACTTTATATTTAATACCTAGATAAATGTAAAAAAAAATGTATTAATTATAACTAAAATACCGATAATCTAACTTATAGTTTCTGTATAAGTGTATTGTAAACTTTTTTGAAAATCTGGTTCTTCCTTAAAGACTAGGAGATACTCAAAGATTTAAGGATAGAAGAGTTGTGTAAAATAATTTAAACAAAAAATACTAAAAAAAAAAATCTTAAAAAAAATAATATATATAATAAAATCCTATTTTTATCTTAGTAAGGAAAGAATGGACTTTTAAAATAACTGAAAAATTAAAAAAAAAAAAAAAAAAAAAAAAAAAAAAAAAATTAAAATGAATCTAAAACTTGAGACGTGATAAAATCATCGCACGTTTTTTACAGCTATGTAAGTGTTCTTTTTAATATTATTGGTGAAAACTACACCAAGCTAATGAAGCTTTTTATAAAAATTCGACCAAATCAAATTTAATATTCTTTCTTTTTTTCTATATGGAATTATCGTTTTTTACAAAATGTTTCTTTGTTGTTACTTAATAAAAAATAACGATATGAAAAAAAAAGAAAAAAAAAAAAAAGGTTAAATTGTATATAATCATTAGTAAATAGTGTTAGTAATTATGATGGAGGCATTAAGCATATCTGTTTTTATTATAATTTCCAAATCGCCTAAGTTTTCCACTGCATGTAGTTTGTAAATAATAAAAAAAATTAATTAGTTTTAGTCCAGAATGGAGAATTATGGTTTGATAAATTTATTCTACCTAAGTGATACATTCCAACGAATAATTTTTATTTGTAAATTATATTACTTCTGGCTGGGATCGCCGTATGTACAACATTTATTTGAGGCAATTTTTGCCTCTTTGTACATTTTTTTTTTTAATTCTATGTGTTTGATGTAATATATATGGTCTTTAAGAAGTAAGTATCAATTGTTGGACATACTTTTTTTTTACATTTATTAAATAATAATTTGTAATTTTCCATACGAAATGGAGAAATTTAGGAAACTTTTTTTTGTTGTTGTTTTGTAAATAAACTAGAAATGAGAAACAAAATGTGCAAAATCTAAGTAGGAGAGATTAAAAAAGTTAATAAGGATTATTACCACTAGGAAATCAACATAAGACAGGGAATCCAAACACTATTTAGCAAGTAATTCACAATTTTAATTAAATAAACAAATTTTAAATGAATTGTCAAAATGTTTACACCCCATTGAACTCAGTAAACAGAAAGCAATAAACTGCAATGAGTTAATTAACAATTTTAAGAGTGTTTGTAATTTTAATAGAAACAAATTTAATAGATTTTTCAATGTTCTATTAATTTTCTCTAAGTAACATTTTTTGTGATAATTGTTATACTATTATATTTAAATATTTGAAGAAAATATATTAAAAAAATACAACAAAAAAAAAAGTAATCTTTTTTCGTCGTTTTTTAAAAGTGCAAGTATTTTCACATTTTATTCTGGGTGTCCTTTTTGTATTGTGCACAGAATTTTTAATTAAGTATATAATTAATGTATATTTCAAGTGTTTATGTAAATACACAAGGCGGTTCATATATACATATATATACACTGTAACTGTATAGTTGACTGTCGAAATGCTCAACAGGGACAATTTTAATTTTTTTTAGGTCCCTGTGAAACACTAATACTTGGCCTCTTCTTTATGAGCTTTTATTTATATTTATTATCAATAAATAAAAAAAAAAATTTCTATATTATCACTGGTAATACATTAATACTTACTTTGCTAATACTTCTAGTCCTTCTTCATACTTTAGTGTAACTTCAGTGAAGTCTTGTTCAATTATAAAACTTAGCAAAACTAAAATATTAATTGAATAAAAAAAATAAATAAATAATTACAGGAAAACAATATTCATATTTCCTTAAAGTTTCCTGGGATAGATTTATTAGGAAAAATAACTGAGTTTACTACAGATATTGGAGCTTATGTTGTTTCTTGGGGTTTTATTAGACCAAAAAACTACAGAGTTGTCATTGCCTGACGTTTGGCATTTTCTTTTGATATCGCATTGCATTATGTAGTCTTGTTATAATCAATTATATAATTGATATGTTATTAATTAAATTTAACTTTTTGTTATCCTTTTTACGTTTTTTTTCTGATATATAAGGTACCTGTAATGTAGGTTGGCTATCAACTATTGTCTTGCGTTGAAATGAATCGGGCCTGATTCGATGACTTAAACCCATGACAGCTTAAAAATGGGGGTGATTGGAAAGTTTGAAAGAAAATTAAAGCAAGCAGTTTCGGTGGTCATTATCGAGAGGATTGGACCTGAAGGAAAATGACATCATTGGCTCATACAGAGCTCATTGGAGAGTTATATAAATAATGAGTATTGTTGAAAATATTGACTCAAGATAAAAATGAAGAAATGGTCATATATTTCCAAGAGAGGATACCATTTTGTAAAGTTAAAATACTGATTGGTTACAGATTTTGAAGCGGATGTGACAATGAAAAAAAATTGTGAACTTCATTAAAAAGCTATACTGAAACAATGAAAAGAATCATGGAAGTCCACAAGGCTCTTTAAAAGAGACGAATGAAGATATATCGGAGAAGTAGGTACAAAATAACAATAAACTTGATTAAAGAGCTTGGCTAAGATTGTAAAACAAGATTGGTTGAAGTGGCTTGGTCAAGAAGAGAAAAGGCTATAAAGGCTGTGTTAAGATCAAGATTGGTTGGAAGTAGAAATAATTTCTACTATAAACCTTGAAATTAATAGGAGAGCATTGATTTTTTTTTTTTTTTTTTTTTTTTTTTTTTTTTTTTTTTTTTTTTTTTTTTTACGGCGCATCTACAACTTGGTCATTAGCGCCGGGCTATCTACAGGTTGCCACCCTTTTCTAATGCCAACAGCACATGGTCGGTCACCCATTCAGGTACTGACCACGCCCGACGTTGCTTAACTTCGGTGATCTAGGGGAACCGGTGTATTCAACGTGGCTATGGCCTTTGGCAGGAGAGCATTGATAAACAGAAGGTGGAAATTAGTTTATGTAAAAAGGAATTATTGGAGAGGCAATAATACCTTCATTTATTTGGGAAACAAAAAAAAAATTGGAATACATCAAAAGGAAACATAAATTAATTTTATATATATCTGACGTGTATTATTAACTTTCCAATCAGAGTTCAATTATTGATTAATGTTGAAATAAGCAGGGTAGAAGCGTCAATATTTTAATATAACCCTCTTCAATTCTCCACAAGCTGAAAACCCCCAAACCCAAATTCGACGAGATACGCTTTTTGGGAACAGACTACAGTGGTCCTTCATAGCCCTAAAAATCAATTACAAACAAGATAGCATCCCGAAATTTCTACCGAAGAAGACAGCAGAAGATAAATTTCGGTCATCAAATGGCATATTAGTAACTGATTTTTTAACCACACATACCCCAAGCATCTCCATCAACAAAATAATGGACGTCTAAGAGACCAAGTTAACGCCCAGACAAGAACAGAAATTGCCACCAGATATGAAAGCTAAAGATTAAGTAAAGCAATACAAAACCCGAAAACGAAAACCAAATTAGTTACAGATTCTCAACAACACAGACTCCCAACGTCCAAACATTAAACGACCAAGAGAAGAAAGTAACGCCCAGACAACAGCCAATTGCCAACACACATAATAGCTTAAGATTAACTTCAGCAACCGAAAACCCCAAAATCCAGAAAGTTACTGATTTCCCCTATCACGCTAATACCAAACGTTACCAAGATAACTAGCAGACGAGAACTGTTTGCCACTAGACATGACATCTAAAGATAAAAGTCCTTGATCAAAAACCCCAACATCCAAACCCCAACTAGTCACGGACTTTGAACCAAACAGACTACAAGCATCTTCCACCAAGCCAATACCAAACGTTACCAAGGTAACAAGCAGAGAAGAATGGTTTGCCGCCAAAGATGACAGCTAAAGATAAACGTCCTTTACCAAAAACCCCTATATCCAAAACCCAACTAGCCGCGGAATTTGAACCATACAGATTCCAAGTTTCCTCCATCAAGCTAGTACCAAACGTTACCAAGGTAACAAGCAGAGAAGAATGGTTTGCCGCCAAAGATGACAGCTAAAGATAAACGTCCTTTACCAAAAACCCCTATATCCAAAACCCAACTAGCCGCGGAATTTGAACCATACAGACTCCAAGTTTCCTCCATCAAGCTAGTACCAAACGTTACCAAGGTAACAAGCAGAGAAGAATGGTTTGCCGCCAAAGATGACAGCTAAAGATAAACGTCCTTTACCAAAAACCCCTATATCCAAAACCCAACTAGCCGCGGAATTTGAACCACACAGACTCCAAGTTTCCTCCATCAAGCTAGTACCAAACGTTACCAAGGTAACAAGCAGAGAAGAATGGTTTGCCGCCAAAGATGACAGCTAAAGATAAACGTCCTTTACCAAAAACCCCTATATCCAAAACCCAACTAGCCGCGGAATTTGAACCATACAGACTCCAAGTTTCCTCCATCAAGCTAGTACCAAACGTTACCAAGGTAACAAGCAGAGAAGAATGGTTTGCCGCCAAAGATGACAGCTAAAGATAAACGTCCTTTACCAAAAACCCCTATATCCAAAACCCAACTAGCCGCGGAATTTGAACCACACAGACTCCAAGTTTCCTCCATCAAGCTAGTACCAAACGTTACCAAGGTAACAAGCAGAGAAGAATGGTTTGCCGCCAAAGATGACAGCTAAAGATAAACGTCCTTTACCAAAAACCCCTATATCCAAAACCCAACTAGCCGCGGAATTTGAACCATACAGACTCCAAGTTTCCTCCATCAAGCTAGTACCAAACGTTACCAAGGTAACAAGCAGAGAAGAATGGTTTGCCGCCAAAGATGACAGCTAAAGATAAACGTCCTTTACCAAAAACCCCTATATCCAAAACCCAACTAGCCGCGGAATTTGAACCACACAGACTCCAAGTTTCCTCCATCAAGCTAGTACCAAACGTTACCAAGGTAACAAGCAGACAAGAATTGCTCGCCAATAGAGAATACAGCGGAAGCTCTCGACGCCAAGCAGTCTAGCTCCCCATCCCACCCCCGTACTCCGAAGAGCTATTTCCGCGTCCTCTCTTAATTTAGATCCCTATCTTCTTTCTTTCTACCTTCTATTCAGATCTACTAACACTAAATCTTCTTCTTCTAACACTTAAATGGCTTTGAAGAACTAAAACTACTTGTCTTATAGTTTTTTTGTTCTTTTATTCTGTCAAATTAAAAAGAATTTATGATTCTTTTTGATCAGCAAGAAACAACAATCTAAACCCTCTTAATTAAACTAAGTAATATAAGTCCTAATTCTAGAAAAAACACAAACTTCAGACATAGAAATATACCAAATACCTCACGTACAACGTACCTAAAATGTTTTGTAAAAGAATTTCATTTCACAAGGAGTAAAACATTTTACCGCTTATCATAACAGATACATTTGAAGGTTATCCTTATCAATATTCGAATATGATATCTGTCATAGAAAGGTGTTGTTAATAAGTTCCTGTAGTTACACTAAATAATGTGTGAAGGTTTAAAATCTTAACTTTAAAATATTGATCAATTTGAGTATTTTGGTTTGGTGATATTTAATATTTGATATCTGTGTCATTTTCAGTAAAGGTTTTCTTCTGCATTTCATCTGAATTCTTCTTTTCTTTAATTATTCTTCCTTCCTTAGAAGGTAATTTGGAATTCTTAAATTTTTCCACTGCAACACCCTTTGTGCCACTCACAACGGATGGTAAGGGCTGTTGAACTTCGGGGAGCAGGGCATCCCCAATCCAGATTTTTCCGCATTAGTCCCACCAACTAATAGCATGCTTATATTTTTTTTTTGTATGTACAATACATTTTTATTCTATTTAGTAATTGCTTTTTTTTTAAACTTACCAAGCAAAGTGAAATAAATAATAACATACAAAGCAATAATTATCTTAACATTTGGAAAGAAAAAAACTAATTATCATGTAAACTAATATAATAATAGAAAAGAAAATATACATATAAATACAAGCCTACAAATAGAATTAAACAAAGAATAGCCTTCCTAATTAACTTATCTTTCTAATGTCCAGTGTCCAAACAGCTGAGAGAGCGTAGCCATCTTTCTAATGTCCAGTGTCCAAACAGCTGAGAGAGCGTAGCCATCTTTCTAATGTCCAGTGTCCAAACAGCTGAGAGAGCGTAGACATCTTTCTAATGTCCAGTGTCCAAACAGCTGAGAGAGCGTAGCCATCTTTCTAATGTCCAGTGTCCAAACAGCTGAGAGAGCGTAGCCATCTTCCCTGTTAATGTTTTTGGGTCTTTTCAGATACATAACTAGAAGGAAAAATATATGAAAATATTTGAGAAAGTTTACTTAAAATGCAGAAGAATATTGATTTCATAAAAACCACCTTAAGGAAAACATTAAGTGGGGAAAAAACAAGAAATTTAATCTTATATCTTTCTTTTTATGTATTTTAATATTTCAAATTTCCAAGTTAAAACGAACAACCTCCCCTAGATATAAGGTGAGCCATAATGTGATGTTTGATCTGTAGGAAATGAAAACTCTTTGTTTATCGGCATTTATTGATGTCAAATACGATTTGATGAGTGTGGATCATAGAAATACAGCCATTTGGATTTGAGTGGAAAATAGTGCTCAAATTACATAATTTTTTATCAAAATAAAAAATGTAGTAAAAACATTATGACAGACATTTTGTTATTCATTATATAAAATTGTTGTCATAAACATATTGAACTCTTTCCTCGTGCAAAACCACATCATATCAGAATACATTTATATTTATATTTATTTATTTATTTATATTTAACAACAATTTATTACCTTTTAGTATTATTTTACAGTATTACCTGCTACTTTTACGGGTTTTAGTCCTTAAGGAAATGTAAGCTTTTTGAATTTTTTAAAATTAATTATGTTCTAAACTAGTTTTAGGGATATTTAGATATAAGATAATTATAAGTACTAATTTTCTTTAAATTTTCTTATTAATTTTAAAAGAAAAAAACTTAATTATTATAAATTAGGAAGTCGTTTTGATTAAATCTAAAGCTCAACTACCTGCGTAATTTGCTCACATATCTGTTGGAGTCGAGTAATTGTTAACATTTTTCAATAATTTATTACTAGTTTTAAGGAATATTTAAAAAAAAGGGTCAGTATTTTCTTTAAACAAAATTAATTAATGATTATACTAATTATATTGTAAGATAATATATAGTTAAAATAATATATTCGTAAATGTTGTTCGTTTTAACTTAAGAGGGTGTTCGTGAAAATGTTGATGTATCTTATATTTTTCCATATTTTTTTTTTTTACGTCTCATTTAGGTGGAATAATATTTTGTTGATTTTGATAGTATAAATTGTCTCCTGGTTGCATCTTTTAATGGTTCCATCACAATTTTATTTTATTATTTGACTAAAATTATTCATTAATTATATATATATATATATATATATATATATATATATATATATATATATATCATGATAATAAATTTCGGAATTATGGGTTTTATTACATTAATTTGTAATATCATTCAATTACTTCTTATGGTTGGCTAGAAAATCTTCATGATCTTTAGCATCATTCCAAATAGGTAAAATTAAATAATGCAAGAATAAATTGTTCTGACAAGACTGAGAATAGGGCACACTGCACCGACTCACAACTAGGTACTTAATAAGAATCCTTCATCCCCTAACGTGCTATACATGAAATCGATAGAAAACTAACCTTCTCTAGAGGAAGCCTGCAATCGCTGCTGTCACTTCCCAACGTTGCTTATGCATGACATTTATTTGTGTATAAGCATTAAAAACATAACGAACATTTTTCCAGGCGCTCAAAACATGATTTTAACATTTATTTTACAACATTTCGGATGTTTTTATGTTTATGCTAAGAGGATTATCCTCTATACTAATCAATAAATATTTCCATCTAAAAAAAAATTTTATAATATGGAAGATTGCAACCAGAACACATTTTATACTTGTATATATATATATATATATATATATATATATATATATATATATACATATATATACAAGATGTTGTTCTCACGAATACTCATCACTAGCTTGTAGGAAGAGGCCAAGTTTTTTCTTCCAAATTTTCATTACTAGGAAATCTGTCAGTTTTCTAAAACTGGATCTGTCTTTTCTATCTGAATTCTGCTTTAAATCAAACAACACACACTTATACACTCAATCTGGTCTTCTATACTTATTAAATAACTTCATCAGTGTAATACTGTTGACAAAAAAAAAAAAACTTAAAAATGTCAAAAACTTTCTCTGTCTCTCTATCTGTCTATTTCTCGTCTATGTCTGTGTAATTGTCTCTCTTACAAAAAAAAATTACACATTCTTTCTCTTTGTATTGTAATTTTATTATCTGTATCTATATTTTATTTTTTAACGTATTTATATATATTTTGTAGGCTACAACTTTGGAGTGGAAACGTTAGATGTTTCTCCAATGCCCAATGACAATCACTGATACAACAGTGGAAATCGGCCGATTTTCTTGAGTTGTTTATTAGTATTGTTTTTTCTAGGATGACTGTTTGTATTCCTACGGTCGCCACTTTAGTGTCTGCAACTCGAATAAATTTCCTACCCTCCTCCTGAAAATACATTTACCTAAAAAATGTACCTTTTTCTCCCCTAAATCGCTCCATTTTCGAATTTCACTCGGGAGTTGGTGTTCCCAAATCTTCCAGGACCTTGTACCCTTTCCCGGGACGGCGACTCAAAGAATCTTTAATTTCACTAAATGGAAAAGGTTTTTCTACCTAGTTGTAAGTATCAATATGTTACAAAATAAGAAATGTTATTTTCATTTTTAGATGATAAAATAAATGTTCTTTTCCTCAGTATTGAATTTTTTTGTTGTTGTATCCCCAAACCTCAAAAAGCTACACTTTATTTACAACACACAATGCACATAGGTAAATATTTACTGATCTACTCTGCACACAATTACAGAGATAAGAGCAATAAACTTTGAGAGCTGTCAAGACAGAAGGAAGGGCGTTATTCCGCGAGGTACTTGAAATTTTGCAGGATCATAGACATTAGGGTGTTATTAAATGAAAAAATCGAAAAATCCTGAAAAGTTGTTTATGACTCCGCTCCCAGGGAGTGTGCCCGTTTTGTACCTGTTGCTCCTTCAGAAACACATCATGTAGCGTATAAAATGTGTCGTCTCGGTAAGGGCAACCTATATTTGATTTTTTATCTTAACATTTTTATGTACATGATAATAATGATAAGACTTGAAGGTATTATAAAGTTATAAAAAATTAAAATACCGAAACGATAAAAAGTAGATAAAATAATAAAACATAGTTAACGTTCCTGCTTCATCCTCCTCAAGCCAAACATCGACGGAGCCAACTCAAAATTCACTTATGAAAAGTTTTTATATCCCCAAAAAAATTAACTTTGAAAAAATAAGCCAAGTTCCAGTCCCCTCCCAACAAGAGTTTGCCTATGGAAGTTATGATATCATAGTATTAGACCAAGTTTTAGGTTTTTAATACCTTGTCAAGAACCTTATAATGCTCTCTTACACATTTGTGCAATTCCAACTTGGCGAGTTTTCGTTAAATGATAGCCACTATAACGATCGGATTGATTATAAAATGTCCGGCATTTAAAGATTGAGGCCCTTAGGGTAACGAATCAGGATTATTATAAAATCTTTGCTGACTTGAAACGATCGGGTTTGTATGAACTCTATGTAAGTTAAAGCGGCCACGGCCGTATGTAAATTAAGGAAAACTGGCCAAGTTGGAATTGCAAAAATAAGTAAGTGGGTATTATTAGGTTCTTGACAAGATATTAAGAGCCTAAAACTTGGCCCAATACTATGATATCATAACTTTCATAGGAAAGCTGTTTTTGGGAGGGGACTGGAACTTGGCCTCTTTTTCACAACTTTAGTTTTTTGTGGGATTTAGTTCAAACTGAATAATGCCACTTAAATTCTAAATTTCTAATTTTCTTACAGAAATGCAAATTAGCACTTTATAATTAAAGTATTTGTCTACAAGAGTAAATTTCTTTTATATCGCACTAGTATTTCTAAAGTGACACATCTCAAAAATCGGTTTTATTCACACCAAGATGAAAGACTTGGTAAATATCTCTTTATGAACCATCAAAGCTGCATGTACCTAGCTTCAGAGCTTCTACACCAGAGGGCACTTTTCCAGTCTTAATGCTATTCCCCCTACATAGGTAACAGTGACACATTTTCAGTTGAGTTTTATTTTGAGTTCAGTCACTTTAGAAATACTAGTACGACATATGATATAACTTAATATAACATTATTACATATATATATATATATATATATATATATATATATATATATATATTCTTTTTTATACTTATTTAATGGTAGTAGTACTAAATTGAATTGTGCAATTGCTCTAATGTGGTAGAACGATAAGAAAGGTTGGAATGGCGTGAGTAAAGCCTACCTTTGGAGGTTACAACTGTAGAGAGAGGTTATAACTCTGAAACCACTAACCTTCTCAACAACAACACCAGCTGTTCGGGAGGTTGTAAGGTTTACAGTGGCCATTCCATCAACACCAACGTCTTAGCACTACCCTAAACTACACCTCAGCAAATAGACTGCGAGATAATACTGTCTGAGGGTGGGTTGGGACTTATCTCGTGTTCATTTCGACGGCGCTCTTAAACTTGAAGTATTTCTTGTAATTTAGGTATAGTGTTTATAATTTTCTTAGCATTGTTTTAGTGTTGTCTTCCGTCCTATGGAGAGGAATCTTGTTCACGATGTCGACCAGGAGATACGACCTGAAACGTCGACGCGTTTCAAGCCACATCAAGGGCGTATATAAGAAATAATTTCAGGGAGTGAGAGCCCCAGGGGATTTGGGGGTATTGAATAATAATAGCCTAGAACTTGGAATAGTTAGCCGACTAAAACGCTATTACACCAAAAAAAAAAAAAATAAAAACAATAAACTTTTTCTGAACTCAGTAATCATAATTAATTTATTTTTCAGGCTTTAATGACACATTTCTACCGATTAAATCAAAATTTCGGTTGAGGAGGGGGGGAGGGCTCATGCTTATGAGCCACAAAAACACTACATAGAAACATATGGGTTTGCTCAGTGATAAAGCACTCGACTAATAAGCTAGAGAACCTGAGTGCAAAACTCGGACGGCCACTAAATATTTTATCCTCAAGTGACGTCATAAGAAGGTTTTCCAGGCGTCCCAGACCGTCATAGGCCCACCCAGCCTTAAATTAATTTATTATTGGGTACCTACCTAGAAAGAGGAAGATCAGGCCGCCAGGCATAGCTCCGACTAATAATCAGATACTTCTACAGTATCAGCCCCCTCCGGGCTCGTGTCTTTCTACAGGACTGCTTTATTTATATATATATATATATATATATATATATATATATATATATATGCATACTTACATATATGCATGTTTCAAATGAAATTTCAGCACAGAATACATACGTTTCACCATCCAAAACATGATATTTAATGCAATAATAAACGAAAAATCCAAACAAAACTAAATTTAAAAGGAGGGAACATTAACAGACAGACTATTAAAAAAAAAGTCCGACTCGCAGGAACTGCATTATCTTAGCGCGGTTCCGTTCTTATCCCTAGTCTCATTTGGAAAGATTGAAATAGAAGCAGTTATTGTTTTGGTTCCACTTTTCTTGAAAGGTCTTGATTTATGATCTTACCTGTATGGATCAGCCACCCACAGAAAGCTATTTTTCTAACAATAAATTCTTTTTCTTATCTTACTTAATCTGTTTTATTGTCAAATACATTATCCAACTATAATCAATTAAAATATAACAAGGAATAAAAACAGACAAAAAGAACCGTTCGAATAAACGAAATCAATTACTTTAAAGATTTAATCACTTATTTCTCCGATTGACATCGCCTAATTAAAACATTCTTCAGAACCTTTTTTGTAGAGCATTTAGTAAGCTTTCAAATGGTAATCTTTCGTTTCACAAGATTCTCAACCGTTTTCGAGATATTAAGGAAAGTATACAAAGTTCCCAAAGCTTTTCATGTCTGTTAATAAAATATTTTATTCTAACCCTTCCTTAACTCCAAACGTAACCAAAATTTCAACATGTTAGTTTTGATGAAATTCAAACATGCAGAAAATGTTTCAACTGAATCCCATGATTGCAACTACACAAACCAAAAACGTTATTCAACAACTATTTTTCGAAAACGGTTAAAGCTATCGCCTTAAAAATGGTTTCATTCGTTTTCCTAGGCTAATAAGCCTTTAAAAAGAGTACTTACAAGCATATGAAGTAAGCGGAACGATTTTTTTCGCGCGACATTCGCGCCAAAAATCATGTTCCGGCGGGCGGATTTTGCTGGTTTACGAACTTGACCTTTCAAATTAGGCGGACCATTATTGAGGAAAGGAAAGCGCGAACAAACAAATATATATATATACAAATTTGAACCACCGTTATTTTCGGTCTCTAGGGGTTCTGAAACGTAAAATTTTCTATTCGGCACTTCCGGATTGTTTCATGAGGTCAACCCTATAAGCGGGGTTCCTCCCTATGGAGGGAGGGAGGAACCGCGCTAAAACCTACATAACTTATGGGATGTCCTGATATAAAGAATGATAAAATTATGTGCTAAAAACCTATATTTCTTATAATTGTTCATGTGATGAAAACATTTTAAACCAGCCGAATGAGCCCTTTGCAAGTTTCTATTTACTTATAGAATTGTTTAAATTATAGAATGAGTTAGTTATAAAAAGTATTACATTGCAAAACATTTTACATTAATAACAGTGAATGCCTTGCTGGTTAAAGTTCTGAGCATACGTTACGCACATTTTTCATAACATTCAAGTCTGAAGCATTTATTAAAAAAGAAAAAAAGTTGAGTTATAACTGTACACCCTAAAGTAGCGTTCCATGATTTGGGTATGTTATTGAATGACAGCGACGAGGAGGGAGACGGGGTGAGCTTGGGGTTTGTGCAGAAATGACTCCTCCCCTCCAAAACATTACAGCCCCAAGGATCACGGGGTATTGCATTTCTCCCCACAGCTAATAGAAAAACAGAAAAACCATCAGTGTAATAGAAAAACAGCCGGACCTGGGAAGTGCCTCTTCGACATTAGAAGAAAAAAAATTAAGTGTAAGAGGACAGAGTGTAATGAAAGTGATTCCCCTTGGGGTATGGACTCGGAGGGGTTGGTAACACTGGAGGGTTGATCACTTGACATTAGAAGATAGTTTACGCTTGACGGTTGGGGTCGGAAATTGCAGGAGGTTAGGATGGGAGCAACTCCATCTGGAAACGATAGCGCAGTAAAACAGTCAAGCATGAAGTAGTAGCAATCCATTTTCTAACTAAAGAATCGACCGAGAGTATAAGACAATTAAATACAGGTAAGGGGGCATCTATATTGGACCCGATCCGATCCGATGCGATAGCCACCGACTGTCGGAAGAAAAACAAACACAGGCATCTCAATGGAGGAGCCTACACGGAGAAAAAAAAACAGCCTGCCGGCAGCCTGAAAACTGTGACTCAGTGCCAGTATTTTGAAATAGGACATTTTAGTCTAAAATAGGATTCCACATATTTCAGCCTAAAATAGGATTCCACTAGTTAGAGTTCTCACACCCAAAGCTAGCATCCAACAATAGAGTGCTAGCACTCTACTTTCAAGTGCGTACCCCTAGACTATAGGTTGCTGGCTCTAGCAGCCTACCCATATAGGCTGTGAGCATCCTGATGTTTGCTTCCTGTATCATACCCCTATAGGCTGCTAGCATCCTATATGGATGTGTTACATTGACCCCATCCATATAAGATGCAACATTCTTCAGGGAGATGACTTTATTATGTGGATAAAAAAGAACAAAGGTAAATTCAGAGTAATAATAATGAGACTTTATTTGGGTGTAATTTACATATACACTTCTTAACAAGTAGATATTTACAAGTAGGTATAAGGTATACACTTTTTAACAAATATAGATATTTACAAGTATTAGGTATTACGTACAATGTACTTATGAACAATATTGAACAAGTAGGTCTAGAAATTATTTTTTTTATTTTTTTTGTTTTCATGACACTTATAGCCGTATTCATAAAGCCGAAGACAGTTGATTTCAGCATCTGTTCAAACAGAAACAAAAATAAATTGTTATTAATAATAAAAGAAAAGTTGTTGTTGTTGTGTTTTATATAATTAAAAAGAAACATAAATAGGCATTTTTTCTAGTTTAAAATGTCGCAGTAAATTCAAAGCTGCCAGGGAATCACAAAATAAATATAAAATAAGGTTTTTGTATATGGATATGATCATAAATGAAGGAACTCTAGAAACAGAATGGACACCAAAATAAAAGACTACTAATACAATTTTGAACTAATATTCTAGCCGCATTCTAGTTCTCAGCTTACCAGGCTTATTGAACTCCATCTTCAGTTGGTTCTATACCCGCAGCTCCATGTTATATTAAGGGAATATATTCTTGAAAAAAAAAACACAACTTTCTTCATTCTATTGTATATAACATCTGTTTTTAAATTTAATAATAAAAACAAGAGCCTGAACTCTGTTCTGGCGGTACAGTCTTCATCCCGCTTTAGGCTTCCAATACCTGCTGTCTTATATAGGATTCCTTAACTGAAAAGGAACTTAAATGTAGAATACATACAGGCTCTTGTTTTTATTATTAAATTTAAAAGTCCGTCACGCAGGAGCTGCATAACTAAGCACTTTCCTCAGAATTTGGGTAGTGTAGACTGCTTTCCAGAACAATTTGCTTAAATTATCCTACATAAATAAAATAAAAACACGAATAGTTCTCTTTTAAATTTGTTCATTAGAGGGGGGATTTACCCCGGACCCAAATTCCTAATATACTCATACCGGTCGTAATTTCTGCTGTATTGTAACGAAACGCGGTATACGTCGTGGGTAACTCATGAGAAAGAAGTGTTGTAAAAATGAGCTGAATCGGTCAATCGGAAAGCGGGGGTTTAATTTGTAATATATTTCAATAGAAAAGCCCGCCAGAAGTAGGTTCACAAAGCCGCCGCAAGGAGCGCTTTCTACCACTAGAGTGACTGTATCCTGTTCCTGCGTTAGATCAAAATACGATAATATAAGGTTTTTTGTATTTATTACGTAGTGTAGTAGGTACCATGTGTAAACATAACTCTGGAAGCAAATTAATAATTGATCAGTTACTCATTACAAATTTAAAAGAGAACTATTCGTGTTTTTATTTTATTTATGTAGGATAATTTAAGCAAATTGTTCTGGAAAGCAGTCTACACTACCCATATTCTGAGGAAAGTGCTTAGTTATGCAGCTCCTGCGTGACGGACTTTTAAATTTAATAATAAAAACAAGAGCCTGTATGCATTCTACATTTAAGTTCCTTTTCAGTTAAGGAACAGATGTTATATACAATAGAATGAAGAAAGTTGTGTTTGTTTTTCAAGAATATATTCCCTTAATATAACATGGAGCTGCGGGTATAGAACCAACTGAAGATGGAGTTCAATAAGCCTGGTAAGCTGAGAACTAGAATGCGGCTAGAATATTATTTCAAAATTGTATTAGTAGTCTTTTATTTTGGTGTCCATTCTGTTTCTAGAGTTCCTTCATTTATGATCATATCCATAGACAAAAACCTTATTTTATATTTATTTTGTGATTCCCTGGCAGCTTTGAATTTACTGCGACATTTTAAACTAGAAAGAATGCCTATTTATGTTTCTTTTTAATTATATAAAACACAACAACAACAACTTTTCTTTTATTATTAATAACAATTTATTTTTGTTTCTGTTTGAACAGATTCTGAAATCAACTGTCTTCGGCTTTATGAATACGGCTATAAGTGTCATGAAAACAAAAAAAATAAAAAAATAATTTCTAGACCTACTTGTTCAATATTGTTCATAAGTACATTGTACCTAATACCTAATACTTGTAAATATCTATATTTGTTAAAAAGTGTATACCTCTTACCTACTTGTAAATATCTACTTGTTAAGAAGTGTATATGTAAATTACACCCAAATAAAGTCTCATTATTATTACTCTGAATTTACCTTTGTTCTTTTTTATCCACATAATAAAGTCATCTGTCTGTAGGCTGCTAGCAGCCTATAGGGGTAGGATATAGGAAGCAAACATCAGGATGCTCGCAGCCTATATGGGTAGGCTGCTAGAGCCAGTATCAGAGTGCCAGCAATCTAAAGTCTAGGGGTACGCACTTGAAAGTAGAGTGCTGGGCACTCTATTGTTGGATGCTAGCTTTGGGTGTGAGAACTCTACTATAGGATGCAGAATTAGCATTCCAGCACTCTATTATAAAATACGGGCACTCTAACTAGTGGAATCCTATTTTAGGCTAAAATATGTGGAATCCTATTTTCGACTAAAATGTCCGATTTCAAAATACTGGCACTGAGTCACAGTTTTCAGGCTGCCGGCTGCCTGAAAGTAGATGCGAGCAGTCTGTTTTTTTTTTCTCCGTGTACATTGGTCCCGATGCGATAGCCAACGACTGTCGGAAGAAAAACAAACACATGCATCTCAATGGAGGTGCCTACATTGGTACCGATCCGATGCCCACCGATTCTGGGCCGTTCAAACTTGTTTGTTTCTAGGCCGATTTCGAACCGTAGAAGCAAAATGGCGCCAAACGACATACTGTGTTTCAAAAATGGCTACAGCCTCTACATCTTAACCGATTTCAATGCAATATTTTATTAAATGAAAGCTAATAAAATTTAAAAAAAACTTTGTGCAAAGATGTTTATAACCATTCAATGTCTATAACCTTCCAATGTTTATAACCTTCCAATGTTTATAACCTTCTAGCTATCTTTCTTATAAATAATTTTAAAATATGAATACCACTGTTTCTCTTATCGTAGCGCAACTGTTAAAAGTTAACTGATACACTAATATTTATTTTTTCGGGATATACTTCCAGAAGATTGATTGGCCTCTCAACTCCTCCTTCATACCTCCAACATTCAACCTAATCGAAGGTTTCTATGCTTATTAGGTGGTATTTCTTAACTTGATCACTAATATTCACTTCACTGCGAGGTCATTACTGACGAGCTGTGTCTAAATCGGATCGGATGGGGTCGGGACCAACGCATGCATTCACGTCGGCCGTTGTCGGGCTTGATCGAATCGGATCGGGAGAAATACGGGTCCATTGTAGTAGCAGCCTTATCCAGAGCTCCTTCGTGTCCAGGAGTTTAGAAGAATAAGAAAGTTTCGAGGAGTAGAAAAACGCAAATTCCTGAATGTTGTTGAATAGGGAGTGTACTTCTGGATTTTGATTGGCGGATAGTTTGCTGTCCAAACGTTGGAGTGTTGATAATAATATAGCAAAGAAGAAACGGATATTAACATTTTTATGAAGCTTGAGATCGGAAGCATAGAGGGATCATTGACGATGGTTCTGAAAAGTTTAAATACATCAAATGTTTGATGGTTTTGTAGTTCCCAAAGCTGTAATAGGTCCAAAGTGCCTTGTAAACTATTAGTTTCTTTTAACTATTTCAATGTTATTTGCTACTCAATTTGTCCGAATCGTCGATTACGTTCATGTCTCCAAGGTTTCGTGTGTTATTGGCTGGTAAGACGGGTGTCCAGTTGTACTCCAAGGAACCGAGCTGGATCAGAAGAAGGTAATGAGAGATCATTGAAGTGAACAGGAATTGTCCCGGACGGTGAAGCTTATGTGACTTAGGGCATTTTTCCCCCGTACATCTTGATTCTCCTTGGTGGCGAGGTTAGCGCAGTGGTAGAGCACTGGAATAATATGCTGGAGGACCTGAGCTCAAATCCAGAGTAAGCACTAAAGATTTTTTTTCTTCTAGTGTCTTCGTTCATGGGTTGAATTCGGCCTCCCTGACTGTCCCTAATCCAACCCACCCTTTAAATAATTTATTAATGGGTACCTTGGTGCTAATCACTATAGCAGTCGAAGCAGCAAGGGGAAAATCAGGCGGCCGGAGCATAGTACTGACCACAGTATCTCCCTAGTTTGCCATATGGTCAGGAAACAGATACCTTTATAGTATCTGCCCCTCAGGGCCTTCGCGGCCTGTTATGGTACTGATTTTTGATATATTGATTCTCCATGTTTTGGATCACACTTGTATTTGACATTGTATTTGAAGTGGGACTGAAGATTCTCCGATGCATTGATAGGATTTGGGTGGCATGAAAGTATATCTGTATCGTCTGCATAGGCTGCTAGAAGGGTGTCGGGACTTGTTGGAACATCGGCTGTCTACAGCGTTGTAAAGCACAGGGCCCAGAACACTCCAGCTTCCACGGGGTAATATTCTGAGTACTCTGATCCTCGACGGACCCCAAATCGTAGGATGAGGTATAGGGTGCTGGGAAGAAAGGTTTTCAGCTTGTAGAGGAGGCCTTCATGCCATACCTTATCGAAAGCTTGAGCAACGTCCTGGAACGCTATGTGCAATATTCGTTTTGCACTAGGGATGAAGATATGCGATCAACAACGCGTAGGCCCTGCTGTAGTATGGAATTTTGGGTACGGAGGCCAACCTGGTGAACGGGCAGGATATTGTTAATATGAAGGATATGATGGATTCGTTTGAGCAGTAATATGTCAGAGAGAATTGTAAGTAAGCTTTAAGAGCGTTATGGAGTGGGATACTGGAGGGTAATAATGGACATTTTCCATAGGACTGGGGATTAGGTAGTTTGGAAAATGCAATTGCTTGGGTATGTCAGGAATGCCAAGCTAGGGTGCTGGCCAATGATTGCACAAGTTAATAATACAACAGCGGGAGGTTTCCGGGGTACCTAGGTAATTAAAAGCTGAATTTTGGAAGGGTTCATGGGTTATGGACGCAATGATAATGGAAGGGGAGATTCTATGTCGAGTTGAGTGTTTGAGAAGTTTTTCATTAATGTGAGGTTTTTCGAACGAGTTACGCATAGGCTACTACCCTTTTCTTGCCAGAATATAGCTAATTTATTTATTTATTTGTTCGTTTTTAACGGTGCATCAACTGTTTGGCTATCTACAGGTTACCACCCTTTTGTAATGCCAACTGCACGTGGTCGGTCACCCATTCAGGTACTGACCACGCCCGACGTTGCTTAACTTCGGTGATCTACAAGAACCGGTGCATTCAACGTGGCTATGGCCGTTGGCATATATATAATGTTTTCCTTTTTGACAATTTCCTCCGAAGGTTTTGAGGTTACACTCATGAGGGAATTTTTGAAACGTTTCGTCAAATCTTTATCGATTCTTCGACACCGAAAATGACCACCGTTCAAATTTGTGTATGTCTGTTAACACGATAGCCAGCAGAGTTTTTGTTTTTTAGCCACGAAACTTGGTATACAGCGTTATCTTAGCAAACGATCGAACGAGTTCGTCAGCCACCAAAATCGGTCTACTACGAGGGGGGTTTACCCCGGACCCAAAGTAGTTATTTGCCCATCCCGGCCGTAAAGTTTTGCAACGAAACTCGGTATTCATTGTGGTAATCTTAATAGACTAATGTGTTGTAAAAATAAAGTAAATCGGTTGATTAAGGGGGGGGGGTTGAATCAAGACCCAAATAACCAATTTGCCACTACGAGCCGTAATTTTTGTTATATTTCAACGAACTTCGGTATCCGTTGTGGTCATCTTCAGAAAAAAAATAAACTAAGTTGGTTGATTAGGAGGGGGAGTTTACTCCGGGCACCAATTACTAATTTGCTCATACCGGTTGTAATTGCTGCTGCATTGAAATGAAACGAAGTATACGTCCTAGGTATCTAATGATAAATAAGTGTTGTAAAAAGGAACTAATTCGGTCTACCGGAATGGAATCTATTCCAATTTTTATTTATTTTCATTTTTAGTTTACACTAATGGGAATCGTTTTGTTGAGTGCTGAACACATTCTTCTAAGCTGTATAACCCCGCCCTAAACAAAAATACTACTTAAATCAATTAAAGTGCCTTTTTTATTAATTTCAGTTCAGGAATATATGCAAATAAAAACGTATTTTTACTGAGAACTAGTTGACGTATCGAAAACTAGTTTGCACGGTGGTTCTTTGTGTTCTTGGGAAAATGTAATGCGACATGTGGAAGAGGAAGGTCTATATGAGCCCTTAGAAGGGTTGTGTTTTTCACTTCCGAGCTTACCATTAAATAGATCTCGACGTGAACTACAACTTGGCTCTTTTGAAAAATTTTGATATCAAAAACCGTTTAGAAGTTATTTCTCTTGTGGCCCGCTTATCTTGGCCACCCTGAATATTTTATGAGACGTTAGTTGGCCAATCTCCCAATAGGTGCGCCTTTGTATTGTTATGATTTTAAGTGGTAGGTCCTGATTATTGATACTAGGAGCGCTGTATCCTGTTCCTGCCTAATCACTGTGTCGGGTTGATTTTATTATTTATCAAGATCAATAGAAGACAGGTTTTTGGGTACTTACGTATTAGCGTCAAAGCAGGTTAAAGAGCCGGATCACAGAGATCTGGATCAAGGAGTCAAATCAGATTTCGCCAATATGGCGATGGGATTATCAACGATTTAGGTTAACTAGAGTTTTGATATAACCTTTAGCTAGCGAAAACGCGTAGCACTTATATTAATAGCATAATTGCTATGCGTTTCCGCTCGCTACGCTCGCTCAAGATTATATCTAAACTCTAGTCAATCCAACTCGTTGATGATATAGATCAAGGATGGTTTTTCGCTGGATAATGGACTGATAAACAATTTGGCATCGCTTCGAAACAGTAGCTTTCATCCTAGCTATTCTGATGTCGCTATCTCGCACAGAAACTGAAATCGCGTAACAAAAAAAAAACAACAACAATTGCGTGGGTAAATAAAGCAAAAAGGAATTGCGTTAAAAAGACAAAGACAACAAGATGGCTACTATAAACACAATAGATATCTCTGATAGTGATTGACCAATAGAAATGCGTTATCCATGATCCAGATCTCTGAACGAGACACGCCTCTTTAACCTGCTTTGACGCTAATACGTAAGTACCCAGGTTTTTGTGTATTTATGATAGTGAGAGAAAGAGAGAGAGAGTGAGAGAGAAAAGAGAGATAGTATATTTGATGAAGAAGGCAATGGTTTAGAGGATGCTTTGTAGAATATTCCTCTTTCCCCCACCTGCTTTTCCTGTCAGCGCCATCTACAGCTGTAAATGTTAGTAGCTGTGTAGTCCATGCGATTGTGGCGCTGCCAGTCCTTTGATCGGCCGGCTGTGTAACCACACACAAACCCCTCCCATCATCCCCTCCCCCTTTACTTCATCTCCCCACCCCTGGGCCATTAATGAAATTAACATCTCCTGTCCATTCAACAGATGTCGCTGTACTACACTAAAGCACTGAAAGCTATAATCTCTCAACATGTTAAAGCTCTTTCTTGCTGTTTGCACTCCTCATATTGCTGATTGAAGGAAAGGAGTGGTTTTGATTAATACATTTTCCCTTGTGTTTCTAAGCAATCATGGAAATTGGTTAATATCGGCAACAAATATTCCTTGACATTTAAGAGCAAACATTATATCAACTAAAAGATTATATAATACTATATGTGGTGTAAAAAGAAAATAATTTTAGAACACACGAATACGAGTCTAATCCACGAAACCTCAAAACAAGATTATACCACTTGAGGAAAATTAAACACGCGAAATATTCCCGACGTAGATGAAGTAAACAAAGACCTTTATTAGCGAACCGAGCTATTGAAGCGTACAAAACAATCTTGTACAAAACACTAATTCGGCCAGTCGTTCTGTATGGTTATGAGTAGGAAACGGTATGTAGTAAAAAAAATACCAAAAACACACTATAATATTGAAAAGAAAAACATAAATAATTAGCACGAACTTTATTATAAACTAGCTGACTACCCGTGCTTCACCACGGCCGATAAGTATTTTTTATATTGAGTTAAATAAGATATGATTAAAATTAACGCTACTACATAATTTTGTACAGCTTATTATTGCACGGACTTTAAAGTTAAGTTAAAGTTGGAGAGTAAAAAAAATAAAAAATACAACAACCGCTTAAAAAGTTAGGTAAACAGAGACAAATACACGTCCCAAAGAATAAAACTAACAAATTTGAAGTTTTAAGCATTTATCTCTTCGATTGACATCGCCCCACCGAACATTACAACAGAATCTTTTTTTGTAGAGAATTTAGTAAACTTTCGAATAGCCGCCTTCCACTTACTACGAGTTCCCAACCGTTTTCGAGATATTTTAAATTAGTTTCGAAAAATATTTCTATCAATTTTTCTGATAAATGGCTACAGAACTCGCTTAAAAAATGGTTTCATTCGTTTTCCTACGTTAAGGAATCTTTCGCACAAATTTCGTTCCAAAAACCATGTTCCAGTAAACGGATTCAACTGGTTAAAGAACTTGACCTTTTAAATGAGAAGAAAGATTTTTGTACCAAATGTTATCAAAATCGAACCATTTTTAGCCGATGAGGAACTTCTTAATAATTCAAACCCCCCTAAAATTACTTAAACATTTGAATATCAAAAAAACCTTTCTTAGCGAGTGTTTACACTCTAAACGTATTTTCCGTGCAAAAAATTTCAAATTTTTGTGTCAAGTGGTTCTGGATATTATTACCTCGGATGGGCCATCACCACGGCGTAAACTCAATGAGGGACAAAATC
Organism: Gonocerus acuteangulatus; assembly: GCA_946811695.1. NCBI lineage: Eukaryota > Metazoa > Arthropoda > Insecta > Hemiptera > Coreidae > Gonocerus > Gonocerus acuteangulatus. The sequence continues at coordinate 4,447,751 of OX328129.1, read as the reverse complement.
ACATTTTATTTCTAGTAATTCAAGGACTGCCATCATAGTGGAAATTAACCTCAATTAAAAATAATACTATGAAATAGACAATTATATATATATATATATATATATATATATATATATATATATATATTATTTATTTCTTAATTAATTTATTTATTTTTTTTTATCATCTTATTTTTTATTTCTCTTTGTTTGTTCTGAACTCACTCATTCTTTTCTATTTTGCTATTGTATAACTTTTGTTCCCTAGTACATTTTAGATAAAGAACATATTTGTATGAAATAAACTTAACAATTTGTCAATGTAACAATTGACCAGGCGATTCGCCAAGTTGCGAAGCCTTATCAATAAATAAATAGATAGATAATGTAAGGTAACAGCTGTTCTCTTATCGTCCTAGCAACGCATGCTGCCTAGGCTTACCTGCTATGATATAGATAATGTAAGGTAACAGCTGTTCTCTTATCGTCCTAGCAACGCATGCTGCCTAGGCTTGCCTGCTATGATATAGATAATGTAAGGTAACAGCTGTTCTCTTATCGTCCTAGCAACGCATGCTGCCTAGGCTTGCCTGCTATGATATAGATAATGTACGGTAACAGCTGTTCTTTATCGTCCTAGCAACGCATGCTGCCTAGGCTTGCCTGCTATGATATAGATAATGTAAGGTAACAGCTGTTCTCTTATCGTCCTAGCAACGCATGCTGCCTAGGCTTGCCTGCTATGATATAGATAATGTACGGTAACAGCTGTTCTTTATCGTCCTAGCAACGCATGCTGCCTAGGATTGCCTGCTATGATATAGATAATGTACGGTAACAGCTGTTCTGTTATCGTCCTAGCAACGCATGCTGCCTAGGCTTGCCTGCTATGATATAGATAATGTACGGTAACAGCTGTTCTCTTATCGTCCTAGCAACGCAGGCTGCCTAGGCTTGCCTGCTATGATATAGATAATGTACGGTAACAGCTGTTCTCTTATCGTCCTAGCAACGCATGCTGCCTAGGCTTGCCTGCTATGATATAGATAATGTACGGTAACAGCTGTTCTCTTATCGTCCTAGCAACGCATGCTGCCTAGGCTTGCCTGCTATGATATAGATAATGTACGGTAACAGCTGTTCTGTTATCGTCCTAGCAACGCATGCTGCCTAGGCTTGCCTGCTATGATATAGATAATGTAAGGTAACAGCTGTTCTCTTATCGTCCTAGCAACGCAGGCTGCCTAGGCTTGCCTGCTATGATATAGATAATGTACGGTAACAGCTGTTCTGTTATCGTCCTAGCAACGCATGCTGCCTAGGCTTGCCTGCTATGATATAGATAATGTACGGTAACAGCTGTTCTGTTATCGTCCTAGCAACGCATGCTGCCTAGGCTTGTCTGCTATGATATAGATAATGTAAGGTAACAGCTGTTCTCTTATCGTCCTAGCAACGCAGGCTGCCTAGGCTTGCCTGCTATGATATAGATAATGTACGGTAACAGCTGTTCTGTTATCGTCCTAGCAACGCATGCTGCCTAGGCTTGCCTGCTATGATATAGATAATGTACGGTAACAGCTGTTCTGTTATCGTCCTAGCAACGCATGCTGCCTAGGCTTGCCTGCTATGATATAGATAATGTAAGGTAACAGCTGTTCTCTTATCGTCCTAGCAACGCAGGCTGCCTAGGCTTGCCTGCTATGATATAGATAATGTACGGTAACAGCTGTTCTGTTATCGTCCTAGCAACGCATGCTGCCTAGGCTTGCCTGCTATGATATAGATAATGTACGGTAACAGCTGTTCTTTATCGTCCTAGCAACGCAGGCTGCCTAGGCTTGCCTGCTATGATATAGATAATGTACGGTAACAGCTGTTCTGTTATCGTCCTAGCAACGCATGCTGCCTAGGCTTGCCTGCTCTAACCAACTCAAACTTTAAACCCTTCTAAAAATACTTAAAAATTCGAATATCAAAAAATCCTTTCTTAGTGAGTGCCTACGTTATGTAGGGAGTGTCCATGCAAAATTTCAAAATTTTCTGTCGAGTGGTTGGGCTGGGCGATGATAGATCAGTGAGTGAGTGAGTGAGTGAGTGGTATTTGACAAATATATAGTAGATGGAAAGAACAAAATTACTAAATCGCTGTAACATATTGAAAAATAAAGCATAAATAAAAATTATGGAGTCAGTTTAAAAGGGGGAAAAAGAAGTTGAAAATGTCCACAGATGAACAATATTTTGCAAATATACATTGGTGGGTTAATACCGATCAGGCCAATTTTATCACTTTCCTCCGAAGGGAAGTAGCTTTTGAGGTTGCACTCATGACGGAATTTTTGAAAAATTTCTTCGAATCTTTATCGATCCTACCTAGTAGACACCAAAAATGACCCCAGTTAAAATTTATATATATATATATATATATATATATATATATATATATATATATATAGTTATATATGTGTCAGCTAACACGATACAGGCCAGAGTTATTGTTTTTTCACCACGAAACTTGGTATGGAGTATTCCCCAATCAAACGATTGAACGAGTTCGTTAACCAACAAAATCGGTCCATCCGGAGTTACATACAAGTTACTGCTACAAATTGGCCCTAATTGATAATAAATACGGCTGTATGTATATATATATATATATATATATATATATATTCAATTTATTTTGTACATAATGTTTTAAATTCCAATTAAAGATGTTTTAATAAAATTAACTTGAATCATGTTTATTGTTTATGTAATGTAAAATACTCTGTATTTTCAAAAACAACAAAATTATATATATGTTATTCCATCAATAGAAACATCGTTCACTGTAATAATTTCATAAAAATAATATGATTGTTTTATAATAAAACGTTCATAAAATTGTGTTTTTCTTATGTAATTAAGGCACGCCTACTGGAGAGCTAATACAAAATAAAGAAGGTATGTCGATTTGAGTGTTTGAGAAGTTTTTCATTAATGTGAGATTTTTGGGACGAGTCGCGCATAGGCTAGTTACCTTTTCTTGCCAGGATGTGGCCGAAGTTTTCCTTATTTTCGAAGGAAAAACCATCACTTCTAGTGTGAATCGAACCTATGACCCTATGTAGGGAGTGTTCACGCACATCCACAAAGGACCTCCAATAAATTGGTTTCGAGTTGGTGATGTTTGTGTATGTTGACCAAGCACAGGGAACAGCCCATGTGTCGGATTGTGTTTTCGACAAAAACATGGCCGAATGGAGAGGATTTGCACCGACAAAAGCAACAACAACCAACAGATTGTTCCAATTAAGCGAGAACAAACAAATCGCCTTGAATTAGTCGCCCCATCAGATCCTCCCGACCCTACAGAGACCTAACTAGACCTCTCTAATGACAGGACTTCTAGTTTCACTGATAACCATATCACATTTAAGAATGTGATAAGGTTATCAGAATTTCTTAAAGACTATAAGAATGTCATAAAGTCTTAAATTGTATAGTAATTCTTTGTATTTTATAAGAAATTGTTTATTTTGTACTTTAGAAAAGAAAAAAAAATAGAATAATTGAATCAAGATCAACATGAATGTAAAGTATTTCATAAGCACAAGATATGCCCAAATTGCATGAGTTGTGCGTAAAAAAATAAATAAACTCCCCCACCATAGGAAAACTTTGGTGAGGAAACAATAAAAAAAAAAAACAAAAAACCTTATCACATGCTTTTCATGAAACACAACTTCGTTCTTATAATACCCATCTTGTAACTTCTAGCAAGATGGTTCGATTCCCGCTTGGGGTGATGGCTTTCTTTCCAAAAAATGAAACAGCAACGCCCCTCTACAGACTGGAAATAGGAGGTAATCTGTGGATATACCCGTCCTAAAATTTTGCATTATTCACAAATGGACGCTAAAATTAATATTAATAAATAAAATTCTAGTCATTTCAGTTGTCATGTATTTGCAATATTTCACAATTAAATCACAATTCATTTGATTGAGTTAATCAGGAAGTGACCAAGCTCACCAAGTTTTTTGGGACTTTTCTTAGCTATTACAGAAGTTTTAAACTAGTACTAACAATAAGTAAAAAAAATGTGAAACTTGTTAGAAAATGTTACATAATTTGATTGGGTTTTGATACGTTGACCGTTTTAAAGGTATATATTATAGACAAGGTATATATTATATGTTATTGAGTTTTAAAGGTATATATTATAGGAGTCCGTGTGATTCGATAAATCTTTAGAGGTATATATTATGGGAGTCCGTGTGATTCGATAAATCTTTAAAGGTATATATTATAGGAGTCCGTGTGATTCGATAAATCTTTAAAGGTATATATTATAGGAGTTCGTGTGATTCGATAAATCTTTAAAGGTATATATTATAGGAGTCCGTGTGATTCGATAAATCTTTAAAGTTATATATTATAGGAGTCCGTGTGAATCGATAAATCTTTAAAGGTATATATTATAGGAGTCCGTGTGATTCGATAAATCTTTAAAGGTATATATTATAGGAGTCCGTGTGATTCGATAAATCTTTAATGGTATATATTATAGGAGTCCGTGTGATTCGATAAATCTTTAAAGGTATATATTATAGGAGCCCGTGTGATTCGATAAATCTTTAAAGGTATATATTATAGGAGTCCGTGTGATTCGATAAATCTTTAAAGGTATATATTATAGGAGTCCGTGTGATTCGATAAATCTTTAAAGGTATATATTATAGGAGTCCGTGTGATTCGATAAATCTTTAAAGGTATATATTATAGGAGTCCGTGTGATTCGATAAATCTTTAAAGGTATATATTATAGGAGTCCGTGTAATTCGATAAATCTTTAAAGGTATATATTATAGGAGTCCGTGTGATTCGATAAATCTTTAAAGGTATATATTATAGGAGTCCGTGTGATTCGATAAATCTTTAAAGGTATATATTATAGGAGTCCGTGTGATTCGATAAATCTTTAAAGGTATATATTATAGGAGTCCGTGTGATTCGATAAATCTTTAAAGGTATATATTATAGGAGTCCGTGTGATTCGATAAATCTTTAAAGGTATATATTATAGGAGTCCGTGTGATTCGATAAATCTTTAAAGGTATATATTATAGGAGTCCGTGTAATTCGATAAATCTTTAAAGGTATATATTATAGGAGTCCGTGTGATTGACAGGAAAATGTCATATATCCTTAAGTCTTCTAATTTTACATCTTGGGTGACGCAAATATATAACAAAAGTGTCTTCATCGGTCACGTGACCGGAAATTGATTTTTGTATAAACTTATGGCGGGATACTTTGGCGGCATACTAAATTTTTAATTTTATGGAAATTGATTTTTAATAATTGCCGATTATTACTGCATTAAAGGGGGTTATGTCATATATGTAAGATTTATTACAATAAATGAGTAACTAGTATTTACTTTTTTCCCAAATGGAATTTTTTGTGATCGAAATAATTTCATTCTAGAGAAAAATCTGTTTTGCAAATATCGTCGATGCAAAAGCACACTAATGAATATGAAAAAATGCATCTTTCATTGTCCATCTTTAATAATTTCTGCTGGACTTATTTACGGCAAATTCTTCAATCTGACTTCACTCTATTAAAGGGAAAGTATTCCACTATCAAAAGGTCAAATCTGCCGAATATTTGACTGTCCCAAAAAAAGTTATGAATAAATACTTTTCCACTCTGAAAAGTGGCGATTTTCATATTCGTTAGTTTGCTTTTGTATCGAGGATGTCATGTAGATACACCTTTTCATGGGTGGCCCACTCATCATGATTATTTTAATTTCATTTACTTCTATTTTTGTATGACCAGGTATCCATTACCAATTAAGACCAAAAATAACAATTTTAACGTTGTAGAAACGTAAAATCCTTAAAAAAAAAAGTTTTGAACGCAGATAACTTGACGTTACTTTTTAAAATGTTCTTATATTATCTATTTTAAATGTCTTAGTTCAGTTAGAAATAATTGGGTAAATATTTTTATTTCCTTTCATCTTCTGCTGTTTAATCCATTGGACAATGTGCGCTTTGGTCATTCGTGCGAATAGACGTTCGAATCATTTTTTATTTTTTTTCTTGTTGGTGTTCCCCTTTAAGGCGTTGTACACCTTACATTTTATATAGTTATTACAGAACATTATGTTACCTTATTGCCTATATATTTATGTTATATATATATATTATTACATTCCAATATATTGCCTTATTGTTTATATATTTACATTATATATATATATATATATATATATATATATATGTATATATATATATATATATATATATATAGGGAGCGAGGTTAGCGCAGTGGCAAAGCACTGGACTAATAAGTTGGAGGACCTGAGTTAAAATCCCGAGTAAGCACTAAAGATTTTTTCTTCTAGTGTCTTCGTTCATGGGTTGAATTCGGCCTCCCTGACCGTCCCTAGGCCAACCCAGCCATTAATTAATTTAATAATGGGTACCTTGGGTGCTAATGACTCTAGCAGTCGAAGCAGCCAAGGAGAAAATCAGGCGGCAGAAGCATAGTATCGACCACACTATCTCCCTTGTGTGCCGTATGGTCATGACTCAGATACCTCTATAGTATCTGCCCCTAAGGGCCCTCGTGGCCTGTTAGGGACTAATTTATATATATATATATATATACATTAGTAAATTGCATTATATTATCTTATTGTCTATATATTTACATTACATTATGCTTAGTACCAGCTTGTTTTTATTATATATATATATATATATATATATATATATATATATAATATAAGTTCGGATCATGACTTGCTGGAAGCCTTCAACGTAGCTTTAGATGCTGAACTACCCGGTAGGATCTCTTGTTCCCTTCTCATCATCCTATCCCTTCTGGATTTCCCATCTCAGCAGCCAATGAGGTGTAGAACCATCAATATGTAAACGAGAAGTCGATAGTAGGCTCCCTCTCCCTCTCCCTTTCTCCCTCTCCCTCTATCCCCGTAAAGACAGGCAGAGGGCTAGGAGATTAATTGTCGGCCCTTCCTGCCGACAGACTGCGCCAGCGGTGGCTTCGTCTCTTCCAGGAAATACTGAGCAGGCTTTTAAGCAGCTTTTAGGACGTGCCGAGTTATGCCGATGGTTGCGACCCCTGCAGCCGCATTCTCAACGACCCTTCTTAGGGCCATCAATCACGTCACGAGTCGCGTCCGGACCCTCGCTACCTTCTACAGTCCTACTATTCCATTTCGCCCGCTACTAATCTACTCATGATGATGACTCCCCTCAAAAGTCGACATTCACCTCTGTCGACAACGAATATTCAAACAGGGTTCATTAGACAACAATTCGACGCTGCATTAAAGCGCCGAATGATTTTTGAACACAATAATCGTCATCTATCGGTAAATGGCCCAATAACAAACTATTAAAAACTAAAAGCACACTATACGAATAAAAAAAAATTAATTAATACAAAATATTTGATCAATAACGTAAAAAAAAGATAAAGGAAGAAAGAAACTAATTTCAAAAAAGTATTAGGAAAATATCAATAATAAAAAATAATTAAAATAATGAATACTAAATAATATATATGTACAAAAAAAAAATAATAAGAAAACCAAAATGTAATAACACAATTGTTGATACTATTATGTATATTGATATTTTCACACAAAGAGTACATTTCATTTTGTCAAAACATTAATTTTTAAAGACAGAAAAATAAACCTAATCTAATTAACTCGTAGGCTTCCACGGTCCGAGTCATTACAAATATTATAGTCTTCTGGTATTGACCGTGTCACAAACTTCTTTGCCGACGTTTCGCTAGTCATACTGCCGGCTTCTTCAGGGCTTAGTCTGAGAATGAGGATGTTCTTCTAGTTGTCCTGTATAAATACCTATCTTTGTATTCATCTGAGGGCGTAGTCTGTTCTTCCATGTTGGGACCCAAACGAGAAAAACGTAATCATCCCCTACGTTAAAGGTACCGCAGAGAAGATTACGAAGTTTCTGAAGAAACATAACATAAAAACAGTTTACACCACCGACTGCAAGATAAGTCAAATAATAAATAACCCCAAAGATAATTTACAGTTAGGATCACCAGTGTCTACAGTATCCCATGCTCCTGCGGAAAAGAATACATTGGACAAACAGGAAGATTGGTGTGCACAAGAATCTCTGAACATATGAAGATAGTTAAGAATGGCAATATTGACAAATCGGCGGTAGCAGAACATTTTTTTTAACACGAATCATGCTATCCAATTCGACCAAGTTAGCATTCCAGCAAAAAAAGAAAATTACCAAGAACGGATCATTAGGGAAGCCATAGAAATAGTAAGATGCCCGGAAAATTTCAACAAAGAAGATGGTTACAAGCTCAGCAAATTATGGCATCCGGTGATTAAACCTAGAGAAAAAAGAAAAAACGAAATTCAGCCTATCAACGACCCACATGGAACCCACCAACCAGAATCAAGAAAGACCGGGACCAACCAATCAGGGACATGGAAGAACAGACTACGCCCTCGGATGAATACAAAGACAGGTATTTATACAGGAGAACTAGAAGAACATCCTCGGACGAGAACCGGTGTATTCAACGTGGTATGGCCGTTGGCCTGGAGCTCTCTATGTACATTTAATAAATTTGGGAGGGTGGGAAAAAAAAAAAAAAAAAAAAGAAAAAAAAAAAAAAAGAACATCCTCGTCATTCATTCTCCTGCCAGCAGTCGAAAACAGGAAGGACCACTTCAAGAACTAGCTCCAACCCAGCCACCTCACATCGTGAAGAACCCCGAAGAGAGAAGCTGTTTTATTCCTCCCGGATCCCTAAACAAGCCGTAGTCCACGGGGACTACAAGGGAATTGTTAAGGGGTTCGGCCGGGTCTCTGACCAACTCGCAGTTTCGGGGAAGACCGGCCTGCGAGCCCCCGTCCCGTCTCACCCTCCGTCGGAGTCCACGATGAAGAGGCAGGACTCGAACGCCCCTTATACGGGCCACCAAACTCAACAAGTCAACGGCCCTGCTACGGGCCATCAAGATCATCACGTGACCTGTCATCAAGACCCGTCATTTGAAATGGAAGCCGAGAACACCTCCCTGAAGCGAGGGATGACAGACACGGAAGGATACTCCCCAGTACCCAGAAAATACGTCGCCCGCACAAGGATGCCAACAACCTCTACTACTGAGGTCAGGAATTCTTTCGCCTTACTCCCGGTCCAGGCTCCCTCGACCAATGAAAAGGCCTCACCGACCGAGAAGACCACCGAGCGGAAGAAATAACGGCAGCCACCGTACATCATCAAGCCTCCCGTGTCAGCAGCAGATCTAAAGGCGGAGCTTCTCTCGCGGGGAATAGATGACTTTCGAATCGCCAACAGTGGAATTGAAACGAGGCTCTTCCTCTTCAACGGAAAAGATCACTACGCGGTCTGGAGAATGCTGCAGGAAAACGCCAACATCAAATACCATACTTACGCCACACGAACAAAGAAACGCGATAAGCGGTTTCTCCTCCATGGGTTCGACCCTGACCACCCCCTCGAAGACATCAGTGACGAACTGCGACGTCGACTTGAGGGCTTTAAGAAGGCTTCTAGGCTCACCAAAACCCTTGAGACCGGCCAAAAAATGGAGCTGAGCACCACACTGGTCATCACCAGCAGCGAAGTTACCCTTCAGATGATTCAAGGCCTCAAGCAAATCGATTACATCGGGTTCAAGGCGAGCGTTTTCAAAACTGGTGGTGGACCGGTGCAGTGCTTCCACTGCCTAGACTTTGGGCACACTGCACAATACTGCGGACGCCCAGGAAAATGCGGCTGGTGCGGCACCGCGCACTGGACACACGAATGCTCGCGGGCAAGCCCCCCTAAGTGCCAGCAGTGCAACGAACGCCATCGGCTCTGCCCGAAACGTCAAGAACTTGCGAGAAAGATTCACGAGAAACGGACACAGAAGGCCTCCCCACAGCTTGCTGCGCACCAGTCCCCACCGACTCGCACCCTCCCTGCAACCAGAATCAACGGCGAAACAACCTACTCCCAGGCAGCCGGCGGAGCTCCACGACGACAACCCAACGAATCAGCACCCAGGCCGACCCCATTAGTGTACACCAGCCTCCCTCAAGCACAATCCACGCAGCAGCCGCAGGGGATGAGCATGGAGACGATGTTCACGCTCATAATGGGGCTCATGGACACTGTGAGCAAGCTCATGAATAAGGTCGACAGGCTCGTTGACCTGGCGATGCCCTCAAAATGATGGGGCACATCATAGTCAACTATAACATCCGCAGCCTTCGACCTAAGTTGGCTGAGCTGGAACACCTCCTTCAGACTTACACCCCCGCGGTGGTGGCCATTACGGACACCCAGCTGCGCCCCCATGACCGGCCGTTCTTCGGAGGATACACCTCTACAGGTGTGACGGCCTGTCTGGAACTTCCGGAGGAGCGCTGCTGCTCGTTAGAAGAGACCTGCCATCCGTCCAGTGCCACTGCAGGCAGTGTCCGTCTCGGTTCGCCTGAGGAGACGCTACGTCTTCACTTGCGTCTACCGAAGGCCCCCAGCACCGCTGGCGGAGACCAAGGCACTCATCACGACTGCATCGCAGGAGCCCCACCATGTTCTTGTCGGGGATTTCAACGCCCGACACCAAGTCTGGCACTGTTCCACGGCTAATGAACTGGGGCGGTACATAGTGAGGACGAGTCTCGGAGTTCTTCATCCGGGGATCCACACATTCAGACATGCAGGGAACCCGGCTTGGACGTCCACCCTATACCTGCTCCTCACTAAGGATCTGCATGCAGTGAAGAGATGCATTGCCCTGGACTACGGCCCTTCAGACCACCGCCCGGTCTTGTACGAGATGGAAGGAGACCAGCCTACGCCGCTGCCTACGAAGTACATCCTCCACAAGGCAGATTGGAAAGGATACCAGGAGGATATCCTCTCCGACCTGCCCGCCATTGGGACCTTCGGAGCTGCTGCCGACCTCAACGAAGCCGTCAAAAGCTTCACCGAAGTCATTCAGTCCGCCGCCGACAGAAGGATTCCTAAGTTTATTCGGCATCAACCAGCGTAAGCCTCCTGCTCACATCACCAGGCTGATCGGGATGCGAAACAACCTTAAGAATATATGGGCGCGGACAAATGATAGAACCCTGAGGGCCACTATCAATGCCATGAACCGGCAAATTGCGCAGCTGTCTGCGCAATGGAAGACGGCCCTCTGGCACGAGCAGCTCCGACGGACCCACGAGGACACTAGGCAGTTTTGGCGGCTCCTTCGCTGCACGGTCACCAAGCGACGCGAGGTCATCCTCTCCGACGGCGATCACCTCCTGTCACCAGCAGAGCAAGCTGAAGCCCTCGCCGACTACTACGAGGAGAACGACCGTCGGAGAACCGAGACGTCACCGAGGCTTGACGGTGATCCCCAAGACCTCCCCAGGACCCCGTTGCACTTCACCTACAGGCAACTGGAATCGGCGCTGAGGCGGACAAAGGGAAACAAATCCTCCGGGCTGGACGGTGTACCGTATGTGATGCTGAAGATGCTCCCTAGGAAAGCGAAGGCCTACCTACTGAACATCTTCAATGCAGCCTATCGCACTGGACACTTCCCCGAGGCATGGAAGCACGCCGTGGTGGTCCCTCTTCGAAAACCAAAGAAGCCAGGAGACAAGCCCGAGCACTACCGACCGATAAGTACAAGAGTTCATACGGAGGCGTCATATCAAGTTCTATGACGGCCTCCAGTACTGTGTCAACCCCCTATTTAGGGACTTGACACCACCACCTCTCCCCAGAGGTGGCAGGGCAGCACCAGGAGAATCTTGGATCTTGGAGAGGAGGCTGCGTAATAGCAGCTGTATATTGTATATATTGTAAATAAATGTACATATTAGATTAAGTTAGTTGTAAGTTAGTATTAAGTTAGGTTAAGATACATCCTTGACTAGTCCCTCCCTAGACAACCCCGAACCCCCCTAGATTTAGTTCCTTAGACTAAGTAGGCTTAAGTCTCCCATTTGTAAATTGTTACATTCCTTTCTAGTACGTAAGCGTAGCATAAGGTGTAGTTTTTAAGTCCAGCCACAGGTCCCAATCCGTTGGGCCTGGGGTTCTTTATGTACATAGAAATAAATTTGGAGGGTGGGGAAAAAAAATAATAAATAAATAAATAAAAAAAAAAAAAAAAAAAAAAAAAAAAAAAAAAAAAAAAAAAAGAACATCCTCATTCTCAGACTAAGCCCTGAGGAAGCTGGGAGCGAATCCTCGGCAAAGAAGTTTCTGACACGGTCAATACCAGAAGACTATAATATTTGTAATAAACCTAATCTAGTTACACGCTAAAATAAACTGACGTACAAATATTATCTTATATAAATTATGCTTTATAAAATAAAATCCAAAATTAACTTTTCGGGCAAGGATAGGCCCGTAGTTGTTAGCCCTAAAAACAAATAATCAAAGAAGCAACACGATGCGAATTCTATTCGGACCAACAAACTGTCTTTCTCCTGTACAAACTGCTATCTTCTGTTTCAGTTTGCTTCTTGAACCCATCCCGTACGTTTTCTTCCCAAGTAATTATATTTATGATACACACAAATATATATATATATATATATATATATATATATATATATATATATATATATAGACCCGGTAGCCGTGAGGGTTAAGGCGTGAGCTCTTAACACTCCGTGCCAAAGGTCGTGGGTTCGATTCCCACAAGGGGTGGTGGCTTTTCTTTCGAAAAAAGAAAAGGCATCACCCCTATCCTGGCTAGAAAAGGGTGGTAACCTATAGATAACCCGTCCTAAAATTCGTAGTTAATAATAAATGGACGTTAAAATTTAAATAATTAAATAATATATATATATCAATCCCGTGACATGCCACGAGGGCCCTGAGGGCAGAGAGATAGTGTGGTCAATACTATGCTTCAACCACCTGATTGTCCCCTTCCCGCATTGACTGCTAGAGTTATTAGCACCAAGGTACCCATTAATAAATTATTTATTATTTAATTCGGTCAGAGAGGCCGAATCCAACCCATGAACTAGTCCAGTGCTCAACCACTGAGGTTTTTTTTTTTTTTTAAGAAATATATCGACATATTGATGCAATCGTGATTTTAATTGAACTCCCAACTTATTCGTTATATTTTAGTTATTTATTCCTCTCTTAATATTGCTCTCAATGCCTTAGATATTAAAAATGTTAATATTCAATGAACTGGGATATAATTAAAACCAATAAATGGCAAACGAATCTAACTAGCCAAGATTCATGGCACTTTATCCGCAGGCCATTAAAATATTAACTGGGTCATAAAATAGTTGGGGAGTGTAAAATGGTTAGGAGTTGCTCATAAAACTTGCCCAAACTACATAGGGGTGTAATAAAGCCAGTTTTATTGGTCATCAGGGGATGTAATTGGTGTTAAGGTTATGAGTGATATCGGTCGCAGGAATTATACCAAACTCTAGGGGAGGTTTTCCAGGGAAATTATACAATATTCAATAGGGTTGATCAATTCATGAAATACTATTTTTTTTTTTATCTATTAAACCAATAAATTCTTTATTTTATTTATAAAAGGCAGAAGATCAGGTATTAAATCCGTTTTTAGGTGCAAATCTATTTTTTTAATTATCTGCTCTAATTGCTTCATGCCACCATTCCCATGGGAGCATGATACAATACGAAGGCCCTGTGCTGAAACGTGAAGAATGAAATAGAAAAAAAAATCACAGTAAGCCTTATACGGCATAAACTTAATTTACTAAAATGATTGAAAAATACAAGACAATTAACGTGCATGTTTGAAAAGGCCTGGGTCAGTGTAAGATGTTTTTGCCAAGAGTCCTAATATGTTTGTCAAGCTGGTTGAATGTAATGCCCCCTGAGGAGTTGACATTAAGGGCACGAAACATATAGGGCTATTTTTGACCTACGCCATAAATATCCAAAAACGTGAATACACTTGAGTGGCCAGAAATACGTGATACAGAATAATTACTTATTTGTTTTGGAATTTATTTATGCTGTTCTAGGCGCAGAAAGTAGGTGTGTAGCATGGCCCGCCATATAAAATGGTATTCCACAAGGAGGCGTTCTAAGTCTAATCCTTTTTGCTATTGCTGTCTTTTCTATCAGAAGGTACATTCCACATGTTATAACGTACTACCTGTGTGCTGATGATATACTCATATATGAAGGGCTCAGTACCAAAGGTGATTAACCCACAATTGGAAACAACTGAGAAAATTGGAGTTAAAGTTATGAAGAATGTGAAAAAAAGTAGTGTTGGTGACAGAAATGCTGTTACCTGTTCTAGACGCAGAACGTAGGTTGGGGATGGCACGCCGGGTAACAGCTAGTAAATATATATATATATATATATATATATATATATATATATATATATATATATATATAAGCGTACCTACAAAGTCGTGCCTTAAGGAAAAAGGAGTATTTAATTTGACAGGTACTGGAATTTATGAATGAGTTTGCAGCTAAATGAATGAAATGAGAAAGCTAACTAATAAAGGAAGAGCCTAAGTTACGGGGGCGCCCCCTAATTCCTGCTCACATATATTCCAGTTAAGCCCGTAGACATTGCCTAAACTCTGCCGGTCCTATGGTTAATGTTCAGCCGCAGCCCCTAGGGGGCAGTGTCGATGGTAAATAGCCATCTTAGCTTCCAACTTTATCCGGCGATATTGACCAGTAGCTCGGGGTTGTAGAGTCCCCGTAGGACAGTACTTTCATTAGGTCTAATCCTATCTTCAGGGGATTCCAAGGGATTCACTTGATCCGTGCCGATTTGATGGTGAATCCTAAGGGATAGGTGGAGTGTACGACTATATTGTCGGCTTTATACTAAACCTCCAAGCGTCCTCCTGACGTTGGAGCTGCGTAACTAGGCACATTCAAAAATGAGAGTGAAACGATAGACGAAAATCTCAACAGATCCAGGAACTTTGAACTGGATTTCTAAATATCATTTTGGCTACATTGTTGTATATATAAATGATAGTTCTAAATCCAGGCGCTAATACCAAAGGTGACAGAGAATTGGAGAGGAAGGGGTATAGAGAGAGAGAGAGAGAGAGAGAGAGAGAGAGAGAGAGAGAGAGAGAGAGAGAGAGAGAGAGAGAGAGAGAGAGAGAGAGAGAGAGAGAGAGAGAGAGAGAGGAGAGAGAGAGAGAGAGAGAGAGATAGAGAGAGAGAGAGAGAGAGTCTGGAGGAAATGAACCCCAAGGCTGAGAGTTACATTATGCAAAGAGACACGTGCTGTCTAAATGGCTACCTTCCTAGGTCTGAAAGAGCATTCCTACTTCTGCAGTAATATGGAGCAGGTCGATCCCGGCTGTCTTCTATACCAGGCTACGGGAGGCGCTAGTGTCGCTTCTTCAGCATTTTCTACTTTTGTATATTATGCTAAAAGATGCAAGCTCTCGGAACATTCCGGTCTCGATCTCGAAACTTCCGAGATAAAGGAAACAAACAGATGTTTGCTCAAAACAAACGTCTCCTGCCATGTTTGGAAAGATAGCAACATTGAGTCTATTGCTGCGTGAACCAGTAGACCTTCTAAATGATGCGCCAATCTTTGAGGATAAGACAGTACTGCTTATTCTGGTTTTCGTCTGGATCCATATACGTCCGAAGAGATGCGATTGATAGGCGGAATCATTCAAAAGCAATGTGATAAAGAAGATGGCATGAGACGCGTTTTGATGGAGAGACGACATAATATACAGCAATGCGGTTAGGGGGCGATATGATTCTGAAGCGTTTTGGTGGAGAGGTGACATAATCTACAACAATGCGGTTAGGGGGCGGTATGATTCTGAAGCGTTTGAGTTGAGAGGCCGCATGATTCAGAAGCGTTTTGGTTGAGAGGCCGCATGATTCGGAAGCGATGCGGTTAATAGGGGGAACGATTCTGAAGCGTTTTGGTCGAGAGGCGGCATAATTCGCGTTGAAACGCTTGAAGGGCGGTATTTCAGAAGGGATGTGGTTGAGCGGCGGAATCATTTAGAAGCAATGTGATTGAGAAGATGGCATGATTGAGAAGCGTTTTGTTGGAGAGGCGGCATCATTCAGAAGCGATGCGGTTGAGCAGGTGGTATGGTTGAGAAGCAATGTGATTGAGGAGGTGGCATGATTGAGAAGCGTTTTGTTGGAGAGGCGGCATCATTCAGAGGCGACGCGGTTGAGCAGGTGGTATGGTTGAGAAGCAATGTGATTGAGGAATGGCATGATTGAGAAGCGTTTTGTTGGAGAGGCGGCATCATTCAGAGGCGATGCGGTTGAGCAGGTGGTATGGTTGAGAAGCAATGTGATTGAGAAGGTGGCATGATTGAGAAGCGTTTTGTTGGAGAGGCGGCATCATTCATAAGCGATGCGGTTGAGCAGGTGGTATGGTTGAGAAGCAATGTGATGGAGAAGGTGGCATGATTGAGAAGCGTTTTGTTGGAGAGGCGGCATCATTCAGAAGCGATGCGGTTGAGCAGGTGGTATGGTTTAGAAGCAATGTGATTGAGAAGGTGGCATGATTGAGAAGCGTTTTGTTGGAGAGGCGGCATCATTCAGAGGCGACGCGGTTGAGCAGGTGGTATGGTTGAGAAGCAATGTGATTGAGGAATGGCATGAATGAGAAGCGTTTTGTTGGAGAGGCGGCATCATTCAGAGGCGAAGCGGTTTAGCAGGTGGTATGGTTCAGAAGAAATTTGATTGAGAAGGTGGCATGATTGAGAAGCGTTTTGTTGGAGAGGCCGCATGATTCGGAAGCGATGCGGTTAATAGGGGGAACGATTCTGAAGCGTTTTGGTCGAGAGGCGGCATAATTCGCGTTGAAACGCTTGAAGGGCGGTATTTCAGAAGGGATGTGGTTGAGCGGCGGAATCATTTAGAAGCAATGTGATTGAGAAGATGGCATGATTGTGAAGCGTTTTGTTGGAGAGGCGGCATCATTCAGAAGCGATGCGGTTGAGCAGGTGGTATGGTTGAGAAGCAATGTGATTGAGGAGGTGGCATGATTGAGAAGCGTTTTGTTGGAGAGGCGGCATCATTCAAAAGCAATGCGGTTGAGAAGTGGTATGGTTGAGAAGCAATGTGATTGAGAAGGTGGCATGATTGTGAAGCGTTTTGTTGGAGAGGCGGCATCATTCAGAAGCGATGCGTTTGAGCAGGTGGTATGGTTGAGAAGCAATGTGATTGAGAAGGTGGCATGATTGAGAAGCGTTTTGTTGGAGAGGCGGCATTATTCATAAGCGATGCGGTTGAGCAGGTGGTATGGTTGAGAAGCAATGTGATGGAGAAGGTGGCATGATTGAGAAGCGTTTTGTTGGAGAGGCGGCATAATCTACAGCAATGCGGTTAGGGGGCGATTTGATTCTGAAGCGTTTTGTTAGAGAGGTGGCATAATCTACAACAATGCGGTTAGGGGGCGGTATGATTCTGAAGCGTTTGAGTTGAGAGGCCGCATGATTCAGAAGCGTTTTGGTTGAGAGGCCGCATGATTCGGAAGCGATGCGGTTAATAGGGGGAACGATTCTGAAGCGTTTTGGTTGAGAGGCGGCATAATTCGCGTTGAAACGCTTGAAGGGCGGTATTTCAGAAGGGATGTGGTTGAGCGGCGGAATCATTTAGAGGCAATGTGATTGAGAAGATGGCGTGATTGTGAAGCGTTTTGTTGGGAGGCGGCATCATTCAGAAGCGATGCGGTTGAGCAGGTGGTATGGTTGAGAAGCAATGTGATTGAGGAGGTGGCATGATTGAGAAGCGTTTTCTTGGAGAGGCGGCATCATTCAGAGGCGACGCGGTTGAGCAGGTGGTATGGTTGAGAAGCAATGTGATTGAGAAGGTGGCATGATTGTGAAGCGTTTTGTTGGAGAGGCGGCATCATTAAGAAGCGATGCGGTTGAGCAGGTGGTATGGTTGAGAAGCAATGTGATTGAGGACGTGGCATGATTGAGAAGCGTTTTGTTGGAGAGGCGGCATCATTCAGAAGCGATGCGGTTGAGCAGGTGGTATGGTTGAGATGCAATTTGATAGAGAAGGTGGAATGATTGAGAAGCGTTTTGTTGGAGAGGCGGCATCATTCATAAGCGATGCGGTTGAGAAGTGGTATGGTTGAGAAGCAATGTGATTGAGAAGGTGGCATGATTGTGAAGCGTTTTGTTGGAGAGGCGGCATCATTCAGAAGCGATGCGGTTGAGCAGGTGGTATGGTTAAGAAGCAATGTGATTGAGAAGGTGGCATGATTGAGAAGCGTTTTGTTGGAGAGGTGGCATCATTCATAAGCGATGCGGTTGAGCAGGTGGTATGGTTGAGAAGCAATGTGATGGAGAAGGTGGCATGATTGAGAAGCGTTTTGTTGGAGAGGCGGCATTATTCATAAGCGATGCGGTTGAGCAGGTGGTATGGTTGAGAAGCAATGTGATGGAGAAGGTGGCATGATTGAGAAGCGTTTTGTTGGAGAGGCGGCATAATCTACAGCAATGCGGTTAGGGGGCGATTTGATTCTGAAGCGTTTTGTTAGAGAGGTGGCATAATCTACAACAATGCGGTTAGGGGGCGGTATGATTCTGAAGCGTTTGAGTTGAGAGGCCGCATGATTCAGAAGCGTTTTGGTTGAGAGGCCGCATGATTCGGAAGCGATGCGGTTAATAGGGGGGACGATTCTGAAGCGTTTTGGTTGAGAGGCGGCATAATTCGCGTTGAAACGCTTGAAGGGCGGTATTTCAGAAGGGATGTGGTTGAGCGGCGGAATCATTTAGAGGCAATGTGATTGAGAAGATGGCGTGATTGTGAAGCGTTTTGTTGGGAGGCGGCATCATTCAGAAGCGATGCGGTTGAGCAGGTGGTATGGTTGAGAAGCAATGTGATTGAGGAGGTGGCATGATTGAGAAGCGTTTTCTTGGAGAGGCGGCATCATTCAGAGGCGACGCGGTTGAGCAGGTGGTATGGTTGAGAAGCAATGTGATTGAGAAGGTGGCATGATTGTGAAGCGTTTTGTTGGAGAGGCGGCATCATTCAGAAGCGATGCGGTTGAGCAGGTGGTATGGTTGAGAAGCAATGTGATTGAGGACGTGGCATGATTGAGAAGCGTTTTGTTGGAGAGGCGGCATCATTCATAAGCGATACGGTTGAGCAGGTGGTATGGTTGAGATGCAATTTGATAGAGAAGGTGGAATGATTGAGAAGCGTTTTGTTGGAGAGGCGGCATCATTCAGAAGCGATGCGGTTGAGCAGGCGGTATGGTTGAGAAGCAATATGATTGAGAAGGTGGCATGATTGAGAAGCGTTTTGTTGGAGAGGCGGCATCATTCAGAAGCGATGCGGTTGAGCAGGTGGTATTGTTGAGAAGCAATGTGATGGAGAAGGTGGCATGATTGAGAAGCGTTTTGTTGGAGAGGCGGCATAATCTACAGCAATGCGGTTAGGGGACGATATGATTCTGAAGCGTTTTGGTGGAGAGGTGACATATTCTACAACAATGCGGTTAGGGGGCGGTATGATTCTGAAGCGTTTGAGTTGAGAGGCCGCATGATTCAGAAGCGTTTTGGTTGAGAGGCCGCATGATTCGGAAGCGATGCGGTTAATAGGGGGGACGATTCTGAAGCGTTTTGGTTGAGAGGCGGCATAATTCGCGTTGAAACGCTTGAAGGGCGGTATTTCAGAAGGGATGTGGTTGAGCGGCGGAATCATTTAGAAGCAATGTGATTGAGAAGATGGCATGATTGTGAAGCGTTTTGTTGGGGAGGCGGCATCATTCAGAAGCGATGCGGTTGAGCAGGTGGTATGGTTGAGAAGCAATGTGATTGAGGAGGTGGCATGATTGAGAAGCGTTTTGTTGGAGAGGCGGCATCATTCAGAAGCAATGCGGTTGAGAAGTGGTATGGTTGAGAAGCAATGTGATTGAGAAGGTGGCATGATTGTGAAGCGTTTTGTTGGAGAGGCGGCATCATTCAGAAGCGATGCGGTTGAGCAGGTGGTATGGTTGAGAAGCAATGTGATTGAGAAGGTGGCATGATTGAGAAGCGTTTTGTTGGAGAGGTGGCATCATTCATAAGCGATGCGGTTGAGCAGGTGGTATGGTTGAGAAGCAATGTGATGGAGAAGGTGGCATGATTGAGAAGCGTTTTGTTGGAGAGGCGGCATAATCTACAGCAATGCGGTTAGGGGGCGGTATGATTTTGAAGCGTTTGAGTTGAGAGGCCGCATGATTCAGAAGCGTTTTGGTTGAGAGGCCGCATGAGTCGGAAGCGATGCGGTTAATAGGGGGGACGATTCTGAAGCGTTTTGGTTGAGAGGCGGCATAATTCGCGTTGAAACGCTTGAAGGGCGGTATTTCAGAAGGGATGTGGTTGAGCGGCGGAATCATTTAGAAGCAATGTGATTGAGAAGATGGCATGTTTGTGAAGCGTTTTGTTGGGAGGCGGCATCATTCAGAAGCGATGCGGTTGAGCAGGTGGTATGGTTGAGAAGCAATGTGATTGAGGAGGTGGCATGATTGAGAAGCGTTTTCTTGGAGAGGCGGCATCATTCAGAGGCGACGCGGTTGAGCAGGTGGTATGGTTGAGAAGCAATGTGATTGAGAAGGTGGCATGATTGTGAAGCGTTTTGTTGGAGAGGCGGCATCATTCAGAAGCGATGCGGTTGAGCAGGTGGTATGGTTGAGAAGCAATGTGATTGAGGACGTGGCATGATTGAGAAGCGTTTTGTTGGAGAGGCGGCATCATTCAGAAGCGATGCGGTTGAGCAGGTGGTATGGTTGAGATGCAATTTGATAGAGAAGGTGGAATGATTGAGAAGCGTTTTGTTGGAGAGGCGGCATCATTCAGAAGCGATGCGGTTGAGCAAGCGGTATGGTTGAGAAGCAATATGATTGAGAAGGTGGCATGATTGAGAAGCGTTTTGTTGGAGAGGCGGCATCATTCAGAAGCGATGCGGTTGAGCAGGTGGTATTGTTGAGAAGCAATGTGATGGAGAAGGTGGCATGATTGAGAAGCGTTTTGTTGGAGAGGCGGCATAATCTACAGCAATGCGGTTAGGGGACGATATGATTCTGAAGCGTTTTGGTGGAGAGGTGACATATTCTACAACAATGCGGTTAGGGGGCGGTATGATTCTGAAGCGTTTGAGTTGAGAGGCCGCATGATTCAGAAGCGTTTTGGTGGAGAGGCCGCATGATTCGGAAGCGATGCGGTTAATAGGGGGGACGATTCTGAAGCGTTTTGGTTGAGAGGCGGCATAATTGGCGTTGAAACGCTTGAAGGGCGGTATTTCAGAAGGGATGTGGTTGAGCGGCGGAATCATTTAGAAGCAATGTGATTGAGAAGGTGGCATGATTGAGAAGCGTTTTGTTGGAGAGGCGGCATCATTCAGAAGCAATGCGGTTGAGCAGGTGGTATGGTTGATATGCAATGTGATAGAGAAGGTGGCATGATTGAGAAGCGTTTTGTTGGAAAGGCGGCATCATTCATAAGCGATGCGGTTGAGCAGGTGGTATGGTTGAGAAGCAATGTGATTGAGAAGGTGGCATGATTGTGAAGGGTTTTGTTGGAGGGGCGGCATCATTCAGAAGCAATGCGGTGGAGCAGGTGGTATGGTTGAGATGCAATGTGATAGAGAAGGTGGCATGATTGAGAAGCGTTTTGTTGGAGAGGCGCCATCATTCAGAAGTGAGTCGGTTGAGCAGGTGGTATGGTTGAGAAGCAATGTGATTGAGAAGGTGGCATGATTGTAAAGCGTTTTGTTGGAGAGCGGCATCATTCAGAAGCGAAGCGGTTGAGCAGGTGGTATGGTTGAGATGCAATGTGATAGAGAAGGTGGCATGATTGAGAAGCGTTTTGTTGGAGAGGCGGCATTATTGAGAAGCGATGCAGTTGAGCAGGTGGTGTGGTTTAGAAGCAATGTGATTGAGAAGGTGGCATGATTTAGAAGAGTTTTGTTGGAGAGGCGGCATCATTCAGAAGCGATGCGGTTGAGCAGGAGGTATGGTTTAGAAGCAATGTGATTGAGAAGGTGGCATGATTTAGAAGAGTTTTGTTGGAGAGGCGGCATCATTCAGAAGCGATGCGGTTGAGCAGGTGGTATGGTTTAGAAGCAATTTGATTGAGAAGGTGGCATGATTCAGAAGAGTTTTGGTGAGAGCCGGATTAATTCAAATTGAAATGGTTTAAGGGCGGCATCATTCAAAAGCGATGGATCGAGAAGGTTGACCACAAATAATGCTCTAAAATCAATTGAATGGTGCTCTAAATTACTTTAAACCTCTTCCAAATTGTTTATTGTTGTCACACGCAAATGAGGTCTTGTGGCTCTAGGCTCATTTGGTGACTTCTTGACCGTAATTTTTGAGGGCTTGATGAACTCATTGATGTTCATAAGAGTTAGTGTTTTAGGATAAGGAACTATATTTGAAATATGATGACTTGATTCAACTCCTATTTCAGATCGTCCCAAGATGCAGCGGGAGAAGGAAGAAAGAGGGTGATTGGAGTAATACCAGCTCCGAAAGGAATATAAAAGTTCCGTAGCATGGTCCGGACAGGCGATGAAGTTGTAAGACGCTGAAACAAACTCCAGAAGAAGTCGAAGAAAAAAACCATTAGTCCCGTTCAGAGACAGGATCAGGATCATAAACACCCTTGAGATTATAAGACAGGTTACCGGAGGAAAGGAGGTATAACCTAACAAAAAATGAGACAGGTGGCAGAAGCAGGTCTGCCAACACTTCGGATCTGCAAACTCATCACCTAGCCCGTTGGCAACACTGTCGTTATTAATTATATTCAAAGTGAACGCCTTAATTAGCCATGTTGGTAGTCCTGACGGTATGATGTATGGCTGTTGGAGAAGAGAGGGTGAAAAAGACGGCTCATATTTTTTATTAAAACAAACATTTTTATTCTAACTTTGGCAACAGGGGGGGAGGCTTGCCCCGAGCGGGAAGGGAGGGGGGTATGATTGATATATACTCCCCAAGGGATGAATATTAATTCGCTAAGCGGGTTACCTGTACATCCCTCGGCCAATTATATTCCGTCGTCAATATGGCGTTCTCCACGAACCAATCATCTTAATAACTTAAAGTTTCTAAACAATATTTTGGAAAATAATGAGAAAACGATTTTAGACTAAAAAATAAAATGATAAACTGTTCTCCTTTTATTTCCAATTTTAACATACCGATCTCCCTATGGTCTGGTGGGTAACATACTGGATTCTCATGCGGTAGATGTTAATTCGAGCCCCGCCTGTAACAGATTGAATTTCTTCAGCCATAGGATCGTTCATAAAATTCCCTACTACATCACGGATGTTTTGAAAGTATAGGAACTTATAGGCAGCACACCGCTAATACCAAGAACACGATGCGCCGTAAAAAAAACAACAACAGAAAACTAATATTTCTAAAAATATAAACGTTTTGAACTTCAGATAATTCAGTTCGGTACACCTAACCACTAATCAAGGTTTTCTGAACCATATAAATGAAACAAAATATAAAAGGTCTGACTCGCAGGAACTGCATCATTTTAGCGCGGTTCCATTCATATCTCTAGTGCTATTAGTAAAGGAATAGTAGCAGTTATTGGTGGGGTTTAATATTTCATGAAAAACATAAAATAAAATCTCGAAGAGAAAATAGATTTCAGACGCCACAACAGGAAACTGACAGTATCATGAAGACTTCCCCCACCTTCTCCACGTTCACTCTTGGAAACACTATAACAACGTTTCACATTTTCTTACCTTGTTTTAGTCAAATACTCGTTTTACTGTTAAATGCAATTAAAATAACCAACAACCATTTAAAACTTTAGGTGAACAGATACAAAACCCCATTAAAAAAAACTAACAATTGTTAATTTTCAAGTCCTTATTTCTCCTATTGACATCGCCCCAACCAAAATTACATTAGAACCTTTTTTGTAGATAATTTAGTAAGCTTTTGACCTAACAAGTACTATATCAAAAAGGACAAAAATACTCGCCAACGGTCTTAGCCACGTTGAAGGCACCGGTTCCCTTAGATCTCCGAAGTTAAGCAACGTCGGGCGTAGCCAGTACCTGAATGGGTAACCGACAACGTGCAGTTGGTATTATAAAAGGGTGGAAACCTGTAGATAGCCCGGCGTTAATAGCCCAATACTTGATAGACCGTTAAACACGAAACAAAATTATCTCTAGATGTCAGAGCACCGCACTAGCGCACATAGAAATAAGTTCGGGGGGGGGCTGGGAGCACCTAGGAATTTGGGGTGCAGGAAAAATTTTAAATATTTTATTGTAAAATGGAGGGTTTTAAAGTCCTCTGGACACCTAGTAGCCCAATGTATAAGACATTTTTCGTTGTTATAGGCTTTTTTTACATAAACGTTTTTCAAAAAAACAAAATTTCTGGGGGGCTACAGCCTCCTCATCCCCCCTCCCTTATATACGCCCGTGGGCCACCACACATCGATAGGACAAATACCCCCAAACCGAAGGTGTTCAATCCCGTTTGAACTAACATTATCTTACGTAATAACTGCTCTATTATCGAGTTTTGATTTTATTGCTAGTTCTGATCCTTAAAAAACGTTATGTTGACCGTTTTCTCATAGTTTGTAGTGAAAAGTATTTTATGGCTAAAAAATTGGTTTTAACTAGAAAGTCTGAAGTATATCTGTAGGTTTTAAAAGAAATGTTTGGTTTGCTAAAATTTATACCACTAACTTGGTTGATTCAATTTTTCCTTTCATTAGATTCTCACCCAATTCGACAGAATGCTATCATTCTTTAGTGAATCTGTCATTTTGAGCTTTTAAAAATTAAAAGAGAAATTGCTGTATGCCTTCTTATGAATATATAATGTTAAACCCCCCATTGGAGCATAAATTCTTCGGAGGCATACGAGTATGCTAGCTAATAAAGGGGGAAGCACCATTCGCCTTCATGCAAAACCATTAAAGTTCAAATAAAGATTTATACTCCAGATGCAAATTAGCAAGAAGTGCCACCTAGATACCAAGGGGTTGGGGGGAGGTTGGGGGTGAACCTCTCAAATATATATATATACACATATATATCTGAATCATAATTCCCAGATGAAAGATAATTCCAGAAGCCGTAAAGGCAAAACCCTTCGCTAAATATTCATGGACTTTTCTCGACCAATTAATGCCCCGAGTCGGAGTCGATGAGAAGAGATGAGGGGTGTTTTTAATATTTTATCCCGTTCCCTTGCTTATCACTAGGGGTGCATGGCTAATCATGGCCGGTCGTTCCCGCCAAAACATATTCCCGCATTTATTCGACGCACACGTGACCAGTCGGCTGTTGTCCGTATGTTATAGTTATGTTAATTCCATACTATAGCATCTAAATAACCATTCGAGAGTTGCCCCATGAATTTCGATCTTATGTTGCATTGCACTTTATGAATTTTTTCGTCTTATTGTTTTGAAGGATGTATTCAACCGCGGAAAGTCATCCCCCTCCCCATGAGAGGAAGGAATTTCTTCCAACATTATCCCTGACGATCGTAAGTACAATTGTATACGTTACATTAAAAGAAAACGGTCGGCGGAATTCAAGAAGATAAAATAAAAAGTCCGTCACGCAGGAGCTGCATAACTAAGCACTTTCCTCAAAATTTTTGTAGTGTAGACTACATTACTGAATAATTTGCTGTAAATAACCTATATAAATAAAATAAAAACGTGAATAGTTCTGCTCATTTACATTTCTTCTGTTCAATTATTAATTTTGTAAATAATTTGCTTCCAGAGTTACGTTAATACATGATACTGTACTACTTAATAAATACACAAACATTTTCCGTCTTTTGATCTGACGCAGGAACAGGATACAGTCCCTCTAATGATAGAAAGCGCTCCTTGCGGCGGCCTTGCGAACCTACGTCGGGCGAGCTATGCTATTGAAATATAGTACAGAGTAAACCCCCCCTTTCCAATAGACCGATTTAGCTCTTTTTTACAACACTTCTTTCTCATGAGATACCCACGACGTATACCGCGTTTCGTTACAAGAC
The DNA here is from genome assembly GCA_946811695.1 of Gonocerus acuteangulatus. NCBI lineage: Eukaryota > Metazoa > Arthropoda > Insecta > Hemiptera > Coreidae > Gonocerus > Gonocerus acuteangulatus. The sequence continues at coordinate 4,421,680 of OX328129.1, read as the reverse complement.
AGCAGAAATTACGACAGGTATGAATATATTAGTAATTTGGCCCCGGAGTAAATCCCCTCTCCTAATGAACCGATTTAGTTTATTTTTACAGCCCATTTTCCTCTGTAGACTACCACTACGAATACTGAGTTTCGTCGAAATATAATAAAGTCCGTCACGCAGGAGCTGCATAACTAAGCACTTTCCTCAGAATTTGGGTAGTGTAGACTGCTTTCCAGAACAATTTGCTTAAAATATCCTACATAAATAAAATAAAAACATGAATAGTTCTCTTTTAATTTTGTAATGAGTAACTGATAAATTATTAATTTGCTTCCAGAGTTATGTTTACACATGGTACCTACTACACTACGTAATAAATACAAAATCCTCATATTATCGTAATTTGATCTAACGCAGGAACCGGATACAGTCCCTCTAGCGCTCCTTGCGGCGCCTTTGTGAACCTATGTCTGGCTGGCTTTTCTATTGAAGTATATTACAAAGTAAACCCCCCTTTCCGATTGACCGATTCAGCTCATTTTTACAACACTTCTTTCTCATGAGTTACCCGCGACGCATACCGCGTTTCGTTACAGCAGAAATTACGACCAGTATGAGTATATTAGTAATTTGGGTCCGGAGTAAACCCCCCCTCCTAATGAACCGATTTAGTTTATTTTTACAACACATATTTATCTGTAGATTACCACTACGAATACCGAGTTTCGTCGAAATATACCATAAATCACGGTTGGTAGTGGCGAATTGGTATTGTGGGTCTGGAGTAAACCCCCCCTCCTAATGAACCGATTTAGTTTATTTTTACAACACATATTTACCTGTAGATTTCCACTATGAATACCGAGTTTCGTCGAAATACACCTAAAATCACGGCTGGTAGTGGCGAATTGGTATTGTCGGTCTGGAGTAAACCCCCCCTCCGTATGAACCGATTTAGTTTATTTTTATATCTCACTTTTCTCTCTATATTACCAGTACGAATACCAAGTTTCGTTGAAATATAACAAGTATTACGGCTGAAATGGTCAAATTAGTGTTTTGGGTTCGGGGTAAACCCCCCCTTCCGGTGGACCGATTTTGGTGGTTAACGAACTCGTTCAATCGTTTGCTAATTGAATGCTATATACCAAGTTTCGTGACGAAAAAACAATAACTCTGGCCGCTATCGTGTTAACAGACACACATATATATATATATATATATATATATATATATATATATAGATATATATAAATTTTAACGGGGGTCATTTTCGGTGTCTACTAGGTAGGATCGATAAAGATTTGAAGAAATTTTTCAAAAATTCCGCCATGAGTCCAACCTCAATAGCTACTTTCCTTCGTAGGAAAGTGCTAAAAATTACGGCTGGTAGCCGTATATATATATATATATATATATATATATATATATATATATATATATATATATATATAAATACACTTTAACGGGGGTCATTTTCGGTGTCTACTAGGTAAGATCGATAAAGAGATGAAGAAATTTGTGATTTGAACCCAACTGAAACCAAGACCAAACCACCGCACAGAAGGGCCAAACGACATTTCGTCTTTATAAAAGGCTACAGCTTCTAAATCTTAACCGAATTTGGCATAAATATGCTTTAGCGATGAATAGACTGAAAAAAAAAAAAAAAAAAAAACGTACCAAAAAATTAGCACTGGCTTTCGCACATGCGCGGTGGCCATGTACGACAAAGAAGACTGTATGTTATACAGTACATTACATAGGTTTGTCGGGTGGACCTAAAGCATATTGATGTTCCTGAATTTAAGCAGAAACGATTTTTATATGAAATGTAATAAGATTTAGAACAACTTTTCTGGCAAGATTATAGCTTTTAGCACTTTCCTCCGAAGGAAAGTAGCTATTGAGGTTGGACTCATGACGGATTTTTTGAAAAATTTCTTCAAATCTTTATCGATCCTACCTAGTAGACACCGAAAATGACCCCCGTTAAAATTTATATATATATATATATATATATATATATATATATAAATATATATATATATATGCATATATATATATATATATATATATATATATATATATATATATATATATATATATATATATATGTGTCTGTTAACACGATAGCGGCCAGAGTTTTTGTTTTTTCGTCACGAAACTTGGTATATAGCATTCAATTAGCAAACGATTGAACGAGTTCGTTAACCACCAAAGTCGGTCCACCGGAAGGGGGGGTTTACCCCGAACCCAAAACACTTATTTGACTATGTCAGCCGTAATATTTGTTATATTTCAACGAAACTTGGTATTCGTAGTGTTAATATAGAGAGAAAAGTGAGATATAAAAATGAACTAAATCGGTTCATTAGAAGGGGGGGGGTTTACTCCAGACCCACAATACCAATTCGCCACTACCAGCCGTGATTTCTGGTATATTTCGACGAAACTCGGTATTCGTAGTGCTAATCCACAGGTAAATATGTGTTGTAAAAATAAACGAAATCGGTTCATTAGGAGGGGGGGTTTACTCCGGACCCACAATACCAATTCGCCACTACCAGCCGTGATTTTTGGTATATTTCGACGAAACTCAGTATTCGTAGTGGTAATCTACAGGTAAATATGTGTTGTAAAAAGAAACTAAATCGGTTCATTAGAAGGGGGGGTTTACTCCGGACCCAAATTCCTAATATACTCATACCGGTCGTAATTTCTGCTGTATTGTAACGAAACGCTGTATACGTCGTGGGTAACTCATGAGAAAGAAGTGTTGTAAAAATGAGCTGAATCGGTCAATCGGAAAGCGGGGGTTTACTTTGTAATATATTTCAATAGAAAAGCCCGCCAGACGTAGGCTCACAAAGCCGCCGCAAGGAGCGCTTTCTACCACTATCCTGTTCCTGTATCCTGTTCCTGCGTTAGATCAAAATACGATAATATGAGGTTTTTTGTATTTATTACGTAGCGTATTAGGTACCATGTGTAAACATAACTCTGGATGCAAATTAATAATTGATCAGTTACTCATTACAAAATGAGAACTATTCACGTTTTTATTTTATTTATGTAGGATATTTTAAGCAAATTGTTCTGGAAAGCAGTCTACACTACCCAAATTCTGAGGAAAGTGCTTAGTTATGCAGCTCCTGCGTGACGGACTTTTTATTATATTACATGTGAATAATTCACGAACTTTTACAATTGAGCATAAAATAATGTTTTATTTTTTATCAAAATTAATATCAGAACTGATATAGTTGAAATTAAGCATTCAAATCCTGATTAGACTTGGAAAAAATTAGACTGAAATCTTCAAAAGTCCGTCACACAGGAGCTGCATAACTAAGCACTTTCCTCAGAATTTGGGTAGTGTAGACTGCTTTCCAGAACAATTTGCTTAAAATATCCTACATAAATAAAATAAAAACATGAATAGTTCTCTTTTAAATTTGTAATTTGCGAATTTGCTTCCAGAGTTATGTTTACACATCGTACCTGCTACACTACGTAATAAATACAAAATCCTCATATTATCGTATTTTGATCTAACGCAGGAACAGGATACAGTCACTCGAGTGGTAGAAAGCGCTCCTTGCGGCGGCTTTGTGAACCTACGTTTGGCGGGCTTTTCTATTGAAATATATTAAAAAATTAAACCCCTGCGTTACGATTGACCGATTCAGCTCATTTTTGCAACACTTCTTTCTCATGAGTTACCCACGACGTATACAGCGTTTCGTTACAATACAGCAGAAATTACGACCGGTATGAGTATATTAGGAATTTGGGTCCGGATTAAACCCCCCCCCCTTCTAATGAACCGATTTAGTTTATTTTTACAACACATATTTAACTGTAGATTACCACTACGAATACCGAGTTTCGTCGAAATATACCAAAAATCACGGCTGGTAGTGGCGAATTGGTATTGTGGTTCCGGAGTAAACCCCCCCTCCTAATGAACCGATTTAGTTTATTTTTACAACACATATTCACCTGTGGATTACCACTACGAATACCGAGATTCGTCGAAATATACCAAAAATCACGGCTGGCAGTGGCGAATTGGTATTGTGGGTCCGGAGTAAACCCCCCCTTCTAATAAACCGATTTAGTTCATTTTTATATCTCACTTTTCTGTCTATATTACCACTACGAATACCAAGTTTCGTTGAAATATAACAAATATTACGGCTGACATAGTCAAATTAGTGTTTTGGGTTCGGGGTAAACCCCCCCTTCCGGTGGACCGACTTTGGTGGTTAACGAACTCGTTCAATCGTTTGCTAATTGAATGCTATATACCAAGTTTCGTGACGAAAAAACAAAAACTCTGGCCGCTATCGTGTTAACAGACACACATATATATGTATATATATATATATATATATATATATATATATATATATATATATATATATATAAATTTTAACGGGGGTCATTTTCGGTGTCTACTAGGTAGGATCGATAAAGATTTGAAGACATTTTTCAAAAATTCCGTCATGAGTCCAACCTCAATAGCTACTTTCCTTCGGAGGAAAGTGCTAAAACGTAAATTTATCCTTTTTCAACAAACAGATTAATTTAAATAATATGATTTTTGAATGATTTGAAAATATATTTTGATTTTTTCCAAGTCTAATCAGGATTTGAATGTTTAATTTCAAGGATATCAGTGCTGACATATAGTTCGATAAGAAATAAAATATTATTTTATGTTTAAGTGTAAAAGTTCGTGAATTATTAACACGTTATTAAATAAACAGGAGAAACAAAAAACAAAAATCTGGCTAGACAAGGTTTTTTTTTAAAGTTTATTATCTTTCATTTAAACAAAAAATATTGCATTGAATTTAGTTAAGATTTGGAGGCTGTAGCCTTTTGTGAAACAGGAAATGTCGTTTGGCTCCTCTGTGCACGGTGACATCGCCTCATTGCTCTTGAAAAAATGGTTATTCATCGCTTTATGGTGAATTCTCGTAGATTGGCCAATGAAGTGAGACAGCCTGTACAAGAGATAGTTTAATGGCGATATACAATAATATTTGTTATTTATCAAAGTTTTATATAACTGCTTAGTTACAATCTCAATTATTAAAAAGATAATTACGTTAATATTCTAATTTAAAGAAAAATAAAGTTCTTTGTAAGAAGAGAGTGTGCTTGAGAGATATAAGAACAAAGGGATGAGACGGAGGGGTTGGTAAAGGTTAATGTGGAGGGGAGATATTAATACGGCCGGTGTCACTAAGGGCCATCAAGAGTAGGCTTTGATTAAAGCCGCCATGGAAGGACCCTCAAAAGGACATCCATACACATTTAATTTACCTCCTTCATACACACACATTTAAGGAGCATAAGGACACTTACTCTCCTACGGCCCCTCTCTCTCTCTCTCTCTTTCTCCATTCATGATTTCTTTATTATTTACCCAGAAGGCTCGGCTCGGAGAGGAGGATACGGAGCAGTGTTAAACTTTGAACGACCCCAGCAAGGGCCAACCATTCCAGGGGCTAATAGTACCTTCTTCTGCCATTTCCTTTAAATAAACAATTCTTAATTTTCCGCTTTCTCTCTTCCTGTTCTACTTTCTACGCTTCATTCTGGTTTTATTTCCCAGCTCCTTTATCTTCACATTTGAAAAGATTTTGTCTGTAACAATATGTTCTTCGTGAATAATTAACGACTCTCGACATTTCTTAAGAATTTTGACAACATTTTTCCTTGGAACAGCATTTCATCCTGTAATTGTAAATGCTCACGCTCTGCAAAACGTTCGCTGTAGAACGCACTTGAGATGCGCTTATAGAAATTATTTTAAGTGACTCTGGTCCGTTCGACTTAGTTTTTCTATAGATTTCTCTCCTTGAAAGATATCGCAATAGTGATTTCTAAAGTGACACACCTCAAAATTCGGTTTTATCCACACAGTCATGGTTATGGTTATCAACCATCAAAACTGTACGTACATAGCTTCAGAGCTTCTACACCAGAGGGAACTTGTGTCGCTCTTCCTGTCTTAATCCTAAGGCCACTCCAAAGGCAAGAGTGACACATTTTCAATTGAGTTTCACTTTGAGTTGTGTCACTTTAGAAATACTAGTGCTATATATTGCATACTAGAACCCATGAATTATACATATTGCATACTAGAACCCATGAATTAAACATATTGCATACTAGAACCCATGAATTATACATATTGCATACTAGAACCCATGAATTATACATATTTGGGTTCTCATTTTACAAAATGGAACTCTGCCAAGACTCACCAATATGGTTTTGGAAAATAAAAATACCAAGTTCATAGATATTTCTATCTATTTTTATTATTTTTCCCCCACCCTCCCAAAAAAATTACCTAGCCGTAGTTTTGTTATATTTCAACGAAACTCCGTATTCGTTATGTTGATATAAAGAGAGAAATACGTTGTAAAAATAAGCTAAATCGGTTCATTAGGGGGGGGGGGGGTTTACTCCACATTACCAATTCGCCACTACCAGCCGTAATTTTTATTATATTTCGACGAAACTCAGTATTAGTGGTGGTAATCTACAGAGGAAAATGGGCTGTAAAAATAAACTAAATCGGTTCATTAGGAGGGGGGATTTACTCCGGGCCCAAATTACTAATATATTCATACCTGTCGTAATTTCTGCTGTCTTGTAACGAAACGCGGTATATGTCGTGGGTAACTCATGAGAAAGAAATGTTGTAAAAATGAGCTAAATCGGTCTATTGGAAAGGGGGGGTTTATTCTGAACTATATTTCAATAGAATAGCTCGCCGACGTAGGTACGCAAGGCCGCCGCAAGGAGCGCTTTCTATCATTAGAGGGACTGTATCCTGTTCCTGCATCAGATCAAAAGACGGAAAATGTTTGTGTATTTATTAAGTAGTACAGTATCATGTATTAACGTAACTCTGGAAGCAAATTATTTACAAAATTAATAATTGAACAGAAGAAATGTAAATGAGCAGAACTATTCACGTTTTTATTTTACTTATATAGGTTATTTACAGCAAATTATTCAGTAATCTAGTCTACACTACAAAAATTCTGAGGAAAGTGCTTAGTCATGCAGCTCCTGCGTGACGGACTTTTTATTTTATCATCATTTTTATCTTTTTGAATTCCGCCGACCGTTTTCATTTAACGAAACGTATACAATTGTACTTTCGACCGTCAGGGATAATGTTGGAAGAAATTCCTTCCTCTCATGGGGATCTCATAGATATTTCTATCTATTTTTATTATTTTTCCCCCACCCTCCCAAAAAAATTATTTTGTACATAATGAGCTCCAGTCCTAATGGATTGGAACCTTGATCTGGACTTAAAAGCTACTCCTTATTCTACGCTTACGTACTAGAAGGGGGATGTATTTACAATGGGGGGATTTAAGCCTACTTAGTCTAAAATGCTTAATGAAGGGATGTAACATTAAGCTAACTTAACACTAACAAATAAACTTCAAATTATATATACATTATTTACATAAATCTGCTACTAAGCAGCGTCTTCTCCAAGAGCCAGGATCCTACTCGTGCTGCCCAGGTACCTCTGAGGTGGAGGAGGTGGTGTCAATTCCCTGAAGAGAGGGTTCACACAGTACCGGAGGCCGTCATAGAAATTAACACTTTGGCTACGGGTGTGATTACGGAAGTACACTAGCGATCCTACCCGCTTACCTTCAGAAGGACACTCCTCCATTACTTTTCCCATTAGATTCAAAAGGCTAGTAAATGGAGCGGATTCACTTTTACAGCTCCAGGTAAAGACAGTTGCCTTCAGTATTGTTTGGGCTTTACAAAAGTGTGTTCAGTTTTCAAATTGGCTGACTGGAAGATTTTTTAAGAAAAAAAAATGTCTACACGAACAATTCCAAAAATAAATGCACCCGATACTGAGGTATTCCGAAACAATGACAGCCGTAGCGATAGTGTTAGTATGACGGCCTCCTGAGGGGATCTAGTTTCATCTTCGGCAGACTTTGGCAAAATGCACCCGATACTGAGGTATTCCCAAACAATGACAGCCGTAGCGATAGTGTTAGTATGACGGCCTCCTGAGGGGATCTAGTTTCATCTTCGGCAGACTTTGGCAAAATGCACCCGATACTGAGGTATTCCTAAACAATGACAGCCGGAGCGATAGTGTTAGTATGACGGCCTCCTGAGGGGATCTAGTTTCATCTTCGGCAGACTTTGGCAAAATGCACCCGATACTGAGGTATTCCTAAACAATGACAGCCGTAGCGATAGTGTTAGTATGACAGCCTCCTGAGGGGATCTAGTTTCATCTTCGGCATACTTTGGCAATATACACCCGATACTGAGGTATTCCTAAACAATGACAGCCGTAGCGATAGTGTTAGTATGACGGCCTCCTGAGGGGATCTAGTTTCATCTTCGGCAGACTTTGGCAAAATGCACCCGATACTGAGGTATTCCTAAACAATGACAGCCGGAGCGATAGTGTTAGTATGACGGCCTCCTGAGGGGATCTAGTTTCATCTTCGGCAGACTTTGGCAAAATGCACCCGATACTGAGGTATTCCTAAACAATGACAGCCGTAGCGATAGTGTTAGTATGACGGCCTCCTGAGGGGATCTAGTTTCATCTTCGGCAGACTTTGGCAAAATGCACCCGATACTGAGGTATTCCTAAACAATGACAGCCGTAGCGATAGTGTTAGTATGACGGCCTCCTGAGGGGATCTAGTTTCATCTTCGGCAGACTTTGGCAAAATGCACCCGATACTGAGGTATTCCTAAACAATGACAGCCGGAGCGATAGTGTTAGTATGACGGCCTCCTGAGGGGATCTAGTTTCATCTTCGGCAGACTTTGGCAAAATGCACCCGATACTGAGGTATTCCTAAACAATGACAGCCGTAGCGATAGTGTTAGTATGACGGCCTCCTGAGGGGATCTAGTTTCATCTTCGGCAGACTTTGGCAAAATGCACCCGATACTGAGGTATTCCTAAACAATGACAGCCGTAGCGATAGTGTTAGTATGACGGCCTCCTGAGGGGATCTAGTTTCATCTTCGGCAGACTTTGGCAAAATGCACCCGATACTGAGGTATTCCTAAACAATGACAGCCGTAGCGATAGTGTTAGTATGACAGCCTCCTGAGGGGATCTAGTTTCATCTTTGGCAGACTTTGGCAAAATGCACCCGATACTGAGGTATTCCGAAACAATGACAGCCGTAGCGATAGTGTTAGTATGACGGCCTCCTGAGGGGATCTAGTTTCATCTTCGGCAGACTTTGGCAAAATGCACCCGATACTGAGGTATTCCAAAACAATGACAGCCGTAGCGATAGTGTTAGTATGACGGCCTCCTGAGGGGATCTAGTTTCATCTTCGGCAGACTTTGGCAAAATGCACCCGATACTGAGGTATTCCCAAGCAATGACAGCCGTAGCGATAGTGTTAGTATGACGGCCTCCTGAGGGGATCTAGTTTCATCTTCGGCAGACTTTGGCAAAATGCACCCGATACTGAGGTATTCCCAAGCAATGACAGCCGTAGCGATAGTGTTAGTATGACGGCCTCCTGAGGGGATCTAGTTTCATCTTCGGCAGACTTTGGCAAAATGCACCCGATACTGAGGTATTCCGAAACAATGACAGCCGTAGCGATAGTGTTAGTATGACGGCCTCCTGAGGGGATCTAGTTTCATCTTCGGCAGACTTTGGCAAAATGCACCCGATACTGAGGTATTCCGAAACAATGACAGCCGTAGCGATAGTGTTAGTATGACGGCCTCCTGAGGGGATCTAGTTTCATCTTCGGCAGACTTTGGCAAAATGCACCCGATACTGAGGTATTCCCAAACAATGACAGCCGTAGCGATAGTGTTAGTATGACGGCCTCCTGAGGGGATCTAGTTTCATCTTCGGCAGACTTTGGCAAAATGCACCCGATACTGAGGTATTCCGAAACAATGACAGCCGTAGCGATAGTGTTAGTATGACGGCCTCCTGAGGGGATCTAGTTTCATCTTCGGCAGACTTTGGCAAAATGCACCCGATACTGAGGTATTCCCAAACAATGACAGCCGTAGCGATAGTGTTAGTATGACGGCCTCCTGAGGGGATCTAGTTTCATCTTCGGCAGACTTTGGCAAAATGCACCCGATACTGAGGTATTCCGAAACAATGACAGCCGTAGCGATAGTGTTAGTATGACGGCCTCCTGAGGGGATCTAGTTTCATCTTCGGCAGACTTTGGCAAAATTGGACATTATTTTATTTTTTCTTCTCATACTGGTTGCTCTACGTAGAATATATTTTTCATTCAAGCTGATGATTGAGCATTATATTTTTTAGCATGTATTTATTTTATCTAGTTGCATAATTGATCTTCCTGTTTAAGGACGAAAATAATGTTTGTTTTTTTATTTTATCTATTATATATTTGTCAAATACCACTCACTCACTGACCTTTCATCGTCCAGCCCAAACCACTTGGCAGAAAAATTTGAAATTTTGGCATGGACACTCCCTTTAGAACGTAAACACACGCGATGAAAGGATTTTTTGATATTCGTATTTTTAAGTATTTTTAGAGGGGTTTGAATTTTTATTTGGTTAGAGGGCACGCAAGCCAAGGCAGAAAGCGGTGCTAGGACAACAGGTCAGCTGTTAGCGTACTGTATTTATTTCATAATATTATTTCTATTTGAGCTTCAATTCAACTATGATGGCAGACCTTAAATTACTAGACATAAACTGTGATTTTGCATAGAATTTATGCTATACCTGGCGATGGTCTATCCGAGGTAATAATATCCCGAACCATTAAACTCCCGTTACTGCTAACCTATAGATAACGGGTTATCTCTAGGTTAGCTGTTTCTTGACACTGGTCCGGAGCCCCCTAATATCCAGAAACATTATACTTTGATTACTTATCAATTCATGAATAACAAATAGCATAACGGGCTATAATAAACTGCACAAATTATATACATAGTAGCGGTTATTTTAAAGTAACGTAATAAAATATCTACTTATCTGCTGTGTCGAAGCACGGGTATTCAGGTAGTATTTATATATGTATAAAGGTTGCAATATCTTTTTATTAAATGGTACTTTGTATCTGTTTATTTAATTAGTATTAACATTTTCTTCCATGACCTTAGGCACGGAGTCCATACGACATAGCTCTTACGGACATCGGATTTCCATTTAATGATTACCTTATCTAGTGATAATTGAAGAGAGTTGTGTTTAGGACACATGGTAGGTACCTACATCAGAATGCTGGAGGCCATGCTGGAACACAACCAGCAATACAATGCTCGAACATCTAGACAATGGATATCCAGGTATAGCAAGTTTTTGTTAACATGTTCCAGTTATACGTGGGACAGTGTAACCCTGAGGCTAGTCGGCCATTGACATTGGATGCGTACATGTTACAACGATTGAGTTCTCGTGCGTCACACTTTAAATCGTGTAACCCAGAGAGTCTCAACCGCTTCACATAACAATAGTTTCGCATATTAATCGCATGACATCTAAATCATGGCGCATCTCAATCGCATCGGAACTCAATAATATTGTTTCTCAATCGTAAGTCAAGTCAATCGTTTTGCATCCCAATCGCTTGGCACCTTAATCGTATCGCATCTAAATCGTATCGCGTTTCAATCGCAACGCTCCTCTATAGCATAGTATTTCAATCGTATGGCGGTATAATTAAATTAAGTATCGGCATTGGTTGTTACTCCTACCACTAGGGGTGCTGAACTTGGGCGCTTTATCCGGGTCCCTCGGTTTCCGGAGTCAGCTGTATATTTCAACATAAAAGAGCAAAAATATTCATGTTTTTCCTCCTTAGTGATAAAGTTTATTTTAAGCAAATCATTCAGAAATTGAGTTCTAAGGAAAGTGCTTAGTTATGCTTCTACTTTTTGTTCACGAAAGCAACTTGTTAACGAGGTTTTTTTTTTTTGCCGCAGTGGAAAAAACTGGGGATTAAGTATCCGACAACGTTGTGTATATAATAATGCACACACATGTGGATATTCTGGATTATTTATTTCATCACTGTCCACATCATTTTTCAAACGTCCAACAATTCTGATAAGGAAATTCTGGATTCAAAAAAAGGATGAACATATCGTCGATACAAAAGCAAACTAACGAATATGAAAAAATGCATCTTTCATTGTCCATCTTTAATAATTTCTGCAGGACTTATTTACGGCAAATTCTTCAATCTGACTTCACTCTATTAAAGGGAAAGTATTCCACTATCAAAATGTCAAATCTGCCGAATATTTGACTGTCCAAAAAAAAGTTATGAATAAATACTTTTCCACTCTGAAAAGTGGTGATTTTCATATTCGTTAGTTTGCTTTTGTATGGACGATATGTTCATATTACTGCGGTGACCACTACACTTCTAAAGTATTGAAAAATCGTCTCGAACCATTACCCTGCCTCATCAGGATGATGACCCCCCCCCCCCCCTTCGCCTATGAATCATCAGAGGATCCAGCAACACGTGCAGAAAGGCAGAGAGGGTAACAACAGCCATATGGTGACGGCGACCAATGGCCTGGAAGGGAAGCGAGGTGTTAAGAGGCAGTGTTTCCACTAGATCAGCTGGCAGTGGTAGGGGGGAGGGGATTATTCTTTCCCGCCCCCGCCAAAACTACCCCCCCCCCCCCCCCACACACACCAACAACAGACTTCAAGGGAAATGGCGCGAAGTAATAGGATGTTTTACCCTCTATTTGGGCCATTAACATTCCAGTCCGGATTCCTGTATGCTTTAATCGGGAAAATGGAAAAATATCTTCTCCCTGAGGCAATTATTATTTTTAGGTTCTTCCCGGGCTTTTTAGGATCACGCAGATAATCCCGCCGATTCAGTACGAGCAAAATAGAACTCGGTTTGTCGAGGGCATGCATTCTCAAAATATTTAATTCTAGCTAGCTATATATATATATATATATATATATATATATATATATATATATATATGTATATATACATATATATATATATACATATATATATACATATATATATAGTTTGATGGTTCTTTTTCGTCGCTGGGATGATATTGTTGGATGGAACGGCATTTTTCTCCAGCGGTGGTTACTCCTCCTCACTTCTTCCTGGAATATTTCGATGGGTTCATCTCCATCTTCTTCAGCCAGGTAATTACGGTTTATCCCTCGGTGAAGAAACAACAAGCACCTGGCTGAAGAATATGGAGATGAATCCATCGAAATATTCCAGGAAGAATTGAGGAGTACCACCGCTGGAGAAAAATGCCGTTCCATCCAAAAATATATATAGTTATTGTGTATATCCTAATTTGAAGACTAAGATGTTGTAGGTAGTTGGTAACAGCTTTATTCAGTTCTCAGATATTTTATTTACAAGTTATTTAAATTTTGTTACAAAAACGTTTCGGCTATATGCCATTTTCAATTCGTAAAATATAATGGATCATACTGGTTGGTGTGTATGTTTGTAATTTTTTTTTTTTAATTTTATTTATATAAACAATAATAATAAATAATAGTAATAGTAAGTATTAGTATAATAGTAATAGTAAGCATTAGTATAATATAAGAAAGTTGTTAGTTTTAGTATGTAGTAAAGTCGACAGTGTATATATCAAAATAAATAAATGAGGAAAAAAATTAAATAAAAATATATATACAAAAAAGGTTAAACATAAGAAGGAAAAAAAAAGAAGAAGAAAATATTTTTAAAAAAATATCAAATAAATAAATAATAAATATAATAAAAAAATAATAATAAAAAAAAATAAAATGAATAAAAATAAAATAAAACAAAATATATGTTTACATTATATATATTTTTTTATTATTTGTACTGTATTTATATATATACTGTGCAATATATATATATATATATATATATATATATATATATATATATATATATATATATATATGTATGTATACTATATTTATATAAGTGCAAATATATTTATTTGTGTGTGAATCTGGTTCTTATATCCATGCAATTTTATAGCAACAATAATTTCTCTTTTTTTCCAAAGTTAGATTCTCACAAATACAACTTTAGTAACACAACTCTATCTCAAACACACAATACTGAAAACACTCTCCATCCTAACATTAATCTTGCACAATTAAACACAACAAGGGCGGAGATGAGCAAGCAGTTTTCTGCCCTTAAACTACAAACCCAACCCATACTGGTTAGGATATTCGATTTCAAATAATAAACACAAAAGTCAGAATATAGAAATGCATCAACAGCTGACCTGTATGATTGTGCATTATTTCTTCTACTATATATTTGTCAAATACCACTCACTCACTCACTCACTCATCTATCAACGCCCAGCCCAAACCGCTCGACAGAAAATTTTGAAATTTTGCATGGACACTCCCTATATAACGTAGGCGCTCGCTAAGAAAGGATTTTTTGATATTCGTATTTTTAAGCATTTTTAGGGGGTTTAAAGTTTGAGTTGGTTAGAGAAGGCAAGCCTAGGCAGCAAGCGTTGCTAGGACGATAACAGAACAGCTGTTACCGTACATTATCTATTTCATAGTTTTATTTCTAATTGAGGTTAATTTCAACTATGATGGCAGACCTTGAATTACTAGAAATTAACTGTCCCTCATAGAGTTTTAATTGCGTTTCTTTTCTGCCTGTCCCCGTCAGATAGGCTTGCCATATTTTTGGAGAGTTAAACCGAGACACATTAATATGGGATGGGCATACCAGGGGGGGGGGTTAAAAAGAGTACAAATTATAAGCAAAATGGTTGGTGAGTTTTAAGCCTAGCAACTAACGGGAAGGGGGAATCCTAAACTGTTAGTCTACCCAAACCTTAAAAATAAGAAGGGAACTTTTTTTGCTACTTGATTTTCGTAAAACAATCTCTCAGCCAAATAGTAGTGTCTGGCAGCTGGCAGCGCTGTGCAGGTAGTTCCAGCGTTTTACAGTTAGATTACTTCTCATTTCTTTGACACTGTGAGCAGTAGTAAAAATGTTAATTGTAGAAAAGTAACCGATTTAAAAAAGATTCTTATAAACATGAATTCATTACTTTTTACTCTTACAGCCTTTTCCGGGACATTGATAAAACCGGGCGGGACACCGAAACCAGGACAGTCCCGGTCAAACCGTGATGTATGGCATATCCTTAGGTTTTCCAGGCGAGGTAATAATATCCGGAGCCCTTGCACAGCCTCCACGCCTATAACCTTGGTAATACTCGTAAATATATTGGGTGTTACCATATGAGTTCTTGGAAACAAAAACTTTTAAATTTTAACACCCATTGAATAAAATATAGTATGACGGGAACCGTGCTGTAAGAAACTGGACAGAATTCTATAGTAACGTAATTTTAATGAAACATTATTTAACGCAATAAAATAACTACTTATCTGCCGTGACGAAGCACGGGTATTCAGCTAGTATATTATAATCTTCAGATATTGCTTTTACAGATCATGTGCTTGTTTAAGTTAGTGTAATTTAGTCTGAGTTAGGAAGAAACATCTTTTTTGGATTGCATGGTTAATGTCTGGAAATTAATTAATGCTTATATAGAAATTATTTGATTCAAGAAATGTATAGTTAGGATTAATATGGATAATATTATAGTACCATGTTCTGAGTCTGCTTCTTTAATGGAGGGCTGAATGTGCAAAACTGAGGTTTGGTAGAAGGTGTGTTGATATGATATGTGTTATTTTATTTTTATTTTTAATATTTTAATTTAACGGTTTATATTTATATTAATAAATTTTTAAATTTATTTTAAGAACTTCACAACGACGGTGACCTGCTCTTTTTAAAATACAACAAATACAGATTTATACACTGCCGATCTTCGGAGGACTACTTAATAGGATGGTATTCACAGAACAGGAAGATAGAGATACGGTGGCTATAAGGGAGGGGGGAAATAGTGTGCGTGGGGTCCGCCTAGACCCCACCTGGTCGACGGAGGGTTGGGAAATGAAATTTAAATATTGGTTATTTTATTATGTGTTACTTGTGGTTATAAGAGTTAATTTAAATGTCTTTGTTGTTAATCACGGCATAATAATGGTGAATATTTTGGCAACCGGTTTTAACATTTATTACTTGGTCGTAATTTTTTTTAATATAAATTGATTCTTCGATTCTCCTATTGAATGTTTTGGATAAGTTTCTGTACAAAATTTAAATAACCTAGTGTGCGGCAAGCCGCACCCATTGTAATTTTAGAGCGCGTTATCTGTAGGTTAGCACCCTTTTCTAGCCGAAATAGGGCTGATGCTTTTTTTTTTCTAATGAAAAACCACCACCCCTTGTGGGTATCGAACCCACAACCCTTTGGCACGGATTGTTAAGTGCTCGCACCTTAACACTCATGGCCACCGGGCGTCCGGAATTGAATAAGTGGAATTAAAATCCTGTTTTTGCCATATTCCAAGATTTATGAATACAATACGCAGGGAAAGTAAACATATGGTGGAGCACATAGAATCAAGCGAATGAGAAAGCGCGGGAATTATTTCTGGCGGGAATGATCTATACAATAGGTAGAGAACAAATAATTATGAACAGCGGTAGAGGAAATTCCGGCGAATTTCTGCGTGGTAATATAATATGAATTTCTAGAACAATTATAAAATGAATTGTTAATAAACCATTTGGAGAGATGTTCGGTGTGTCGGTATTCGTTACCCTCGGACAATAAGCTAATTAATTCCACAGAATATAATTATGTGGTATTACTGAATTCCGACAGACATTCCTCGGCCGAGAATTCACAAGCTCGGATCACATGCAACTAATTCATGAATAGGTGGGAAATTCAAAAATCAAACTACCCATATATATCATATATATATATATATATATATATATATATATATATATATATATATATATATTCATAGGCGATGAAATTAAATATGATAGAGAACTCACAAAAACGTAGTCTCGAGACAGGAGGAGTCCCGCTCATGTATACGCACGAAACATTTCACACAAATAATTAAATATAGGTCTGCTAGCACTCTTGAGAGAAATTTAGCAAAAGGTACTTACGTGGAGTCCCAAAAGCCGGCACGCGGAGATATCGTCCAACGGTAAGGATACGGGAAATGGAAATCCCCCCAAAAGCCGGCACGCGGAGATATCGTCCAACGGTAAGGATACGGGAAATGGAAATCCCCCCAAAAGCCGGCACGCAGAGATATCGTCCAACGGTAAGGATACGGGAAATGGAAATCCCCCCCAAAAGCCGGCACGCGGAGATATCGTCCAACGGTAAGGATACGGGAAATGGAAATCCCCCCAAAAGCCGGCACGCGGAGATATCGTCCAACGGTAAGGATACGGGAAATGGAAATCCCCCCAAAAGCCGGCACGCAAAGATATCGTCCAACGGTAAGGATACGGGAAATGGAAATCCCCCCCAAAAGCCGGCACGCGGAGATATCGTCCAACGGTAAGGATACGGGAAATGGAAATCCCCCCAAAAGCCGGCACGCGGAGATATCGTCCAACGGTAAGGATACTGGAAATGGAAATCCCCCCAAAAGCCGGCACGCGGAGATATCGTCCAACGGTAAGGATACGGGAAATGGAAATCCCCCCAAAAGCCGGCACGTGGAGATATCGTCCAACGGTAAGGATACGGGAAATGGAAATTCCCCCAAAAAACTAACGTTGAAAAAAAGATGCCAAGTTCCAGTCCCCTCCCAAAAACAGTTTGCCTATGAAAGTTGTGATATCATAGTATTGGGCCAAGTTTTGGGCTCTTAATACCTTGTTATGAACCTAATAATACCCTCTTACTTATTTGTGCAATTCCAACTTGGCCAGTTTTCGTTAACTTACATACGGCCATGGCCACTTTACCTTACATAGAGTTCATACAAACCCGATCGTTTCAAGTCATCAAAGAGTCTATAATAATCCTGATTCGTTACCCTAAGCCAATGAATCTTTAAATGCCAGACATTTTATAATAAATCCGATCGTTATGGCGGCCATCATTTAACGAAAACTGGTCAAATTGGAATTTTTTAAAGTTCTGAGAGGGGAAAAATCGGCTCTAATACGCCTTGTAATATACCCACAGTGTGTTAAGGTATTTACTACCGAGCGCCTTGATGAGGATAAAGGAAGGAAAAAAAAAATAAAAAGCCACATATAATCAATTCTACCCACATAGCGGAGATAGTCGGCATAAACATATGAGATAGCGATTAATAATCAGCTGACTTTCATCCGCCATATTGCAAACATTCAGTCTCAACATGGTCTTACCTGCCATTCTTTCATATTGATAAAAAGTCCTACCTTAGCGCGGTTCCGTTCCTATCCTTAGTCTCATTTGGAAAGATTAAAATAGAAACAGTTATTATTTTGGTTCGATCTTTCTTGAAAAGTTTTATGGCCTTAGGCTGCACCTACATTGGACCCGTATTTCGCCCGAACCGATCCGATCCGATTTCGTTTGATCGACAACGGCCAACAGCGGCCGACGCGAGTGCCTACATTGGTCTCGACCCGATCCGATCCGATTTAGTCACAGCTCGACAGTAATGACCTGCTAGTGAAGTGAAAATGAGTGATTAAGTTAAGAAATACCACCTAATAAGCATAGAAACCTTCAATTAGGTTGAATGTTGGAGGTAAGAGAAGTATTGGTATTCATATTTTAAAAATATTTATAAGAAAGGTAACTAGAAGGTTATAAGCATTAGAAGGTTATAAACATTAGAAGGTTATAAATATTGGAAGGTTATAGACGTTGGATTGTTATAAACATGTTTCCACGCAATTCAATAAACAAGGGAAACAAAAAACAAAAATGTGAATTGGCAAAGTTGTTCTAAATGTTATTTCCTTTGATATAAAAACCAATGCATTGAAATCGGTTAAGATTTAGAAACTGTAGATATTTTTGAAACACAAAATGCGGGTTGGCGCCATTTTGCTTTGTCGGTCCGAAATCGGGCTTGAACACGTTTGAATGGCCAAGAATCGGTGGCCGTTGGATCGGACCGGATTGGATCTGAGCGGGACCAATGTAGGCACCTCCATTGAGATGCATGTGTTTGTTTTTCTCCCGACAGTCGGTGGCTATTGGATCAGATCGGAACGGGTCCAGTGTAGGTGCACCCTAACCTGGAAGGGTCAGGCAGCACCCTTCATCCACTTCTAGAGATACTAATCTCACTCATCAATGCATTGAAAAATATCAAAATGTTTACATTTGCTTGTACTCTTCTACTATAGTACTCTAGTGCTTGTACTCTTCTACTATAGTACTCTAGTGCTTGTACTCTTCTACTATAGTACTCTAGTGCTTGTACTCTTCTACTATAGTACTCTAGTGCTTGTACTCTTCTACTATAGTACTCTAGTGCTTGTACTCTTCTACTATAGTACTCTAGTGCTTGTACTCTTCTACTATAGTACTCTAGTGCTTGTACTCTTCTACTATAGTACTCTAGTGCTTGTACTCTTCTACTATAGTACTCTAGTGCTTGTACTCTTCTACTATAGAACTCTAGTGCTTGTACTCTTCTACTATAGTACTCTAGTGCTTGTACTCTTCTACTATAGTACTCTAGTGCTTGTACTCTTCTACTATAGTACTCTAGTGCTTGTACTCTTCTACTATAGTACTCTAGTGCTTGTACTCTTCTACTATAGTACTCTAGTGCTTGTACTCTTCTACTATAGTACTCTAGTGCTTGTACTCTTCTACTATAGTACTAATTCAACAAATATATCAAATTTAAAAAAAAAAATTAAAAAATGAGCTAGACAACTACAAAAACCCGTTCAAAAGAACAAAGTAAACACAGAAGTCCTACTGTACTTATTTCTCCTAATCGAAAGTTGCTTCAGGTTCTTCTTTGTAGAGAATGTAGGAAGCTTTCGAATGGTAAACATCCGCTTACCACAATTTCCCAACTGTTTTCGAGATATTAGGGAAAATATGCGAATTTCCCACAACTTTTCATATCTCTTAATAAAATGTTTTATTCTAATCCTTCCTTAACTCCAAACATATCCAAAATGCAAACATCTTTGTGTATATGAATTTCAAACATGCAGAAAATATTTTAACCGAATCCCATAATTCTAAGTACCCAAACCAAAAACGTAATTCAACAACTATTTTTCCACTTTTCTCGAAAACAATTAAAGCGATCGCCTTAAAAATAATAATAATAATAATAATGGTTTCATTCTTATTCCTAGGAAAAGTAGCCTATAAAACGAGTACTTACAAGCATACGAAATTTTCCGCGCGAATGTCGCTCCAAAAACCATGTACCGGTGGACGGATTCAGCTGGATAACTAACTTGGCCTTTCAAATTAGACGAAACATTATTGCCTGACATAGAGCGCAAACAGACACTCACATATATATATATATATATATATATATATATATATATATATATATATATATATATATATATATGTAAGGGACGGATTAGCAAGGACGGGATTTAGAGATATAGACAATGGGGAAATATTTTAGAGAAGCGGAAATTCCTTTTTAAAACTATAATTTACACAGAGGATACAAACATAAATATCATAAACCATTGCTACGAGGAGAGAAAAGGTTGAGTGAGAGAGACAGATAGGTAGAGTTATCAAATATGATCATTTGGGGAGATTATAGAGAATTTGGAACTGGCCTACCTCTGAACAGCATCTGGGCCGAAGTCTCAGGAACGGATGCAAACTCTCCCGGTCGGAGGTAAGCCAGCTCTTTTTAAACCCTTTGTACCCCACTCCTGCTTTTGCAGGTGATTGAACTAGAAACTCTTGTCAGGTCTTAGATCTTCCAGGAATCATACGAATCAGCCACGTGCAGTGCCAACATCCCAGACGCAACGTTTGCGGATTCGTGGTTCTCACATCTCTAGAGATGGACAGCCAACCTTTTCTCTCATCCTTATTCCCTTAACAAGGCCAAAGGGAAAACGGGGCCTTACATCACCCCCCGATTTTTCAAAGTCATGTTTCCCTTGGAACATTACTTTACCTTTAACACTACCCATCCTTATGTTACTAATAATAATAATAATAAACAATATTAGTGCTAATAACAATACAGGTGATGCGCTGTAAAAATTAAAATAAAATAAACATTATTGGCATCTTTACAAGACAAAACCTCTCCCTTAGGAGGTAAAAATCCTTATGTTACCATTATTTTATAACCATACCGAACACTGTCGTCACAATCACTGAACGGCTACTACACTTTTGAGCGGTCTATATCCGCTCCGTTATTACAGATACGACACTTTCAGCTGCCGGTCGATGTATTACGAATCCTGCTGCCCCACTTCCTTCCGTTGGCTGCGAGTTTTGATTCGCACCACGCCGGGATCTGAGTTTTGTAATTAGCAGGCCAGTGGTAAACCCAAGAAGTGCTATTAGAGCAACCGACCCGCCTGCTATCCACAGAAGTTCCCCTTCCTTCCCCTTCTTTTGGGCCGCAAGGATCCGTTCCACATCGCTCCATGTTCCCCATTCAGCCGAAGAGTTATTGGACGCTTCTTCGAGCTCCTTGAGCTCCTTCAAAGTATCCTCCCATACTGCGGGATCATATTCCTCTTTTACTGGCAGGTCCAAGGGTGGTTTGATCGTAACGTTGACCCATTGCAACTGCACCACCTGAGAGGATTCCCCAACGTCGGCTATCGGCAAAAGGCGATAATCAGGTGTCCAAGCTGTGCAACCAGGTGCTATGGTAAGCTGCCCACTTCCATCTAGAACCCGCTCTAGCGATTCTACTCCAGCACTCCCTCTGCATTGAAGATGGAGGCGAGTGGGCTTAGACATGCTATACCACCATAGCTCCTTGTGCTCGTCCCAAATCCATGTGGGTGAAGATCTAGGATTCACCAAAGTCCACGGGCACCATTCCTTCGACGTATTCTCCTGGCGAAACGATGAGACAATACAAGATGGTGTTTGTCCGTGAAAGAATTTGAACTCGGCAGGACAGATCCATGGTATCCCGGGACGACATCTGGCTATATCCTGCTCCTGAAGAATTGAGTAGGCCTTCTCGTTGTGGCTCTCCAAGAAGAACGCCCCCTCCGGCTGAGCTGCAACCATTCTTCCTGTTTTATTCTCCTTAAGAGGCAAGGAGAGAACCTGATAAAGCACCATCTCCTGATCCGGAGTTTTTAAAGGCAATTCCACTACAGCTATTACTCCATCATCGGTTGCAATTGCATGTACTTCAGAAATTTGGTAGTAAATTGGGTCATGATATCGGCTTCCCTCCGAGAGGAGTGTCAGTCCAGTTGGCAGAGCCTCTCTTACCTTCCCCAAAATAAGAGTTAACTCTTTAGGACCTAGCATCTCTCTACTCAACTTTCCACTCATCGATGCACCTACTCCATTAAGAACTCTGCGGAATCTAAATAGGAATTCCGTTACTCCAGTTTCTAGGCTTCTGAGGGACGAGGAAAGGTACAGGGAACTTTGGATGAGGTTAGTAACAAGCGATATGTTCGTTTGAAGTTGCGCCTCTTTTTGAAAACTTTCCTTCAAAATTCTACGGACCACCCCAGACAAGCGGGTAACCCTTTTTGTGTCCTCTTCGGCTTTCCTTGCAAACTCGTGACTGAGCGTTAGTTGTTCCGAGACCGCATGTATGGTGTCTCCGTACGGCTTACTTAGTTTGTCGAAATTTTCTTGAATGCCTTGTAAATCGTCCGCGTCTGGGGTCCCAAATAGGTATTTTAATACTATCCCCCCCGCATTGACCAATCCTCGACGTTCTCGGGGACTAGGTAGCATGGACCAGAGCATATCAAGTTCCTCTTCTGCCTCCCTGAATAGACTAAGTATGCCCTCGACAACAGGCTGAAGTCCCTCAAGCTCTGGATATTTAACCGAGGCATGAGATAGGTCTAATTGGACCTTCCAAATCTCCCCTCGCAGAGTTTCCATTATACCTTCTAGGTGTGATACATTCAAGTGAACCAGTAGACGCCATTTGTCTCCCGTCACAACTACGTCACCTCGTCTTAGAAAAACCAGACTTGCCCACGCCAAGGGCCATACTCCTAGGACCACCCACAGCGACAACCCTGAAATAAGATATTCAGGAATCATTTTCAGGCAACTTAGCTCTCCTCCTAAGCGGGTATGGGGACCTACGAGAAAAAGTTAAAGTTTTCCCCTTTGGTGTCCAAGTAGCATCAGGTTTCCCCTTTGGCTGAGCTTGGCTCTCGCTATCTGAACCACTGGAACTTTCCCCGGAAGTCCCACCTGTCTCAATCCGTCCTTCGTTTCCCTCCCCTTGACTATCCTGGGTTATTTCCCTGTTTTCTTCCTCAGGAGAGGATCTAACGCCCAGAGGGCAGGCAGGGTCATTACATTCTGGCGATCTTCCCGCAGCAACCGGACAGTGTCTGTGAATCTCACTCTGCGTTTCAATTTCATCTTGGTCCTCACAAGAGTCGTCTTCTGAGCCATAACAACACCCTGGGTTAATTTCCCATTCCGGCTCCATGACCTCATCTTCCGACCCTTCCACTTCCCGGGTTGCCCCACCTGCCTTCGTCATAACCTTAGGGTGCGAATCCCCTCCTCCCCCCGGGGCCCGTTTTAGCCTATTTATATGAACTACATTCAGAGATCCAGTGGCCAGTCGGATCTCATAGTTCACTCGCGAAAGAACCCTTTCTACTTTGTGTGGGCCTGTCCAGGGACAGTGGAATTTTGGACAATTCCCAGGCTTTACGGCTGGACAATGGAGATAGACCCAATCCCCCACCTCTAGGCGTCGCTCCTTACGCCGGGCATTACAATAATGGGTCCTCATTGCCCAGGCCTTTTCGGCACGACTCAAAGCGTCCTTATAGGCTTCTTTCAGCCGATGCCCTAACTTTTCGACATGGTCCGCTGATTCCGATCCGTCATTGGTTGGACCTACCCAGCAATCAAACGGAGTTACCAATTCTCGCCCAAGCATGAGGTAGTTTGGGGAGTATCCTGTCGACGAATGAGGTATCGCTCGATATGCCATGAGAGCATATGGGACCCACTTATCCCAGTCACGACCGTCTCTTCGCACATATTGGGATATCGAATCGGTAAGAGTTCGATGTAACCTCTCTACCATTCCGTTACATTCCGGATGGTAGGCGGTAGTTTGTAATTTCCTAATCCCCAGAGCTCTACAAACTTGAGTAAACAGTCGAGAAACGAAATTTCTTCCCTGGTCTGTTAACAACCTCCTAGGGACCCTATGTCGAGTGATAATATTCTCGACGAGTGCTACGGCCGTTTCTTCAGCTGTTTGCCCCTTCAGTGGTATTCCCTCCGCATACCGTGTAAAATTGTCAATTACGGTCAAAAGGTAACGATGGCCCCTTTTGGAAGTCGGCAAAGGCCCAAATATGTCTAGCGATACCTGCTCGAAAGGCCCTGTGGCCATATAGGGAGCTTCCAGGGGGACCTTTTGAGATACAGGACTTTTTCTGCTAGCGCACGCGTGACACCGTTCCACAAAGGACTTAACATCCGCCGCCATGCCCGGCCAATAATATGAGCTTTTGATTACCGCGAGAGTACGATCAGCCCCTGGGTGCCCAGCCCATGGTTTCGAGTAATTTTCTTCAACGATTGTTTTTCGTAGACCCTCAGGCACCATAAGCCTCCATTCCGACTCATCCGTTGCCCCATCGGCCCAATATAGCAGGCCATCGGCATCTGTTTGTACATGAACAGTGCCTCTCTTGATGGCTCTTTGACACCACATATCCTCCTTTTGAGCATCCTTCAATTTACCTCGGGTTATTTTCTGCCTATTTCCCGTGACTACAGCTATTGTACGGCTTAAAGCATCAGCGTTAGAATGTTTCTTCCCCGGGCGATGTTCGACTTCATAGTCGAACTCCTCTAACCGAAGGGCCCACCTGGTCAGCCGTGAAGACGGGTCTCGAAGGCTTAGCATCCACCTCAAGGCAGAGTGGTCAGTGACAAGCTTAAACCTTCGCCCTAGTAAATAACAACGGAACAGCTTTGTTGCCCAAACCACCGCTAGCAGTTCTCGTTCTGTTGCCGAGTAGTTGAGTTCTGGACCCTTCAACTGCCTACTAGCGTAGCAAACAGGTCTCTCGCCGCCATCTCTGTACTGGGACAGAATGGCACCCAGAGCTACTCCTGGTGCGTCGGTGGACAATATAAATGGCTCGCTGAAATTCGGATAGCACAAGACTGAGTCCGAACTTAGGATTTCTCTTAGCGATTCAAAAGCCTTCCGTTGCTTGTCGCCCCACTGGAATCGTACTCGTGAGCCAGTTAATTCTGTCAGCGGTCTTGAAAGATCCGCAAAGCCTTTTATGAATTTACGGTAATAGCTTGCCAACCCTAGAAAACTTCGCAACTCCTTCACATTTCTGGGGGCTGGAAAAGACTTGATCGCCTCTAATTTTCTAGGATCTGGTTTCACTCCCTCGGCTGTAACTACGTGTCCCAGATAGGTCACTTCCGATGCCGCAAAAGCGCACTTGTTCAAGTTCACTTTTAGATTAGCGCCTCTGAATATGTCGAACAACTCCTCTAACCGGAGCATGTGTTCCCTCAGTGATGAGCTATAAACCACCACATCATCGAGGTAAACGAAACACCCGGTGCCCTTCAGTCGGCCAAGAAGTTGGTCCATGACCCGTTGGAACGTGGCAGGTGCCCCCGCAAGGCCGAAAGCCATTTTTTTGTACTCATAGTGTCCGTTTACAGTCGTGAAGGCCGTTTTTGCCTGATCCTGGGGTGCTATCGGTATTTGGTGGTACCCACTCGAAAGATCAATTGTGGAAAAGATTTGGCTACTCCCCAATTGTTCTAAGGTTTCCTGTATCAACGGAAGCGGGTAAGTATCGACCTTAGTAACTGCATTGAGGCCACGGAAATCTGTGCAGAATCGATACTTTAAGTCACCTGTTGGGGAAGTTTTCTTGACTAGATTTACAGGTGCTTGCCAAGGAGTTTTAGACGGCGTAATGACGCCTCGTTCAAGCAACGTCTGAACCTGCCGTTCCATTTCCTCCCGTTCACTGAAAGGCACACGATACGGGCGTTTCACCACAGGTCTGGCATCTCCAGTTTCAATATGGTGCTGAACAGGCAGGGAGCAACCTTCGGGACCCGGTTCACAAAAAATGTCTGAATATCTGGACAACAAGGACTCCATATCCCTCCTTTCCCCACCACTTAAATGGCCCAATTTCTCGCCAACGATCGAGGCGAAACCAACAGGAGTTTTAGAGCCATCCTCGCGTTCCCTCTCCGAACAAGATCCACCGTCTTCCGCCCAATCTCTCTCTACCAGACCTACCACTAGAAGCCGTGGCAATGTCACAGCCGAAGCGGTCAAATTGACGAACTGCATCCACGAACGGCCGTCCCGAGGAGTGTTAATGCATCTCCCTCCTACAACCCCATTGGGAAGTGCTCTTGACGGCTCAATTATGACAGCTTTCTGGTCTAGTTTCCCTGGTACGGAAATCTCTAATAGAGATTCACTGAAGGCCGGAAGCGTTTCCTCTCGCGAAAGACGCGCTGAGCTGGTTTTGTTATCCTTCTTCCCCGTGTGTCTTGATTCCTCCTTGACTATCGGCTTAGCTCCTATATTCACGCTAGTTGGAAGGGATAAAATATGACCTGAAAACTTGGCTTCTAGTTCTCTCGCCGTCCTACTCATGAAACGTACCCACTCTCGGTTCGCAGACATTTTTAACTCATCCCTCTTTGTTATCGAACCAACGGAAGGTAGAGATTCAATTTTAGGCGATGCTCCCGTGACTAACAATCCCGAACGTAGGTCTATATGGGCGTCTAATTTCCCTAGTAAGTCTAAGCCTAATAGTCCATCTCCTTCTAAGCAGACGTCAGCCACTATGACGTCGTGAGACAGTCGATGGCCCTTAACTTCGATATTCACCGTTTGAATACCGCGTACCGGGATTACCACACCAGTTACCCCCCTAATCTTACTAGTCGCGGGTCTTAATTTGGATCCTGAGGCAGGAGACCTGATTAGAGTAACTTCAGCACCAGTGTCTACTATCATCCTATGAATCCGCCCATTTATCCAGGTGCTCACCTTTAACCCTTTCTCACCTCCCCCACCTATGCCTAGTAATTCGTAGCGCGATCCCCTTGTCGACGACTTAGGGCCGGGGCCCTCCCCAAGTCGTTCGCGTTTGGGGCCTTCTTTGGCAAAGTTCCTTTCACGAGGGGTTTGGAACGACATTGGCGAGCGATATGCCCACGACGACCACACCTATAACAATTCGTACTATTTTTGGGAGAAATATCACTAACCCTCTCTGTTTGTCGACATCCCCTGGCCCAATGATTCGTATCCCCGCAGCGATAACAGCCACTTGGATTACCCCTCTCAATGACCCTTACTTCGCTTTGCCCAACTTCCTCGGGACTGGGAATTTCGTTATCCTGGGGATTCTTCTCTACAGTAAATATTCCCTTTTCGTGTCGCCCTAACTCCGTTTCAATGGCTCTAGCCTTCTCAATCGCGGTTTGTAATTCCTTTGGGAACGCGAGTCTCGTCAGCCTCCCAATCTCTCCTCCGAGCCCATTTAAATATGATGTAAGGACGACTTTATCCAGTTGTTTGCGAGCCCCTATAACTTCTTCCTCCGATCCCTCACCTGAGAGTGATCGTTCACCCATCTCCCGACAACGATCTCCGAAAGTTCTGACATCCTCCCCACGCTCTTGTTTCATTGAACTAAGCTGAAGGAGAAACTGCTCAGGTTGCATAGTCGCCTTAAAGCGGTCTAAAAGAGCATCTCGAATCGTGGAATATTTCACATTTGGCCCCTTGAGATCCGATCTGCTGGCCAAAAATTTCGCAGCCATCCCTTTCAGTCTCATCCTTAACACAAGGGATTTATCACGATCTTCCCAGTTTCCGCTAGTTGCCACTAATTCCAAACCATTGAGATAGTCTTGGATTGGAACCCCAGAATCGTCACCGGACCATGGACCGACCATTCCCTGAAGAGAAAGATCCCTCTTTCCTTGCTTACCCTCATGCCTTGTCCTCTCGAATTCTTCCCTGAATTGCTCATTTGCAGCCAACGCCTGATCCATTGCCGTCTTCAGATCGGCAAACTGCTGTTCCGTTACCACCATCGTATAGCTCTATTTTCAACGTTTCCAATGAACCCCAACACGTTATGCTTACGAATAGGGATTGCTTTACTCTCTAACAGGGCTAACCACCAAATATCCGTATTTGGCGGTCCTTAAACCAGGAAACGTGAGGACATTGAATGAACAACTACCCAGCGCCGAGATATCAGTTCGAGGAATTGTCCTATCAGCGTCAGCAGTACAGCCGCCGGCCTATCTCGAGAGCAGGGTTCTTATCTAATGCCGGCTTGCAGCTGGACATTTAAATAATACCCGGAAACCTGACACCATTTGTAAGGGACGGATTAGCAAGGACGGGATTTAGAGATATAGACAATGGGGAAATATTTTAGAGAAGCGGAAATTCCTTTTTAAAACTATAATTTACACAGAGGATACAAACATAAATATCATAAACCATTGCTACGAGGAGAGAAAAGGTTGAGTGAGAGAGACAGATAGGTAGAGTTATCAAATATGATCATTTGGGGAGATTATAGAGAATTTGGAACTGGCCTACCTCTGAACAGCATCTGGGCCGAAGTCTCAGGAACGGATGCAAACTCTCCCGGTCGGAGGTAAGCCAGCTCTTTTTAAACCCTTTGTACCCCACTCCTGCTTTTGCAGGTGATTGAACTAGAAACTCTTGTCAGGTCTTAGATCTTCCAGGAATCTTACGAATCAGCCACGTGCAGTGCCAACATCCCAGACGCAACGTTTGCGGATTCGTGGTTCTCACATCTCTAGAGATGGACAGCCAACCTTTTCTCTCATCCTTATTCCCTTAACAAGGCCAAAGGGAAAACGGGGCCTTACATATATATATATATATATATATATATATATATATATATATATATATATATATATATATACAAAAATTTGAACCGCCGTTATTTTCCTTCTCTAGGGCTTCTGAAACGTAAAATTTTCTAGTCGGCACTTCCGGATTGTTTCATGAGGTCAACCTTATAAGCGGGCTTCCTCCTTATGGAGGGAGGGAGGAACCGCGCTAAAAAAGTGTTTATGTTGCTTTATTGGGGTGATTAATTTTATTTAAAAGAATATTTCCAGTGTTTGTAAATGAGGCTTAAATTATCATATAGTTTTAATATGGACATTTCTGATTAGATAATTATCTATATGATTTATTAAGGATATTTCTGTAACATACCTATAATTATGAATTTCAGTTTATGTTTCAGGAATTTAGACACATCATATTATTAATTAATATTAACGTGACCTGCTTATAAATCTGAAAATAGATGATACACTCATGGAGACGGAAATTCGTCTAAGGATTACAATTAAAAATCACTCGAAAAATTACCCACTTTCAAGTGTGGTAATTACAGCGGTCAATTGAAGTTAATGGTATATAATGAAATATTTGCTTAATCATAAAGCATCTTATATTCGCTGATCAGTGATCAATGCTGGTAAAACACTGATTATTAAAGATTAACACCAAACGAATCCATATTCCGTGATGCAAAATTAGATTCCTTGGTACCAAAATGTGCAGACTTTAGTGGCCTACAACATACATTTCCAGCTTTTTCCTCTTACACCATATGTTGAGAAGTTACCTGTATTTGGATTCTGAAAAACTTGATTTTAGCAGGGTTTTTAGCTACAGTGCCTCCAGAAACCGGTCGGTTTAGAATCGAATTTTCTATAAGTACCTTGATGCTTAAACACTACTTAGGGGCCATCCTTTATATACAGGGTGTCTCCAAAATAGAAGGCCAAACTTGAGTAATCGACGCAAGATGAAAGAAGGAAGGCTTGTGGCATAAATTTAGTTTTTGCTTTATTTCCAAAAAAAAATAAATATCAAAAGGCAGTTTTTCATAAGGCATGTATAAAAAAATTTAAATGTATATGTTTTATCCTCCAACCCACCTCCTTGTGGTGAGGTTGGCCAGGGAATAGATTACAGCAGAGCAATGGACAAATACCATCCAGTCTGTCAATGTGCCATGTGATGCCTGTATTGCTGCAAGGGGCCCAACCTTTCAACAGTTTTTAAATTGATTCTTAGGAATTATTAGAAGAATGTATTCAGTCTGTGTTGAAAATTTGTTTTTATTAAGAATTGAACATTTTGTGTGTGTGTGTGTTTTATTAAATATGTTGATCTTGCAGCTTTACATGGTGCCAGTTTATTTTTTCGACTATGAAGATTTGTTTATTTTTTTTGTGTGGGGGGGGGAGGTAGAGGGGGTGGAGAATAAAACATATAGTTTTAATACTTTTTATATAGGTCTTATAAAATACTGCCTTTGCATAATTGTTTTTTAGTTTTTTGCGTTTTTCTCGGAAATGAAGCAAAAACGAGATATACACCAAAGGACTTATTTCTTTGTTTCTTCATTCTCCATCGATTCCTACCGTTTGGCTGTTGTTTTTTTTTCGACACCCTATATATATATATATGAATTTAAAGCCGACATTATTATTTTATAACAAATTGTAAACTATACACCCTATTTTTACTACAGCTTAAATTATCACTAACTATCTATATATTTTCAAGAGGTGTTTCGGAAACTCGTTCAACAGTGCAACCTCATTAGCTACAATTCTCTAGAATACTAACATTAACATTTTAGGCTAATAGACTCTGGTTCTCTACCAAGGATGTTTACAAGTAGAATATGTTCGAAGAAAGTACACTTCTTCAGAGGAGGCCACAGGAATAGTTTGATGTATATATAAGTCTTCAGCTAGCGCTGATTTCTACGGGAAATATCTACGGGAATTCCCAAGAGGAACAAGGAAAAGAAGGAGGATAGAGTATATCGGTTCCTTTCTTTTTATTTTTTATTGGATTTAAGGCATGTCAACCTTTGAGGTCTGATATGGCAATCGGTCTCTTTGACTGCACATATCTGGCTGAAGAAAGACGAACACTAGAGAAATACGAAATTATAAATGTAGGACTTACATACACATTTACATGTACATATATCAGTTTTCGGGACGATTATTTTACAGTGCCATGTGTGAGCGTTAAGTGATCATGTCAAATCTGGAACAAATAAGCCAATTGCAGGGAGACCGCAGAACATCAATCTGGGAATCCCCAGACTATAGTGATCGCTACTTTCCTCAACATGAAACCGCTACTTCCCTTTGACGTGCCGCCCATTGCGCCAGTCACAGACACAGTGTTTCGTTCTCTCCTGCTGTTCAGTGTCTACAGTTCAGTATTCTCAACATAGCATTCTCGTGTTCACTTTTTTATCAGCACATCCTGAGTAAAGTTCATTACATCGACGTCATACTGTACTGTATGCCTTAATGAGTCATCTCAAACCCATACTTCTTTGCCTTACTAGTGAGATCTCAGTGTTTTGACTTAATCGTTCCTGAGCATTGCATCTTCTTCAAAGAGAAGTTGAACTGACCTATGCTGAAGAGATCAACAGACATCACACAACAGTAACTCCATCGCAGTCTCATTACTTTCCCGCAGACTTATGAAGTACTTATGAAGACTTATGACTTATACTTTTGAAGTATACAGTATCTCTTCAGGCCACTCTGCCTTCCTCAGAAGTCCATCGCTACAAGACTGTAGTGTAACCATCACACCGGAATCTTAACCTTTCTTCTTTTTTAAGGTAAGAAAGGTTTGGTAAAAATGCAGTTTCCCGCCCTCCAAACCGATTTCTTTCAAACTTTGCACAATAACGTATTTTGATGCACTAAACACGAATACGATAAAAAGAAAAGCGTCGGATTTAACTAGGAAAGAAGTTATTAAGCACTTAAGTTCACTGTTGTGCAGGTTATGAGAGCTAATGTAAACAACTAAATTTGTGACGACTTTAAGGCACACATGACTTTAAGGCACACATGACTTTAAGGCATACATGCTATGCGTTTCCGCTCGCTACGCTCGCTTAAAAAGATAACAAAACCCCAGTCAATCCAACTCGCTAAAATATAATAATATAAGACTATAATATTAAGCACTAAAGTTACGAAGGTTATAAAACTAGGCGTCATCAGCGTATTTGTAAACACGCGCATGTGCAGATATGTAACATTGGGAAACAGAGAACTCTCATTTGAAATGTTCAGAAACCATTTATTCAAAGATATTGTTAATTTTAAGGGCATCCTCACCCGTCGTCACCTGTCGCTTAAGGGCATACGTGCTATGCGTTTCCGCTCGCTCAAGACAATAACAAAACCCCAGTCAATCCAACTCGCTAAAATTAATAGAATTCTATAAATTTTAGCAAGTTGGATTGACTGGGGTTTTGTTATCTTCTGGAGCGAGCGGAAACGCATAGCATGTATGCCCTTAAAGTCGTCCTAGACATTCTTCTAATCCTCCAAGACATCTCTCTTAGCTTTCTTCTTCTTCTTCTTGAGACTGGATGTTCGGTGGATACAAATCCCCAATTGCCGCTAGCCTTAAATTCACACTGTTTCCGCACTTTTTTTCTATGTTTGTCAATTACGATGTGCCATTTGCGGCACCTAAACTACAAAGTTTTTTCATTAAGTTTTAAATGTTCCCCACATTGAGCACAGTTGAGAGAATTACTCAAAATTTTATGTTGAAATAAAAATTTGAGTAATTCTTGTCTATTATCGACAAGAATTATAAATTTGTGCAATTTCATACTTATTGTTTTTTTTTTGTTTTTTTTTATAAAATAACAGTAGACAATTGACTTGTTGACAATTGAAGTTCGGTAGGCGCGAATTAGAACGATAATTATAAAGGCATTAGCTAATTATTAAGGGATTTCTGATATATAATACTTTTCATGAACGAAACAAGAAATGTGAAGAGTGTTTCATTATTTAAAAAAATGATTGTAAATAAATAACTGCTGATGAATTTTGATAATTTATGGTAAATTTCAATTAAACTTCCTTAGTACGAACTTTTCCATACCCGCGCATGCGCATGTTGACAAATTTAGTTGTTTACATTAGCTCTCATAACCTGCACAACAGTGAACTTAAGTGCTTAATAACTTCTTTCCTAGTTAAATCCGAGGTTTTTTTTTTTATCGTATTCGTGTTTAGTGCATCAAAATATGTTATTGTGCAAAGTTTGAAAGAAATCGGTTTGGAGGGCGGGAAATTGCATTTTTACCTAAGATTTTTTTTCATATTCAATATTAAGTGACTGTATTCTATACTCCAAATGGCACAAAGCGATTCTCTGTGGCCTTGAGTGGCCCAGGCAGCTCAGTAATAAACACAACCTGCAATTAATATATTATTAGCACATTATTTAATACCTTGGACAAATATGAAATTTATATTCCTTATTTATAGAAATATTACAATCAGAGAGATCTATCCAACAATAGTCCCAGGACAAATAATATTTTGCAGAACATTAAAGAAGATTTGACGTTTTTCGGAGATAAAGAAACGTTGTTTATGTTTTAAAGTTCATAATAATTGAATAATTAAGTAGAAGCAGATGTTTCATTATCTCTTTATGGAAAACTAAAACAATTAGAGATAATATTATTTGGTAATCCAACGTCCGCCCATTCCAGGGATACCCAGCTGCTATTCTTGGTTACCTTTGTGGAAGGCTAACTCACTTTCAGACTCCTGTCAAACATGTTTGAAGCCAATTCATCTTGTTATATATTTTTAACACCCCTTAGTGATTTTGATTATTGTAAAACAATTAAAAAAGTGTTGGGTAATTTTATATTTTTCTGTTTTTAATAACTTTTAAGTAGTGGGCATCATTTTGAAGGTAATTTACTATCATCTTTGATTTTGTAAGTTCTTTTTATTTTATTTAATGGAATTTGTTTTCCTTATTAATTTGTTGGCTTTACATTCTTAAATGTATATAATACTCCTTCTAATATGCATAAAATAATTACTATATTACTTGTAAGGAATTTCTCTCTGTTCATCAGATTTTAGTAAATCTTTATATATAATAATGATAAACAGTATTAATCTCACTTATATATTTATAGATAGATGTCTTTATTGTTTCTTATGCATATGTATTTAAATTAAGGATTCAAGGCTTAAATATTTTAAATAATTTCATCATTGTTATCCTCCTTACACTGGTATGGCTCCAATAGATGGGCTCCAACAAAGAGACCTTACAGCTGATTGGAACGCAAAGCTTGGAAATGGTAATTCCTAATAATCACTCATATATTTTAAAAAAATACAACAAAAAAAAAACAACTGCAATATTTATTGGCATCTTATATCATTAACATAAAGTTTAATTAATATTATTTTTAGGATTTTGACATTTAATTTAATATATTATTTTCCTAATAATATATTTTTAAGCCTGACTCGAGTCTCAAGATTAACCAAGAAATATGTATCAAGACTGCTGTTGTTTGATGTAATGGAAAACAGAACAACAATGTAGCAAATTAAAATGTGACAATATTAAAACTTGTGAAACATTTCAAATCTGTCAAAAGTTCTTTGTACTAGGAATGCGGTAAAACTGAAGTAGAGCGTCCTCAGCACCGAATTTTTTCAAATTTTGCACTATGACGTATTTTAATGCACTAAACACAAATCCGTTAAAAAGAAAGTTCCTCTCAACGAGGAAAGAAGTTATTAAGCACTAAAGTTCACTGTTATGGAGGTTATAAAAGTTGGCCATCCACTCTTTGGAGGTTTGTGGACAATAATTATACCTATAAAGATAAACACACACACACACATATATATATATATATATATATATATATACATATATATATATATATATATATATATATATATATATATATATATATATAGAGAGAGAGAGAGAGGCTTCTTTTATCCATCCTTGGTGGTTGGTAGGGAATGAACCATACCAACACCGTACCAATGAATTCCCTTACTAACCATTAAGGATGCATGAAGACAGCCTGAAGAAGTTGGAGTTGAAACCGACAAAATATCGCTGCATGGAGAGGAGCCATATCACAAATCACACATATACTCCTACATGTATATATATATAGTTCCCACAAATACATATATATTTAATTTTTTATATTGCCATTCAGGTCATAGAAAACTAAAACGTTTTTTGTTCTACTGGTTTTGAGTTATTTAACTTTTTTTTCAAAGGGTTATTTTATTCTTTATTTAACTGTACATGAATTTTCAACCAGTAGAATATCAAACTGAGGGGACCAAAGTTATTTTACGGTGTCTAAGGATAAGCCACAAATGATTGACTTACTCCTACATTATGTCATGACGGGATAGACTTACATGTACCTACTAAAATTTACACTTATCTATAAAGCATATTCTGGCAGAATGTATACTCAAGAATTCTCAAATTTCCATACAATCTGATAGAATTACTTTCCGATGGTAGGAGGCACATTGATGAACTTATTAAATATTTTATACAAGAATGTTTTAAAAAAAAGAAACATAATCGACCAGTGATGTTTTTTGGTTATAAAAAGGGTATTTTTATGTCTAACCGCATGTTTGGATAGTTCAGTTGATGGATAGAGAAAATGTTGACATATTTAGGAGCACAGTCATAACGTTCTATTGCTATTTTTTAAAAAAAGTAGTTTGTCTTATATTTGCTTGAAAAAATTCCTAACTATTTAATTTTTATAATTTTGTTATTTTGCAGATAACATTGATGCTGTGAACGAAAAATCAGGAGATAGAGTTTTTAGCCTCAGAGATAGCAAAATGGAAGCTTTGCAGATGCTCTTGGACGTGAATGCAGATTTAGAAGTAATGGACAGTAGAGGTTTTACCCCCCTTTGTGTTGCTGCAGAATGTGGAAATAGTGAAGCTATAAAAATTTTTTACAATAAAGGTGCTAAGATGAATCACAAAACAATACTTGGGACGTCTGCAATGTTTTTAGCTGCTTGGAATTTTCGTATGGACTGTGTGAAAATTCTTAAGGATCTAGGTGCATTGTATTCTGATAGTGACTTGAGATTCGCATATCAGAGTGGCAAGGTACCATTAATGGAATTGATAAAAAAAACTGATGCTATTGATAAGAAAGATTTAGGAGCCGATGGTTTGAGTGCTCTCCATGTGGCAGCAAGTGAAGGCATGAAGAATGCGTTGAATTGGCTCTTGGACTGTGGAATGGACGCAGATGGTGAAGATCATGGAGGATTGTCTCCTCTTTATTCGGCTATTAAAGCAGGCCAATTGTCATCCGTCAAGATACTTTTACACCGTGGTGCTGATCCGAATTTTGGTGGTTCACCTTGCTTCAATGCTTTGCATCATGCAGCCGTGGAAAACCAAAGGCATATAGTGCAGTTCCTTGCCTGTAGAGGCTTTGATCTCGACCTGAAATCATTCAATGGTTGGACTGCTCTTCATTTTGCCGTGGAAGAAGGAAATTTGGATACAGTGAAGTGCCTTGTGGGCATGGGAGCTGACATCAACTGCATAGAGAGGGCTGGCTGGACTCCGTTGCATTATGCAGTCGAGAGACAACATTATCATTTAGTCGACTTTCTTGTTGCAAAAGGTGCTGACGTCAATGCCAAAACATCACTTGGTGGCTACACACCACTGCACTTTGCTGCATATACTGGTAATGATTATATATCTAAGACCCTCTGGTGGAGAGGGGCTGACCTCAATTCTACTGACGATGCTGGTTCAACTCCATTGCATTCAGCCAACGTCAATGGAAGAATTTCAGTTGCAGAGTACCTCAAGTCTAAAGGTGCAAAATGTGCGTTCGAGTCCAAAGTTTTGTTTTTCCATATTAAGAGATGTCCAAAATGCTCCTGATTCAACAAGTAGATTTACGAGTGTCGAAGAAACTCCCTCAATTTTACGAAAATTTTTAGAGGCATTGATGAAACTGTGCATTCTTTTCTGGGTCCTAGGTCATCATTGGATTCCAGAGATCTGAACAACCCTTCAAGCTGTTTACACTGCCACAACGTAACCACTACTTTAAGGGTAACGTAATCTGGTAGTGAACTCATGAGATTAGCAATAAGAACGGACGGCTATGTTTTCCACTTTAATAAATGAAACACGAATTGAAAACAAAGAGGACAATGACGATCAAGAAGGGGTCATACTTACTTGGCTGCATGCATGGTCTCGGGTGCTCCATACTGATTCACAGTTTTCTAAAGTCCAGAGTTGATTTAATCAGCAACTCTCTGTAAAAAACATTCTAGAATATTGCGCTCGCCATATATTTCTGCTCGAACAGCTGGCAATACCAAGGAACTTGGCTTAAGGTCTGCGGCTTGAGAGCAAAACAGCTGATGCAATAATTTAAATCCTTAAAACGAACTAGGATTCCTTGTGAATTTTTGTATGTCAGCTTATATACCTTCTCCTGTTTAAATGTAAACATTTCATATGTATAATTTGTATATTTATTTATTAATTGTTAACTTGTTTCAATATTTTTCTCTATTTATTATCATTTTTTTTTTTTTTTTTCATACTCACCATTCAACCCTTTGAAGTTGGTTGATCTGGTAGCTTTTGTTGAACAAGAAAAGAAATATATTTATTATTAATAGCTGACTGAATTATATAAAACAAATATTTTTAGATGGAACGGCATTTTTCTCCAGCGGTGGTACTCCTCCTCACTTCTTCCTGGGATATTTCGATGGGTTCATCTCCATCTTCGTCAGCCAGGTACTTGTTTCTTCCTCGGTGGTTGCCAAGGGAATGAATTTTTTTTTTTTTTTTCAACCCTCCAACTTTATTTCTATGTACATAAAGTGCCCCAGGCCCAACAGATTAGTGCCTGGGGCTGGGCTTAACAACTACGCCTTATGCTACGCTTACGTACTAGAAGGGACTGTGACAATTTACAAATGGGGGACTTAAGCCTACTTAGTCTAGGGAACTAAATCTAGGGGGGTTCAAGGCTGTCTAGGGAGGGACTACGCATGGATGTATCTTAAATGAAATTTATCTCGATCTGGGTGCCCTTTCTACTCTCTAGCCCCAATATCGGCGGACCAATGGTGTTGAAGCTCCCTGGTGTAGTTGGGATTCTGTCCGTTAGTAGCGCTACTAACGCCAACTACACCAGGGAGCTTCAACACCATTGGTCCGCCGTTACTGGGGCTAGAGAGTAGAAAGGGCGCCCAGATCGAGAAAAATTTCATTCCCTTGGCAACCCCGAGGAAGAAACATGTACCTGGCTGACAAAGATGGAGCCCATCGAAATATCCCAGGAAGAACTGAGGAGGAGTACCACTGCTGGAGAAAAATGCCGTTCCATCTAAAAATATCATCCCAGCGACGAAAAATAAACAGCAAGCATAAAAGAAATAATATAGTTCCTGAGTATACCCACACTTCTATGAACCGATTTTGCTTATTTTTTATTGCCAAATTATCTTTTGTAATAGTTGGGACGGATGCAAAGAGACATACTTAAGCATGTGTAGACGGATCAAATGAGCAAACAGACAGTCTTAACCCGGGAAAGGTAGCGCTTATCCAAGGGTCGATTTAGGTAGCCCTACGTCACTGAGACAAAGGTGCTTAATTTTCCTTTAAAAGGAACCACATAATTTTGTAAATATAATATTGTAATATTATAATCTTCTCAACAATAAGTTGGACATAATATGTCTCTTTTTACACATATTTCATTATTAAAAACGAATAAATTTAA
Organism: Gonocerus acuteangulatus; assembly: GCA_946811695.1. Classification (NCBI taxonomy): domain Eukaryota; kingdom Metazoa; phylum Arthropoda; class Insecta; order Hemiptera; family Coreidae; genus Gonocerus; species Gonocerus acuteangulatus. The sequence goes on along the minus strand of OX328129.1, from coordinate 4,382,834 downwards.
TTTTGTTTTCCAGTTGGCCATGAAGAGCTATAAGTTATCGCTGTCTACTAAGAGGCTTCGAGCTTTTTAGTTTGTACTATTGATGACTGTAAATCACATAACTATCTATTCCCACAATATTCAATATGTTGTATTAAAGAAAACATAAAGACCAGCGATGAGTCTTAAGGGCGCAGTTATTATCTGAGCACATTCTGTCAAAAACATTAACTCCACCTTTAGTACTGTTATATACAGTAACAATGTCTGATTTTTGGGTTTGCTTCTCTATAGAAGTGTTTTGATTTAAACTAGAAACTAGTGACACTGTTTTATTTTTTTTATTTTTTTATTTTTTTGTTTCAAAGAATTGAAAAGAAATAAAATGAAAATGTGTGGCATGAAGTATTGCTTCAACAGGTAAAATTAGCCTTCAAGACAGATAATTGTTATTAAAGAGGTAGTTTTGACATTTTTATGAGCATTCAATAGGCTTCTAAAGGTAGCACTTAGTTTCCAAGACTAGCGGAAAATATATACATCTTGTACCTTGAGTTCATCTTGCCGAAGTCGTTACTTGAGTAAAATAAATCGAATAATTGACTTCCCTATGAAAACAGACCTTGACCTTACAGCATCTAGTGTCTTACTAAGAGATGGAAGAACTCCTAGTAATTGGGCCATCCAGTAGTGGGGGGTCGTCTGTAAATCACACAAGTATGCGGACTCTTCGTCGTCTGGACGAGTCCTGTCTTTTCCGGGTTAAGCATGTGCACACGGACTATAACAGCAAAGAGATTAACTTAAGCATGTGCACACGGCTCTAAAGTGCAAAGAGACAGACTTAAGCATGTGCACACGGACTATAACAGCAAAGAGATTAACTTAAGCATGTGCACACGGCTCTAAAGTGCAAAGAGACAGACTTAAGCATTTGCAGAAAGATCTTAAGAGCAAAAAGACAGACTTGAACATGTACAGACTGATCTAAATAGCAAAGAGGCAGGCTTAAGCATGCGCAGACTGATCTAAATAGCAAAGAGGCAGGCTTAAGCATGCGCAGACTGATCTAAATAGCAAAGAGGCAGGCTTAAGCATGCACAGACTGGTCTAAATAGCAAAGAGGCAGGCTAAAGCATGTGCAGACGGATGTAAATAGCAAAGAGGCTGGCTTAAGCATGCACAGACTGATCTAAATAGCAAAGAGGCTGGCTTAAGCATGCGCAGACTGGTCTAAATAGCAAAGAGGCAGGCTAAAGCATGTGCAGACGGATCTAAATAGCAAAGGGGCAGGCTTAAGCATGTGCAGACGGATCTAAGGAGCTAATATGCTCTCTATAAGCTAGCCCTCACAGATTAATTCTTTAAGCCTTTCATAACACATTTGTCTGCGCATGATTGGGAGTCCGGGTTCCTAACCAGATTGCCGTACTATTGACATTACAAAAATAAACAAAAAACAAGGCGATTGACAGCATTCTAAACTTCGCACAAGAAGGTAAAGTTCATCAATTGCCCCCAATACGAAATACCCATAAAATGTCTGCCTAGAGTCATATAAGTACCTGCAAAACTTGTTAAAACTTTCCAAAGAAATATAGCAAGTGAGGTCGCACTCATGAAGGATTTTTTAGCACTTTCCTCCGAAGGAAAGTAGCTATTGAGGTTGCACTCATGACGGAATTTTTGAAAAATTTCTTCAAATCTTTATCGATCTTACCTAGTAGAGACCGAAAATGACCTCCGTCAAAATTTATATATATATATATATATATATATATATATATATATATATATATATATATATGTGTGTGTTAACACGATAGCGGCCAGAGTTTTTGTTTTTTCGTCACGAAACTTGGTATATAGCATTCAATTAGCAAACGATTGAACGAGTTCGTTAACCATCAAAATCGGTCCACCGGAAGGGGGTTTACCCCGGATCCAAAACACTAATATGACCATGCCAGCCGTAATTTTTGTTATATTTCAACGAAAATCAGTATTCGTAGTGGTAATGTACAGGTAAAAATGTGTTGTAAAAATACACTAAATCAGTTTATTTGGAGGGGGGTTTACTCTGTATCCAAATTACTAATATACTCATACCGGTCGTAATTTCTGCTGTATTGTAACAAAACGCGGTATACGTCGTGGGTAACTCGTGAGAAAGAAGTGTTGTAAAAATGAGCTAAATCGGTCAATCGGAAAGGGGGGTTTACTTTGTAATATATTTCAATAGAATTAGCCCGCCAGACGTAGGTTCGCAAGGCCGCCGCAAGCAGCGCTTTCTACCGCTAGAGGGATTGCATCCTGTTCCTGCGTCACATCAAAAGACGAAAATATGAAGTCTTTTTGTATTTATTAAGTAGTGTAGTACCATGTATAAACATAGCTGTGGAAGCAAATTAATTACAAACTTAATAATTGAACATTTGCTCATTACAAAAGTAAAAGAGAACTATTCAAGTTCTTACTTTATTTATATAGGCCCTTTTAAGCAAATTATTCAGTAATGCAGTTTACACTACCCAAATTCTGAGGAAAGTGCTTTGTTATGCAGCTCCTGCGTGACGGACTTTTAAACATGTCATCAATTCTCCATCGATCCTACCTATCAGAAATCGGAAATGAATCCAGATAAAATTAATATATAACCAGATGGTCGATATAGTTACATCCTTACAACGAAACTCAGTACATTTTGTCTCAAAATAATACGGCAAACGTGTAGTAAAAAATATCGAAATTGCTCTTTTAGGAGTCTGGGCTTATTTCGCAACAAGATTAAATACAGAATGTCCTATTCACAGGAACTACGTCATCTTAGCGCGTTTCTGTTCATATCTTTAGCATCATTAGTAAAGAAATAGAAGCATTCATTAATAGATTTTGAGTTTTTGTGAAAGCTTTAAAATGGAATTTCAGAGAGAAGTAAAATTATCTGTGCTACAACATGTTTCTGACAGTATCCCAAGCGTAAATTACTCTTATTTTCTTTCTCTACGTTATCTCTTGGAAAGACTATAACCAACACGTTTCTCATTTTCATACCTTTTTTTACAAAAATAATCATTTTACTGGCAAATGCAATTTAAAAAAACAAAACAACAACCATTTAAAAAGTGAGGTAAACAGAGATAAAGATCCGTTCAAACAAAACTAACGCTTTCGAGTCTTAAATCACTTATTTCTGCAATTTACATCACTCCATCGAAAATTGCTATCGAAACGTTTTTGTAGAGAAGTCAGTAAGCGTTCGAATGGTCACCTTCGACTTACCACGATTTCCTAAGCGTTTTAGAGATATTTTGGAGAATATACCAAGAACAGAAAACTTTTCATGTCAGTTAATACATTTTTTTAAAATATTTCCATAATATTAAACGCAACCAAAATTAAAATATCTTAGATTATATGAATTGAAGGGGTCGGGGCAATATTGCCGAGCAACATTTTTAACAAAACTTAACTGTAGCTGCTATATATTGGATATTATGTCGGACTATCAGTCTATGATGGAAATGCTACTAAAATATGACTAAAATGGCTGTATGCTACTTAATCTTGTTGCCCCTAACCATTTTAAATGATAGTCCCACATAATATCCAACATAGAGCAGCTACACTTAAGTTTTGTTAAAAATGTTGCTTGGCACTATTTTTCCCCGACCCCTTCAATTGCAAACGTCTCAAACAAGTTTCAACTCCATTAATTGTTTCTGGATACCCAAACTGAAAAGTAGTTTAGGATTTCGCTTCGGCGTACAGGTTTTGCGTGTTCTGAACTTGGGTTTTCAAATTAGACGAAAGATATTTGTGCCAAATAAATCTTTTAGAAATGGTCAGTAGGAGATGCCCCAAACTGGAAAACTTGGGTATAACTATAAATGGGAAAAGGCTAAGTAACCTCAAGTTTGCTGACGACATTGTCCTCCTGGCAGAGAACCTAGAAGATTTAAAAAGTCTGTTAGGTGAACTTTTGGACGAATGCAAGAAAGTGGGGTTAAGGCTGAACTACTCAAAAACAAAAATTATGACTAATCGGGAAAAAATAGAGATAGCCCTGGAGGGAAACATTTTAGATTATACGGATGAGTATGTATACCTGGGACAACTCGTTTCCTTTCAAAATAGTACAGCAAAAGAGATCCGGAGGAGGACATCTAATGCTTGGAAGAAGTTCTGGGAGCTTAAATTTATTATGAAGTGGAATTTCAGCATGGAGTGGAAGAGGCTTGCCTTTGAACAGTGCGTTTTGCCGGTCATATGCTATGGGTGCCAAACATGGTCTCTTACTAAGGCTCAGGAGGGTAAATTACAAATATGGCAGCGATCGACAGAAAGGTGCATTCTCAACGTACTAAGGAGGGAGCAAATAGCAAGTACACATATGAGGGCACAGACAGGAATGAAGGACGCCCTACAGCATGCAACAAGGATCAAGTGGGCCTGAGCAGGGCATGTTGCTCGGCAGGATAATGACAGGTGGGCAAAGCAGGCCACTGAGTGGATCCCATACGGTCAGAAAAGAGGAAGAGGAAGGCAACAGAAGAGATGGGCCGATTTAATGAGGAACAAGGCAGGTGTCGAGTGGATGAGGTACGCTAGGGACAGGACCAGATGGAAGGAGATTTGGAAGAAGGGAAAGGAAGACAGAGCGGACTCCACTTCCCGACGGGACTAGTCCCCGTGGGAAGTCAGACTATTACCCCAGAGCCCTGGGAGGCCCTACAGAAATAGTCACTTCAGATATGTAAATAAACCTAAAAAAGAAGTATTATATTTTTTTATTTATTTATTGAAAAGCAAAATTATGTATTGTAACTAATTGTATTTATTTAAATCATTTATTACGACTATTCTGTAAATAAAGGCTATATTCATTCATTCATTTGTTACAAATATTATCAAAATCGGATCTTTTTTGAGCCTGTGAGGGAGCGAAAAGACATCTTACCAAGGAAAGTGCCTAGCTACGTAGCTCTTGCGTGACCCTTTTTTTCTTATTCTGTATCATTTAATATATATTTACCAACATTACCTTATTGAACCCAAGGCTTTGAGCCTATTTTTGAGAGTAATCCATACCATAATAGGCCCCCGGTTGGAGTTATAACCCGAACTGCATTGGTATACACTCGCAATGCTCGGTATGCGACTAGCCTTTACCAAATCGATAAGCTGTACCTCGCATAACTACCCTTGGGCAATACATCCAGCCAGAATCCCTAACAAGGTCAGCATAATATATGCTGTAATACGTGGGCTAAATTATTTATGTAGAGCACAAAATAGGTTTGGTCTTGATTTATACACATTAAGAAATAAATATTATTATAAATGACTAACTACATTTTCAAAATTTAAATATAGTTTAACATTTGTGTAAGGTTAACGGAAAAATCACTCCAACACATTTTCCTGGGACAAAGTGGAGCAAGTGTATCGGCGATTGCGCGCACAGGTTCGGAGCATCCCCATCGGACGGATCGGTTTTATTTCGACGACTGCGTGCACAGGTACGGAGAATATATATCGGACGGATAGGATTTCTTTCGACGACTGCGCGCACAGGTACAGAGCAATCCACAACGGACGGATCAGAATTATTTCTACGACTGCGTGCACAGACACTGAGCAAGCTTTTTTTTTTTTTTTTTTTTTTTTTTTTTTTTTAAATTTAACTGTTTATTTGATATAAAAACAAAACATGATATAAACATTGTGTACCTACAGACCACAAGGATAAATTTACAATATAAAACAATTTAACTTTAATGTCAATGACAATAACTTTAATGCATGAAATGTATCTTCTTCATTTCCTTGCTCTATTACATTGTGAGAGTAAATACAAAATTCATTATTTGGAAGGAAAATAGTTAATAATAAGAAGAACTATTTATATATATACAATAGAATATACAGTTAGGGATTAATGAGTAAATGTTTATGTATAGTTATCTCACTCCTGATAGTATAATCCAGTTCAACTGAGCAAGCTCCACCAATTACCGTCTCTCGTCATCAGTGAGCTTCCGCTTTCCCAAAATGACAAGTTATGCCTCACACACTATACTCATCATACTCGCGCTCTTGCCAAAATTAGGTGCTTCCAGAAATATAATTCCAAAAACTCGTGTGTATTTCTCACATTGCAATCCCCGACTGCTCTAGCAGTCAACATGAAGATTGTGCCAATAAAAAGTACCCACCGGATTAGCGAGCAACCGTTGTTGAAGGACTTAAAGCTCCCTGCTCCGATATAAGCCATCAAAATAAAGCAGTATAGAGTTTTATTGCTTCAAGACCCTGTGCTGAATGCAATATTCCAGAGCTGGGACATCATTAACCTCGGATAATTATTATAAAATCTTATGCATAATATCCAGAAATTAATTAGGTATTCCATGATTGTATAAAATAACTCGTTTTATAATTACACAACTTATTACTGTCATATCTCAAGGCTTCCATAAAAAAGCCATTATATATATATATATATATATATATATATATATATATATATATATAAGTAATGTATATATATATATATATAAAAGTATATATATATATATATATATATATATATATATATATATATATAAGTAAACTGTAATATATGTAAGTACACTGTAATATATATATATATATATATATATATATATATATATATATATATATAAGTAATGTCGGTGGACTGTAGAATGTGTGGATCCAAGTTTTTCTGCTAGCTCTTCGACTGTTACAACAGGATTTTCTTCTACAGTAGCCTGCAGGAGTTGGTCGTCAAGCTCTGTTGCTAGACCTGTACGAGGCTAGTCTTAAAGCTTGCGGTTTCCCGCTCGAAATCGTTCAAGTCACCGCTGCACTTGTCGGTCACTACGTGGGTGTATATAAAGGGTGAGGGCTGATGCCCCCCCCCCGAAATTTTGATTTGATCGGTATAAATGTGTCATAAAAACCTGAAAAGTAAATTAAATAACACATTATTTTTGATATTGAAAAAAAAATCATGTTCTCATAACCTATCATGTGTTGCATGTCATATAAAGAGCTAAAAGTTGACACCTTTTCCATGTTTGTAACTTAAACAGGAGAGGGGCTATGGACATTTAAATGTTTTGCCACAGCGACAAAACTTTACATGGCAGTATTTTGGAAACGGTTTTATCTAAAAATTTGGTATTTTTAATGTCCCCAACCCCTACTTTGGGTGTACCAATTTTCATTAATATCTGAAAGGGTGAGGTAAAAAGGTGTGTTGATTTGACATGGAATGACCCAGAATATTAAAACCCAATATTACTAATGGGGTTGAATAGAAGTCGAAGAAGGCATATATGTTTCGTTTTAGAGGCAGAAACTTGTGTTTCTACTAGGAAAATGCATGTTTCTACTTGGAAAATGCATGTTTCTACTAAGGCACCAGCGACTGGAACGCCTGTCTACATATTCTTGAAACTTTGACATTCATATGCACTCGTAAATTATACAGGATTTGCATATTGAATTTATTTTCTAATTCAGTACCTAAATTATACTTAAATATGCTATATTAAAAATGCTATATATTATTATATCCTAAAATAATCAAGTTTTCAAATACATAAGTGACCGCTTCTAACTGAATGCTCTAATCCGACCTTACGCAGGTCTCGGCGAAGCCGGATTAGGGAGAGCCTACTCTGTATATATATATAATTTTTGAGATTTCTTCGCTGGGGAGAATTTTTGATGTTAGTGTGGCATTCTCCAGCGGTCAGTTTCTCTGGGTGATATTTCGCAGGAATCCCATCCTGTTTCATCAGACCGTTATCCATGTTTTTTTCTTTTTTGACTTTTTGTTTGTTAATTTGTTATAACCTTTTTAATACGAAACTTATTTTGACATATGGCGCTTTACAGATGCAGATTTCTTCAATCGGCGCCTCTTAACACTGCGTGGAGCCGATGTAACTGTTTGAGGCTTTTCTTCTTCTTCCTGCGGTGTGCTTGGTTGTCTTTCTTCGGCGGATCTTGCTTTAACCGTTCTCAGTACGGGTTTCCAAGTAGGGTGTAGTATCACCCCTTCATCCCGGTTCAGAGTCTGCGGTTGCTTAAAAATCTCCACAGCCTCCCTGACTAACCTTCTTTTTAGATTTTCTTCCTCAGCCAAGACCCTGGCTTGATCAAAAAGCATCTGCCTTGGACATTCTTCTCCGTGTCTAGCTACAGCCGAATATATATATATATATATATATATATATATATATATATATATGATTTCATCGTCGTATGCAGGATTCCTCCTAGTGGGCTCAGGCCAGGAAAAGGTGAAAATAGGGCCAATTAAGGAATGAAGAGCCTGGAAAACAATTTATTTCTCCATGTTCTTTAATTTATTCCCATTTCGAAGGTAAATAATTGATAAATTAATTACCCGAAGAAGAATGGGCGTTAAGAGAAGTCATAACGACCCTTCTGGTAGAGTCAAAACTCCCGGGGAGGGGGAGGGTCCTTCTTCCGAATTTAATTTCAATTAAGATTCAATTATGAATGAAGTTTTGTAAGGAGAAACGTCCATTCATAAAGAGCGGAGAGAAAAGAGCGGGCTATTTTACGGTTGTTGGACATGAAAGCTGCCGTCAAGAACAGCCAGGGATCCTTGTCCTTAGTTTTAAAGTCACTTCCTCTCAAGAATAAACAAAATAAAAATAATAACGACCAAAAAAAAAATCCGTAAAAAGTTAATTAAACGAAGACATGATGGAGGATCTTACCTCGTTGACAAGCTTATTAAAGATTCTACTCTTGTTGCAAAGTTTCGTCCAGAACTTGCGAGACACATTTTCCACTCTGACTTAACTAAGTTAAGGTTGTTAAGTCCTGAATACTTATTTATTAAATTCCATTAAGGTAATTAAACATTTCCGAACTTAATTTAGCCAATCTTAGAGCATCTCCTAATATATTTTTCATAAAACATTCACCCCAAGTAAAATTGTTCTTATTTTTTGGTAAATGTCTTTAACCGTCTTTGCTTCAGCTGGATACGGAAAATTACAAGCCAAAGGTTATACTCATCGGTAGAGCACACGAGTTCAAAAATCGAATAGACAAAATACTTGTAGTTGAATTAAGCATGCCTAAACGTGTTGGAGATAAATGTTTTCTTTCACTCTACCTTCTTTTAGGCCATTTGCAAAGCCGTTTGAACAACCGTTGTGTCTCGTCTAGACACAAGGAAGGCTTTGAGGATAGTGTTTAATGTTTAAGAAGACTTTGCCAAAGTTAGTGCTGAAATAATTTCAAACTGGAAACTTCCTAGAAATTAGGTTAAAAAAGACAGGGATTATCTCCGTGGGAATATATTCCACACTCGGTCTCCCTTCCAACTGCACGATGTATCAGATAGTGTCGTCGTTTCAGGGTCCCATCCTTTAATTAGCACGTGCAAAAGGAATGTAGTTTGCCGGAGGAATATAGGTGCTCACACTACCTCCCTAGTGTGCTGAAGGGTAAAAAATCAGGTACTTCTATATTTTCTGCCCCTTTGGGCACTCGTGGCCCGTTACTGGACTAATATATATATATATATATATATATATATGTGTGTGTGTGTGTGTGTGTGTCTGTAATATACGATTGACTAGCAACCTCGATTTCTCCGGTCATTTTTCCTACTAAATAATATTGGGCAAGCAGTTTTTCGTTGTATCCACCGGGAGAAGGGGTTTACCACGGACCCAAAACACTAATTTGACACTACCAGCCGTAGTTTTTGATATATTTGAACGAAGCTCGGTATTATTTATGGTAATCTACAGAGAAAAATGTGATATAAAAATAAACTAAATCGGTTCATTAGGACGGTGGGGGGGGGGGGGGGGGTTTACTCCGTATCCAAATTACTAATATAATCATACCGATCGTAATTTCTACTGTACTGTAACGAAGCTCCGTGGGTATCTAATAAGAAAGAAGTGTTGCAGAAATGAACTAAATGGGTGTATCAGTAAGGGGGTTTACATTGTACCAGAGTTGGGCAAACGTTAGCGCGCGCTAAAAACTGATACCTCTCCGCTAATTTGGCGATACCGTAGAAACCCAGCGCTAATAATTAGCGGTTAGCGACGGCAGTGTGCTAATCGCTAATCCATTTATGGTATATCGTGATTGCTAATAGCTTAAGCTATAGTTACAACATTTTGTCATCTCAACGTTCACTTCCGGTCACTCACAGACAATGTCACACTCTGTCCCTCCTTAATCTAGGTTACTTCCGGTCCTATATTCATCCCTGGGTCGTTCTCGAAAGTACCCCTGGGCCTTCCAGGCACTCATGTTAGACCGGAGGTGAACCGGCAGTGATCCGGAAGTAATTGTAAGCAACTGGAAGTGAACCCGGAAGTGGTCCAGATTCATCCGGAAACGGTCCAGGAGTAATTATGGTGACCCGAAATCCATTTTGATCAGATTCATCCGGAAACGGTCCAGGAGTAATTTTGGTGACCCGAAATCCACTTTGATCCAAAATGGCTTTCGGGTCACCAAAATTACTCCTGTACCGTTTCCGGATGAATCTGATCAACTTTGGACCACTTCCGGGTTTACTTCCGGTTGCTTACAATTACTTCCGGGTCACTGCCGGTTCACCTCCGGTCTAGCATGAGTGCCTGGAAGGCCCAGGGGTACTTCCGGAAATGACCCAGGGATGAATATAGGACCGGAAGTAACCTAGATTAAGGAGGGACAGAATGTGACATTGTCTGTGAGTGACTGGAAGTGAGCCAGATCGTACAGGAGTTACCCAGTGATGGGCATGAGTCGACCGGAAGTAACCGAAATTGTGCATTGATGTGATCGGAAACCTTGTAGATTGAAGCGGAAGTGGAACAGGAGTGAGGAGGAAGTTGCTCAGAGCAGACCGGAAGTGAACTTTGAGATGACAAAATGTTGTAACTATAGCTTAACCTATTAGCAATTACGATATTTCATAAATAGATTAGCGATTAGCGCACTGCCGTCGCTAAGCGCTAATTATTAGCGCTGGCTTTCTACGTTATCGCTAAATTAGCGGAGAGGTATCAGCTTTTAGCGCGCGCTAACTTTTGCCCAACTCTGCTTTGTACTGTGTTTCAATAGAATTAGCCCGCCAAACGTAGGTTCGTAAAGCTGATGCTAGGAGCGCTTTCTACCACTAGGGGGATTGTATCCCGTTCCTGCGTATGATCAAAAGACGAAAATATGAAGTTTTTGTGTATTTATTAAGTAGTGTAGTACCATGTATAAACATAACTCTGGAAGCAAAATAATTACAAAATTAATAATTGATTAATAATAATAAACAGTTGCTCATTAAAAAGAAGTAAAAGAGCAGAAGAATTCATGTTTTGATTTTATTTATATAGGTTGTTTAAAGTAAATTACTTAGGAACGCAGTCTACACTACCCACATTCTGAGTAAAGTGCTTAGTTATGCAGCTCCTACATGACGGACTTTTGTAGCTTAACGTCCACTTTCGGGGTATTATTATAAAACGGCTATTTAACAAGCTAGGGTGCGAGTTTAGCTCAGTGGTCAGAGCACTGGACTAACAAGCTAGGGTGCGAGTTTAGCTCAGTGGTCAGAGCACTGGACTAACAAGCTAGGGTGCGAGTTTAGCTCAGTGGTCAGAGCACTGGACTAACAAGCTAGGGTGCGAGTTTAGATCAGTGGTCAGAGCACTGGACTAACAAGCTATGGTGCGAGTTTAGCTCAGTGGTCAGAGCACTGGACTAACAAGCTAGGGTGCGAGTTTAGCTCAGTGGTCAGAGCACTGGACTAACAAGCTAGGGTGCGAGTTTAGCTCAGTGGTCAGAGCACTGGACTAATAAGTTGGAGCACCTGAGTTCATATCCCGAGCATAGTACTAAAGTTTTTTCTTCTAGTGTTCATGGGTTGGATTCGGCCTCCCTGACCGCCCCTAGGCCAACCCAGCCTTTAATTAATTTAATAATGGGTACTTTGGTTGGTGCTAATGACTCCATGGGGAAAATCAGGCGGTCGGAGCATATTACTGACCACACTATCTACCTAATGTGCCGTAAAGTCATGAATCAGATACCTCTATAGTATCTGCCCCTCAGGGCCCTCGTGGCCTGTAAAGGGACTGATTTTTTTCTGATTTAATAACCTAAGGTTAGGATAACATCTAATCTTGGAATAACTCCATCTTTAGTACAAGAATATACAAATTAGAACCTGTTTTTCTAGGTCATGAGGTCAACCTCATAAGCGGGTTTCCTGCCTATGGAGGGAAGGAGGAACCACGCTAAAAATAAAGTTTGCAGAAATGTCGGAATAAGGTAAAATAGTCTGCCGCGTAGGAGTTGCATACTTAACCACATGACTGAGAAATGTGATTTGTATACGACACTTTGCTGTACACTACCTAAAACTAACCTCCCCAAAACTAAAATCTCTAGAAGTAAATTTATTAGAAGAAAATACCAAAAATTATAGAATAAACTGTAACTTCCAATGGGCCGATATTGTTCTTCTTTTTGCTTCAAATATTATTCATCAGTTTGGTATGATCTTACTGGTTTCGTCACATGGAAGTAAAAATAACGGACTTTTATGGCACATTAACCCATTCGAGAATGTTAGCCAGTTTCTTGACAACAAGCCAACATGACCTGATGGCCACTTTCTTGGTAAGGCTATTTCTTCGCTTCGGGTCTAAAAGCTACAGCTGTTACAGCTTTTTTGTGTTATCGTCAAATGCAAAGTATCGAATAAACGGGTTTCCTCCCTATGAAGAAAGAGAGGATCCGCGCTAAAATACAATGTCTATAGACTTAAATCCCTAGAAATTCTACTGGAATATTCTAGCAGCTCCTCCTTCCTGTTGGAGTTTTAATATTATAAATCCAGGTTTAATCCGATTATCCGGCCTGCTAGGTCATCAAGTATTCAGGTTGCCCCGGAGCCATGCCTAGATTACAGCTCCTTCAGGTAAGCTAGATAGAAACTATCTACTAGAGTAGGGCAAACTGTGATTAATTTCATGACTAATGATAGAATGAGTATTTGGAATGTGAGTAACGATTGTTCAGTCATATTTCTGAATGACTAATGAGTGACGACTAACTGCTTTCTAGCCAATGATTGATGATTAATAACTAACCTTATTCAAATTAATGATTAAAGAATAAAAATAAAAAAACTTGATTTATGATTGATTATTAACTGGTTCATGAAAGAATTCCAAAGCCCCATGTATTGATAGTATGTGTAAACAAGTTGGTATTATCCTAATACTAAAAGTATTTACAACGTTAGTCATGCCAATCATTAGTACAGACTTTCAATGATTGACGAGTAATGATTGATTGATGACTAACTTCACATATGATTAATATGATTAGTGGTTAACTCGAGTTGTGATTTACTTATTTTATCCTATGATTGATTAGTCATAAGTAAAATTTAATCGATTTGTCAATCATTTAGATGGTTTATGCCCTGCACAGAGTCTCTACTGTAGTAACTCTTTAAGTCTATAACAGGCAATATAAGTATCACTAGCAGCCGTGATTTTATTTTTCAACCAATTCTTATTTTTAAAAACGAAGGTCCTCCAAAATGCAACCAACGTAACAATCAAATAACCGTAGCCCATATATTTGAAGAATGCCCCCGGTACGAAAATCTGTTGAAAAAACACAATCTACAACGGTCATTGAAGGATGTATTCTGTGATTCAACCAAAATAATCCCCCACTTAATGTCATTCCTGAAGGATGCAAACCTCCTCCAGAAAATATGAAGAATAAAAATAAATAAATAAAAGAAAATCAATAAAAAAATATAAAATATAATGAATGAATGAATGAAAAAAAAACTTTATTCTGGGACTTCGTCCCATAAGAATAAAAATAAGTACAAAATAAACAATAAACAAATTTAACCTAAAAATATAAATATGAATAAAGAAAAACAAAAGTATAAAAGAACAAAACAAAAAAAGCAACTAATACAAATATTATATGTGAAGCCTTAAATAATAAAATGAAATATAAGTAAATATGTACATTCATTGGAATGGGGCAATGATGATACAATGATCAGAGGGGGATGGGAATAAAATTAAAGAGTTTTTATAAACAAATAAATATTAAAAAGTTGAATAAATATTAAAGGAATGGGGGCTATAAAAAGATATAAACTAGGAAAATGCATAAACACGAGAAAAAAACAGCAATATAATTTACAAAGGTAATCAGGTCTTCCTGGTGGTGAAATTTTAAGAAGCGTCTTCCTGGGAGGATAGGAGAAAAGCAAAGAGGCGGGATTTAAAGACAGGTAAGGAAGGAGAGTGTCGAATGGAAAGAGGGATAGAGTTCCAGAAGGAGGAGGCTCGGGAGATGAAGGAACGGTCGAAGAATGCTGTTTTATGAGTGGGAGGATAGAGATCGGAGGGACGGGAGCGGGTACCACGGGAATGGACAGCCGATTTAAACTGCAGGAGGTTGTAAATATAGGAAGGAGATTTGGAAGAAATGGTTTGGTAAAGGAAGGAACCTAGAAAATATTGTCGTCGAATTGATGGAAATAGCCACTTCAACTCGGAATACCGGTGTGAAATATGGGCATCCCTGGGGGTATCGAGGATAAATCTGAGAAAACTGTTCATTAATCGCTTAAGACGAACCTCAAGCTCCCCAGTGGGCCCTCCATAAACCAGGCAACCATAGTCGAAGTGGGGGAACACTAGAGAAGATACAAGAAGCTGACGTGTAGGAGTAGGGAGGAGGTGACGGGAACGGTTAAATAGTTTAAGGGTGGCTATGGAGCGACGAGTGATTAGGGATAAGTGATTTTTCCAGGATAGGTTTTGATCGAAAACAAGGCCCAGGTTCTTGGCAGTGGAAACATATTGAATAGGACTGGAGTCAATGGTGAAGGAAGGGAGGATAGGAGGGAGAGATTTCAAGAGGGGAGCTGAGCCTATCACTATCGCTTTGGACTTTTCAGCATTCATCAATAATTTGTTGGTCTTGGCCCAAGCTGTGATCCTGTCCAAGTCTTCCTGAATTTTTCTTGCTGCTTCTAATAGCTCAGAGGGGGGGAAGGAAAGGTAGATTTCGGAATCATCGGCATACATGTGGAAGTTGCAAAATAGGATAGAGGATGGGAGATCATTTATGTAGGCTGCAAACAGTGTTGGGGATAGAGAGGATCCCTGTGCGACACCTCGGTCTAGTGTAAGGGAGGAGGATTGGGGTTTGTTTGGAATGGCTACTGATTGGGAGCGGTTAGAAATGAAGGATTGAAACCAGGTCAGAGCACTGTTAGAGAAAGAAAAAGATTGGAGTTTTGAAAGGAGTATGTCATGGTCAATGGTATCGAACGCTTTACTGAAATCTAGGAGTATAAGGATGGAAATTCTTTTGAGATCAATAGCGGATTGGAGGTCGTGCGTAATTTTTAGAAGTGCGGATTGGGTGGAGTAACCTGGACGAAAGCCAGATTGGTGGGAGTTTAAGCGGGGTTGTAGAAAGACGGATATTTGGGATTGTACGAGGCGTTCAAGTGGTTTAGAAAGATTGGAAAGGATAGAAATAGGACGGAAGTCGGTGGGAACAATTGGATTGGAAATTTTGTTTAAGGGATGAACAATTGCTTTCTTCCATGATGTGGGAAAGACGGAGTTTTGCAAAGAATAATTGTATATGTGGAGTAGGTGGGGTAGGATAACAGGAAGGGAAAGTTTAATAAGCTCCACGGGTATACTGTCCGAACCTTTGGACTTAGAATGTGATTTCATGACAGCTTTGAGGAGTTCTGAAGGAGATATATCTAAGAAATAAAAATTATCAGAGTTAAAGGTATTAGAAGGAACAAAGGGCGTGGAAGGAGTAGTTGAAGAGGTGACGGCACTGAAATGGTTATTCAGCTCGTCGGGTGTAACATGGATGGTGGGAGTGGGTTTAGTCTTTGCGAGGGAAAGGCTACGAAGGGTGTTCCAGAGGGAGCGGGAGTCGGAAGCTGAGGAGAGGGAGGTCTGGTAATACTGGGAACGAGCGCGGCGAAGGGTGGATTGAGTGAGGTTACGGAGTGATTTGAAGGTCTTCAGGTCCTCTGGGTGTCCAGTACGGATTGATCGTCGTCTTGCAGCATTACGTCTTCTCATCATTTCTTTAATTTCGGGAGTGAGCCACGGAGCAGGGGGACGGCGAGCGAGGATTGTCTTTACAGGAGCATGTTTATCAAGGATGGCAAGGAGGTTCGAGGTTAGAAAATCGACTTTGGCATCAATGGAGGGATATGAATGAATGAGTGACCAATCTACTCCAGATAAGTCAGGCTCAAGGGATTCAAAGGTAAGAGAGTTGAGGTTTCGATAGGAGATGGTTTTAGGGGTAAAAGAGGGCATTTGGATGTTATAGGATATGGAAATAAGATCATGTGCTGAAAGGAATGGAACCGGATACTGGTAGAAGGATAGAAGGTGACTCGGAGAGTCAACAAGGAAGTAGTCGAGAAGGGTATTAGAAGTAGAGGTGTGGTGAGTAGGTGAGAATGGGACTACGTATAGCCCTAGGGAGGAGGTGAGGGATTCAAGGAAACGCTTATCAGGGGAATTAGACAGGAAGTTGATATTTAGGTCCCGGGCTAGGATGGTGTGATCATAGGAAGGGATAAGTTTTAGAAGAAGATCTTCGAAATCGTGCTCGAAAGGCGTGTTGGGAGGACGGTAAACTACTACCACAAGGATACGAGAGGATGAAGAGGATACTTCTGCAAAAAGATACTCTATGCGAGAATGGCCCAGAGAGGGTGAAATGTGAAGGATACGGGAGCGGAGACTACCGTGCACGTATAGAGCGACCCCGCCACCAACACGGTCTTCTCTATCGTGACGGAGGAGGGCGTGGTTAGGAAGAGAGACAGCAGAGGAAGGGATATAGGGTTTGAGCCAGGATTCGGAAATAGCAATAAGGTGATAGGATGTGTCATGGAAGTGGATGGAGAACTCTGTAAAGTGGGCGAAAAGGGACTGGGCGTTAACATGACAAGCTGTAAGAATATTAGTCATAAGAGACGAAGAAGAAAAAGACAGTAAAATTGGTACAGGAAGAGAAAAAATAGTAAGAAGACGCTTTACAGTGAATTGAGGGGACAAGACACACCAGGATACAACCAGGCTGAAAGGGGAGTGTAAGAAAAAAGTAATATATAGCTGTGGCGGACATAATCCACGTCGAAATATAGGAAAAAATAGAAAAGTAAGAGTAAGAGTGGGAGGAAATTAAAATTAAATTATGAATTAAAATACTAATAAATGTTGACAAGGCGTTCCAATGAGATCTAGGTAATACAGCCAGATGAGAGAATCCAGATTGAAGCGAGAGAGATGTAGGGTTACAGAGTCCATGATGTCATCCAAACACGTCCAGGTCTTCAGCTTTGGCGATAATGAGTCCAGGCTGTCCATCGTCACGGCGGCATCTGACTTTCCCAGCAGCGAACCAAACATATTATATCTTCCCAGCTTTCTTCAACTGCCTCGCGCGCCAATAAAGATGCCGATTATCGGGGGTCATGTGTTCGCTAAGGTATATTGGTTCGTCTGTCTGCCATCCAAGGTGACGAGTAGAGAAGTCCCTTTTCACTCTTCGAAGTCGGATGAGTTCATCTCGGACTGATTGGCGAACAAATTGGGCTAAGATAGAAGGTCTTCCGGTTTCGCCCTCCCGGGGAGTTCTTATTGTAATCAGGTCCAGATCTTCCGGGCATAGTTTCACTCCCAGTTGGGCACCGATGTTAATGACCGTCCCCTCAGGAGTATCACCAGTCCTTGTAGAGATTCCACGAATCTCCAGAGATCGGCTTAACACTGCTTGTTCGGCCTGATTTACCCGAACCTCAAGACTTTTTACGTTCTCCCTGAGTCCCTGGTTCGCTCCAATGAGGGTTTGTATTAGTTCCTCCTGCTTTTCAGCCCGTTCTTCTAATGCCCGTAGCCTGGTCATAGTTTCAAATGAGAGGTCTACCTGTGTATTAAGAGTGGCTTTTATATCTTTAATGTCCACACTTAGTGTAGACATGGAGGCTACGAGATTCCCAACATGATCTAGTAGCTTTACTGCATCACTCGGAGAGGACTCTTCAAAAGAGGACTGTCGGACATTAGCTGGAGTCGATAGTCGCTCTGAGGTTGATTTCTTTGAGGAGCTACAGTCATGACATGTCCAGGGTTTCCTTAGCTCTCGGAGCGTGGCTAGGTCAGTGTCACTCATGTTGCAGCACTTCCCGTGATAAATCATGCTGCAATCCGAACAGCTTAGAGAAGTTTTATCTTCCCTAGAAATATTTGCGCAACAAACGGGGCAAATTGCCATGTTCAGCAACAATTCCAAAAAGAAAAACTCACATAAATAAATATATATATATATATATATATATATATATATATATATATATATATATTCATATAAATTCAGATTCATATAAACATGACATATAAATAAAAACAAGAAAGACCGCATTGTCAGCCCGCACCAGTGCGGGAGTAGCGTGCAGGGCGGGTCTTTGTCAGCCCGCACCAGTGCAAGAGCAGCATGCAGGGAGTGTCTTTGTCAGCCCGCACCAGTGCGGAAGCAACGTGCAGGGAGGGTCTTTGTCAGCCCGCACCAGTGCGGGAGCAGCGTGTAGGGAGTGTCTTTGCCAGTCCGCACCCGTGCGGGAGCAGCGTGCAGGGAGTGTCTTTGTCAGCCCGCACCAGTGCGGGAGCACCGTGCAGGGACTGTCTTTGTCAGCCCGCACCAGTGCGGGAGAAGAGTGGAGGGAGCCTTTTTGTCAGCACTTACCAGTATGGGAGTATCGTGCGGTAATGTCTTTGTCAGCCCGCATCAGTGTGTGAGCAGTGTAGGGAGAGCGTCTTTGAAAGCCAGCAGGATATTTTCTATCTGAGCATTTTCTTCCAGGCCATACGCGCGCTAGCCACTGTACCATCGGAAAATCTCCGTATTTGGACTATTTATAGAATCTTCGATAGCTATTCTTTGAAATGAAAGAAAGAAATATGAAAAGATAGATGAAATTTACTTCCTATAAGTATTTGATTGTTGTCTTAAAAGTAATAATAGTAAATAAATAAAAAATATCTAAATTGTGAAATTACTTTTCCAAAATTTCTAAGACTTTAATTTTCTATTATAGATATATATTAGTTTCTTTTAAGTTTCCTAGACAAACTAAAACTAAAAGTATTAAAACTTATTGAGTCTTCTTTCAACTTTCACCGGAGAAAAGTACAAACAATTTTTTTATAGAAATATTCTGAACTAAAATATTACTATATACAAATATATATATATAAAAAAAAAAAAAAAAAAAAAAAATCAGTCCCGTAACACGCCACGAGGGCCCTGAGGGGCAGATACTATAGAGGTATCTGATTCTTGACCATACGGCACACTAGGGAGACAGTATGGTCAGTACTATGCTCCGGCCGCCTGATTTTCCCCAGTCTCCATGAATTTCTTTGTCCACATATTCCAGCAAAAGGTATTTAGGTGTATTCGTGGCATGAAAATACAAATTACGGCGTCTGAACAGACATAGTTTGGTCTGATAATGGAGTTTCTATGTGTACCAATATTTCCTAAGAATCTGATATAGCTTAAGCTCACTGTAAATAGTCATCATTAGTTTGACATGTTATTTAGTCATTTCTGTTGCAAGATAATCAAAAATTGGTTACAAATAAAGAACACAGTTTGCTGTTTAACAAAATCGTCCTTTCTAAACCAAGCTTCTTTGAGAAACAACAAACATTGGATGTGTAAAAATATGTATATAAGGTTGGTAACTCCGTTCTATGAATATAATGTATTCTTCGAATAATATGACCGTGTGTTACAGTTAAAATAAAATGTATTCGGTTTCTTAAAGAAGCTTAAGTGCTAGAAAAGCGTCAAGGAAATGAAATATGTCATTGCAAGATTTACAACTAGGCCATATTTCATTCTAAATAATATATATATATATATATATATATATATATATATATATATATATATATATATATATAACGAATGGAAACAATTTTAAGGCGATATCTGTAACTATTTTTGAGAAAAAAGGAAAAGTGGTTTTTTAATTTTATTTTTGGTTCGGGTATCTTATGATTAAGTTCAAATACTTTCTGCATGTTTGAAATTTATCCAAACAACGATGTTTAAATTTTGGTTACGTTTAATAGTAAGGAAGGATTAGAATAAAATATTTTGTAACCAGATATGAAACGTTTTGGGAACTTTGTATATTTTCCTAAATATCTCAAAACGGTGGGGACACTGGAAGCTGACCATTCGAAAGCTTATTAAATTCTCTACAACCAAACGTTCTGAAGCAACGAAATGCGCTAGAAGCTATACTGATATTTATAATAGTTTGGGAGTTTTTTTTTTGCCAAGAAATGTGCGCAAGTGCGGCCTTTTTCCAGACGAAGTTTTTGTCGCCTAATATAATCTATATATGTCCCCCCCCCGCCGAACCATGGATATATATATATATATATATATATATATATATATATATATATATATACTTCCAAAAACTATTAATTTCAACTCTTCATGACAATTTAGGGAAAAATTATTGGTGCAATGTAAGAAATAATAAACCAGTTATAAATTGAAATTCAATAGGTTTTATTTTTTCCAATCTTCTCCTATAGTCATAAGAAAAACCATAAACACACAATAGGTCTCCACAGAATATCATTACTATGCATTCACCAGGTGATTTGAAAAAAGGTATATATACACATATACCAACCAAGAATATAATAGTATCAGTTCTCGCAACAATGGTGGAAACGTATTTAATTTTTGCAGGTAAGCTAAGCAAAGTCTTTTTCTTCTCTACGCCTTAATATGTGTTTATTAAAGATTTTTCGTATACTACTCCCACTATTTCAGAAGTTATTAAAATGTATACAGATGAATTTGAAATTTTTTTCGATTCACGTAATTTTTGTTAAAACGGTCTAGAAATATGTAGTTTTCTTTTTTCTCGAAAAATTCTTAATAATCTAAAAAGTTGTTACAATCGGTTCCTCTCGGTTATTACAAATAAATCCTTGAAATCCCGAAACCTAACAATGCAAAACCAATAGCATCATGAACTGTTCCGAGAGAATTTCACAGACAACATAGTGTTCCGGTTAGGGATATACATACATACATATATATATATATATATGCTATTTTTCAAGCTACTTCGCTGGGAATTCAATGTGTTGTTCATTCGGCATCTGTCTCCAGCGGTCTTGCTCCTCCTGTCATCGCAATATTTCGCCGGATTCCTCTCCGGCTTCTTCAGGCAATCATTCATCCTTGCTGGTTGGTAAGGGAATGAGCTCGTCAGCGGTTTGGGCCCTTCTTATCCCTCTTGGTCGGAGACTATGCGAGCCAATGAACTGGGGGGTCTCTGGGCCAATCGGGTTCCGTCTGTCTATGTTAGCTTCCTCGGTCGTCCGTTCGGGGCGCTGGTGGTCCTGTATGAGTGGATTGTCTCCAGTCTTCTTCAGGATGGCCCGCCAGGTGTTGGAGAGGATGAGTCCTTCTTCTCTATTGAAGTTGGCTGGATTTTTGTGGATCTCAATCGCCTCTCTGATGAGTCTCCTGTTCAGCGTGTCTTCCTTAGCCAGGGTCTTGGCTTGATCAAACAGGACTTGTCTGGGGCACTCTTCTCCATGTGTTGTTGAGAAGTTTTGGTGCGTCCCAGCCTGTAGTCTGCAGCGTGTTGCGCGATTCGAGTGGCTACCTTCTTCCCTGTCTGTCCTATATACACTTTCCCGCAGTCACATGGTAGAAGATATACACCCTGGTCTTGCAACCGCTGCTTGTCCTTGCTTGTGCTCAGCCAATCCCCGATTTTGTTGAGCGGCTTGTAGGCGACCTCCATATCCTCCTACAAGCCGCTCAACAAAATCGGGGATTGGCTGAGCACAAGCAAGGACAAGCAGCGGTTGCAAGACCAGGGTGTATATCTTCTACCATGTGACTGCGGGAAAGTGTATATAGGACAGACAGGGAAGAAGGTAGCCACTCGAATCGCGCAACACGCTGCAGACTACAGGCTGGGACGCACCAAAACTTCTGCGGTGGCAACACATGGAGAAGAGTGCCCCAGACAAGTCCTGTTTGATCAAGCCAAGACCCTGGCTAAGGAAGACACGCTGAACAGGAGACTCATCAGAGAGGCGATTGAGATCCACAAAAATCCAGCCAACTTCAATAGAGAAGAAGGACTCATCCTCTCCAACACCTGGCGGGCCATCCTGAAGAAGACTGGAGACAATCCACTCATACAGGACCACCAGCGCCCCGAACGGACGACCGAGGAAGCTAACATAGACAGACGGAACCCGATTGGCCCAGAGACCCCCCAGTTCATTGGCTCGCATAGTCTCCGACCAAGAGGGATAAGAAGGGCCCAAACCGCTGACGAGCTCATTCCCTTACCAACCAGCAAGGATGAATGATTGCCTGAAGAAGCCGGAGAGGAATCCGGCGAAATATTGCGATGACAGGAGGAGCAAGACCGCTGGAGACAGATGCCGAATGAACAACACATATATATATATATATATATATATATATATATATATATATATATATATAAATTTGAAATGTAAGATTCTTTAGGGTCAATTATTAGTTTGAAATGTCCACGTTTCTTATGTTCACTTCGCAAACTGGGTCAACTAAGAATACTTAATTTAAATAATAAATTATACATACTTTGTGAGAAAACATAAGCCAATTTTATATTATTAATCCAAACTTTGTGAACTAGCATTCCTGGTGTACGTCAATTCCGTACAAGCATGGCCTACGAATTCGGAAGGGGAGAAGTATTTAATGCCAGAAGAGGAAAACTTACACATCAAAGGTAATATTAAATACAATAATATGTTTATTTATTGTATTATTATTATTAATAAATTCATATGAAATCTTAGAATTCTAGCAGCGAAAGAAGTAGTCCTTACAAGACTTAGAATTGGACATACATTTCTTAATTAATTTAAAGCATAACGCTGTGAAGACTCGACTAAATACGACTTTATATCGTCGATACAAATGCAAACTAACGAATGTGAAAATAACCGCTTTCAAGAGTTAAAATACTTTTATTTATTACTTTGCTTTTGGGCAGTCAAATGGTCGGCAGATTCTACCTTTTGATTCTGGTTACATTCCCCTTTCACTGTGTGAACTTAGATTCGAGAGTTTGCCATCCATCAGTCCAACAGCAATCAGTAAAGATTTAAAATGAGAAATGCGTTTTTTCACATTCGATACTTCGCATTTGTATCGACGATACGTAAAACACTTATTAACCTACTCCAAAAAGCGTGGAAACATACTCGAACCACGTGACATGTACAAACTATTGATAATGATAGCACACAATAGACACCATCGTACAATTCCTACGAAATACAAAGTTATATGAGCACAAGCATAAGTACATAAAGCATGATGTTTGAAAAACAAACACAACAACAAACATTTATGCTTTTTCATTTTTAGCTCTATATTTGAAATTGAAAAAAGCGTGATTGCTTTTTGGGGGTGGGGGGTTACTGGTTTATTAGAGAAAATCGCACATTTATCGCCCCCTAAAATAAAAAGAATTATATAACATTACCTTCTAGACCCGAAAAAATATATTTGTTGAAAATTTGTAGAAACTTACGTGAGCAAATAATATAAATTTTTGGAAGAAAACCCAGCAGTTTTAAAAATTCAAATTTTATTGGTTTTGAACAAAATTATAACGCCTAAATCTGGCATGTGTGCAATCAAAAAAAGTTGTGGATGGAATTAATGATATATAATAAATTAATTTAAGGTCTAATACTAAAATATTAGAGTTAGAGCAAATGTTTTGAGCAATTGGAATTGTTTAATATCATTGGGAAACGCCCATTATATTTGCGAGCATTACCAAGAAGTGTTCTGACTGGAGATGCTCATGGGTGAGGAGGCTATGCAAGGGTTCGGGATATTATTACCTCGGATAGGACAAAATCACGGATTATCTCAGTTGAAATGAACCGCTATTAAACATAATAAGCAGAAAAAGATACTGTAAGGTAACAGCTGACCTCTTATCGCCCAAGCAACGTATCCTGTCTAGGCGTGCCTGCTCTCTTTAAAGACAACTATAAATGCAGACCACTCTAAAAAATACCTTAAGTTAAAAAAAAAACCTTTCTTAGCGAGTGTTTAGAATCTGAAGGGTGTGTCCACGCAAAATTCAATTTTTTCTGTCAAGTGGTTTGGGCTGGACGATGATAGATCAGTGAGTGAGTGGTATTTGACAAAAATATAATTTATTGTTATCTGATAGAATATTCTGAAGATATTTCATTTATATGTTTCAGTTGCAGAAAGAAACCAAAGATCCTTCGATGCGTTCAAGTTCAATGAGAGACGTAATGTCCCCAAACCTGATGAGGTATTACTCCTTGGTCCCATCAATAAAAGATCAGCAATTACAAACGTCGAAGATAATCCTGGTCTTGAAGAATCACCTATGGATATGGGAGGAACAGGAAGTCCCCTATGTTTATTTCCATGGTTTGGAAGGCCGGGAAGATGTTACGTACCCCCGGGTAAACCTCCCCAGACGCCGGGTACTACTGTAGTAATTGTTGACGATCCGATCTCACAGACCACGGCAGATCCAACGACCGACCTTATTCCAGAGGACGTGACGACTCCCGGAAGTCCAGAAAAACCAGCTGAAGGTGATTCGAACAACGTGAGGCAAGATGCCCAAAACGTCGTAAACATTGATAAGACTGAAGAGAATTCCGGAAAGACGGTGGATGTACAGCAAAACGTCGAGAACGTTGTAAACATAGCTCAAGATAACTAAACAACGTTACCCAGAAACGTCCATGATTCACCATACGACCTTCTTTGTGACAATGTGGACCTGATCCCTAACAATGTCGGTACTGCTTAATATACATACATCGTCCATTTCTCTTTATTTTATATATATATATATATATATATATATATATATATATATATATATATACAGAGTGTAACGTAAGTGGTGACCAATACTTAGGTGATAGTAGTAACCAAATGGACTTTAAATAGTTTTTTGGGCTAAGGGTCAATTCCAACAGGGAGGTAGGATATTTAAATTTTGTGTTTTTCTAGGTTAACCATGTTTTTCGTTGAATAGAAAGCAATAACTTAATAACTGTTTAAGACATGTAATTCCCAATTGCAGCATCGTAAAATAGTCAATATTTACTTGAAGAACAAGTAGACTTTGTCAATTATAAAACCAGTGAAAGGGTGAAACCAGTGAAAACGCAGTTTAACATTAATGAGGCAGAGGTGCTTGCAGCAGCCGATTCTGTGCTTGAGGTTGTAAATTTAAACTGCGATTTAGCCCCCTTTCGATGGTTTTATAATTGACAAATTTTACTTGTTCTTTAAGTAAATACTGACTAATTTACGACGCTGCAATTGGTAATTATATATCTTAAACAGTTATTTAATTATTTATTGTATTCAATGAAAACCGTGTTAAACCTTAAAAAAAAAACACACGCACAATTTAAATTTGCTCCCTTAGGCCAAAGGATCATTTTTGTTCTATTTGGTGTCTACTATCACCTCCATAAGTTTTCGTCACCACTTACGTTACAACCTGTCTATATGTATGTTTACTTCTCAAGACACAATAACGGCATTTCATAATAATCGAAGAATATAGAAAGAGGGATAATTTAAGATTAAATGAATGTAAGTTATGTCTAATAAAAACCGAACAACGTTGCCCCAAAATCTTTAGGCTTCATAAACCCCAGACTGGATTACGTGGTAATTGACAATGTAACTCTGAACACCAACAAACATTGTTTAAACCATATCTTCTTATGAAACATTCTGACTATCAAATCATGTGGACAAGATCCCTTAATGTGCATACATCATCTATTCTTCTTTATTTTGAATATATATATGGTGACTGCTGAATAAACGAAATATATAGTAACTGAAGAATTTAGAAAGAGAAATAATTTAAGATTACATGTATGGAAGTTATATCTAATAAAAAAATGTTTAATAAATGACTGAATTTTTTCCTAATATTTCCCTTGACATCGATGTCACACGCTTACCAGCTGATCAGAACCCCCGGAAACATCAATGTTTATTTGTTGGTGATATCAACTTGCACTCCCATTTTCTGTTCCAGCTTTAAATGACAATTTTAGTGTGGTTTCTCCCCCGCTTATGAGGTCGGCCTCAGACTTCCCAATAATGTTAGTCTAGAGTTGCAGTATTTGCTTCTGTACAGAATTTCTTATTAGCTTTCCTCACAGCTGCATTATACTGCAACTATTTCTTCCTGTATACCTCCCAGGTGGCTTTGCGTTTGGCTCTCTTAAAGTGCTTCCTTGCTGAGTCTGGATAAAATCCGGTTCCACCAGGAGAAACTGCTGTTGGTGGCATAGTTTTCCCAGCACAGCTACCTTCATAGGCCACATTGATGGCCACGGTAGGATAATAACAGCGATATGCGTGATTCTGGGGTTTCCTCCAAACTATATCTACTTTACTCAATTTAATCAGATGATTCTAAAACTGTAATCAGTTCTTTCCTAGCACCGCTACCTTCATAGGCCACATTGATGGCCACGGTAGGATAATAACAGCGATATGCGTGATTCTGGGGTTTCCTCCAAAATATATCTACTTTACTCAATTTAATCAGATGATTCTAAAACTGTAATCAGTTCTTTCCTAGCACAGCTACCTTCATAGGCCACATTGATGGCCACGGTAGGATAATAACAGCGATATGCGTGATTCTGGGGTTTCCTCCAAAATATATCTACTTTACTCAATTTAATCAGATGATTCTAAAACTGTAATCAGTTCTTTCCTAGCACAGCTACCTTCATAGGCCACATTGATGGCCACGGTAGGATAATAACAGCGATATGCGTGATTCTGGGGTTTCCTCCAAAATATATCTACTTTACTCAATTTAATCAGATGATTCTAAAACTGTAATCAGTTCTTTCCTAGCACAGCTACCTTCATAGGCCACATTGATGGCCACGGTAGGATAATAACAGCGATATGCGTGATTCTGGGGTTTCCTCAAAAATATATCTACTTTACTCAATTTAATCAGATGATTCTAAAACTGTAATCAGTTCTTTCCTAGCACAGCTACCTTCATAGGCCACATTGATGGCCACGGTAGGATAATAACAGCGATATGCGTGATTCTGGGGTTTCCTCAAAAATATATCTACTTTACTCAATTTAATCAGATGATTCTAAAACTGTAATCAGTTCTTTCCTAGCACAGCTACCTTCATAGGCCACATTGATGGCCACGGTAGGATAATAACAGCGATATGCGTGATTCTGGGGTTTCCTCAAAAACATATCTACTTAACTCAATTTAATCAGATGATTCTAAAACTGTAATCAGTTCTTTCCTAGCACGTACCATTCTTCCACAATTAGTACTTATAGTTAAAAAGTTTTAGTGTATTTCTGTGCATTTGGAACTGAAAAGAAACCGAAATAGGGGTTCTGAAACGCCAAATTTTCTAGTCGGCACTTCCGGATTGTTTCATTGTATCAACCTTATAAGCGGGATTCCTCCCTATGGAGAGGGAAAAATATTGCCCTATTTTAATTCAAAATTTAGCTTCAGGAAACACCCCACAACTTAAAATTACTTCTAGAAAACGTAAAATATATACATAAGTGACATGCTTCTAGGCCTGCCAATAACTTATATGAGCCCGATCTGATCACTACACATGAAAAAAGCAGAGAGACAGTATCATGAAAAATGTAATTCATGAGTTTGTTGTGGGCCCCAAAAAATGTTCTTTTGCCACTTGTGGGCATCAAATTAAGCTTAATGGAGCAATACGTGAAGGCATTGAATAAGGATGGGAATTGCTACCAATATATCTGCAATATGTTCCCTGGAATATCTGATCCTAATCTCAAAGCAATTGTACAGCCACAAATTGGAAAGTTGATTTATGATTCCCTATTTAATGAAATGATGACAAATACTGAAAAAAAAGGCATGGATTGGTTTTAAGAGTGTCATCAAAAACTTTCTGGGACATTAAAAAAATATTTTAAAAAGTTGGGCTGCAATATGAGACTAAGTATGGGTTAATGTATCTAAGCGAAAAGGCCGTTATTTTTACTTCCGTGTGACGAAACTCATTAGATCGTACCAAAATGGTGGGGAATAGATGTAGCAAAAGCGAAAATGATGGGGAATAGATGTAGCAAAAGCGAAAATGATGGGGAATAGATGTAGAAAAAACGAAAATGATGGGGAATAGATGTAGTAAAAGCGAAAATGATGGGGAATAGATGTAGCAAAAGCGAAAATGATGGGGAATAGATGTAGCAAAAGCGAAAATGATGGGGAATAGATGTAGCAAAAGCGAAAATGATGGGGAATAGATGTAGCAAAAGCGAAAATGATGGGGAATAGATGTAGCAAAAGCGAAAATGATGGGGAATAGATGTAGCAAAAGCGAAAATGATGGGGAATAGATGTAGCAAAAGCGAAAATGATGGGGAATAGATGTAGCAAAAGCGAAAATGATGGGAATAGATGTAGCAAAAGCGAAAATGATGGGGAATAGATGTAGCAAAAGCGAAAATGATGGGGAATAGATGTAGCAAAAGCGAAAATGATGGGCAATAGATGTAGCAAAAGCGAAAATGATGGGCAATAGATGTAGCAAAAGCGAAAATGATGGGGAATAGATGTAGCAAAAGCGAAAATGATGGGGAATAGATGTAGCAAAAGCGAAAATGATGGGGAATAGATGTACCAAAAGCGAAAATGATGGGGAATAGATGTAGCAAAAGCGAAAATGATGGGGAATAGATGTAGCAAAAGCGAAAATGATGGGGAATAGATGTAGCAAAAGCGAAAATGATGGGGAATAGATGTAGCAAAAGCGAAAATGATGGGGAATAGATGTAGCAAAAGCGAAAATGATGGGGAATAGATGTAGCAAAAGCCAAAATGATGGGGAATAGATGTAGCAAAAGCGAAAATGATGAGGAATAGATGTAGCAAAATCGAAAATGATGGGGAATAGATGTAGCAAAAGCGAAAATGATGGGGAATAGATGTAGCAAAAGCGAAAATGATGGGGAATAGATGTAGCAAAAGCGAAAATGATGGGGAATAGATGTAGCAAAAACGAAAATGATGGGCAATAGATGTAGCAAAAGCGAAAATGATGGGGAATAGATGTAGCAAAAGCGAAAATGATGGGGAATAGATGTAGCAAAAGCGAAAATGATGGGGAATAGATGTAGCAAAAGCGAAAATGATGGGGAATAGATGTAGCAAAAGCGAAAATGATGGGGAATAGATGTACCAAAAGCGAAAATGATGGGGAATAGATGTAGCAAAAGCGAAAATGATGGGGAATAGATGTAGCAAAAGCGAAAATGATGGGGAATAGATGTAGCAAAAGCGAAAATGATGGGGAATAGATGTAGCAAAAGCGAAAATGATGGGGAATAGATGTAGCAAAATCGAAAATGATGGGGAATAGATGTAGCAAAAGCGAAAATGATGGGGAATAGATGTAGCAAAAGCGAAAATGATGGGGAATAGATGTAGCAAAAGCGAAAATGATGGGGAATAGATGTAGCAAAAGCGAAAATGATGGGGAATAGATGTAGCAAAAGCGAAAATGATGGGGAATAGATGTAGCAAAAGCGAAAATGATGGGGAATAGATGTAGCAAAAGCGAAAATGATGGGGAATAGATGTAGCAAAAGCGAAAATGATGGGAATAGATGTAGCAAAAGCGAAAATGATGGGGAATAGATGTAGCAAAAGCGAAAATGATGGGGAATAGATGTAGCAAAAGCCAAAATGATGGGGAATAGATGTAGCAAAAGCGAAAATGATGAGGAATAGATGTAGCAAAATCGAAAATGATGGGGAATAGATGTAGCAAAAGCGAAAATGATGGGGAATAGATGTAGCAAAAGCGAAAATGATGGGGAATAGATGTAGCAAAAGCGAAAATGATGGGGAATAGATGTAGCAAAAGCGAAAATGATGGGGAATAGATGTAGCAAAAGCGAAAATGATGGAGAATAGATGTAGCAAAAGCGAAAATGATGGGGAATAGATGTAGCAAAAACGAAAACAATAGGTCCATTAGAAGTTAGAGTTTATTCTATAATTCAGTATTTTTTTTTTTTCTAATATACTTTATAAGTAAGTGATATTGGTTAGGTTCAGCATAGCGTTCAGCAATGTGTCGTGAACCAATCACATTTCTCAGGGATGTGTCTAATTACGCAGCTCTTGCGTGTCCGATTATTTTACCAACAATTTCTGCAAGGTGGACTTTTTTCTTAATATCCTGAACAGATTTTTTTTACAAATTTCCTATCGGATTTACCTTTGAGAGATCGGCCTATGAAATTTGATCCTTGGTAAATCCATCGTTTATCATTTTACTGTCTTTGATGGCCTCATAAGGAAGATTCATTTTCCTCAGTTTTCTTTTGTGTTGGCAATGATATACATATCTATTGTATTTGAGGTGTAAAATGTCTACCTTGACAAGCGAATATAATCTGATTTGAATATTTGAACACTTTTCAATCACAGACCGTTGATTGTGTAATAGTATTCGTTCCACGAAATCAATCCGACACAGCGGATATAAAAGTCCGACTCGTAGGAACTGCGTTATCTTAGCGCGGTTCCGTTTATATCCCTAGAGTCAATTTGTAAAGGAATAGAAGCAGTTATTAGTAGGGTTTGAAAAAAAAAAAAAAAAAAAAAAAAAAATCTGTCCAGAAACTGGCCAAGTGGACCCTGAGGGGCAGTTACTATAGAGGTATCTAATTCATGATCATACGGCACACTAGGGAGATAGTGTGGTCAGTACTATGCTCCGGCCGCCTGATTTTCCCCTTGGCTGCTTCGACTGCCTAGAGTCATTAGCTCCCAAGGTACCGATTATTAAATTAATTAAAGGCTGGGTTGGCCTAGGGTCGGTCAGGGAGGCCGAATTCAACCCATAAACGAAGACACTAGAAGAAAAAATCTTTAGTACTATGCTCGGGATTTGAACTCAGGCCTCCAGCTTATTAGTCCAGTGCTCTACCACTGAGCTGACCTCGCCACCTAGTAGGGTTCGAACTTTTTTTTAAAAACATAAAATAATATCACAAAGAGAAGGAAGTTTAAGGGGCCACAACAGGAAAGTGACAGTATCCTAAGCGGAAATGACTACCCCACCATCTCAACATGTGCTCCTGGAAAACACTATTTCCAATAAGTTTGTTATTGTCTAGCCTTACTTCACTAAAATACTAATTTTGCTGATAAATGCAATTTAAAACAAACACAAAAACCCGTTAAGCATTGATTTCTCCCATAGACAATTACATCGGAAACTCTTTGTGGAGAAGTTAGTATGTTTTCGAATGATCCCCTTCCACTTAACACTACTTTTTAACAGTTTTCGAGATATCCTAGGAAATATATACGAAAATCACAAAAATGTTCATGCTTTAAAACGAAATATTTATTTCTAGTACTTATTTAACTCCAAATAGAACCAAGTTAGTTCAGATGGATGTCAAACGTCTGGAACATGTTTCAACTGAATCAATAGTTTCAGAGTACCAAAACAGAGAATTAGTTTGGAAAATTATTTGTATCAATGTTTCTCATAAACCGTTGCAGACATCGCTTTAAATCTGGTTTCATTCGTTTTCTAATAAAACGAGTATCTACTAGCATATGAATTCGAAAACGTTAGAATTTCGCTCCAAAAACTTTGCTCCGATGGATGTAATCCGCATAATAGACATGATGATGAAACACTTTTCTATTCTATCAGACCTTATGCTATCAGACAGCTGCCATTATTGGTTACGAAGTCATATGACCTAAGCAACTTACAGTAATCGTACTAACAACGGAAAAGTAAGTAAGACTACGTTGAAGGCTAAAATCAGTTACAATCCCCCAATCAGGGCCGGTGTATACGCAATCGGTGTTACATAAAGAGCACGTTTTATACGCACATATGTAATTAAAGAACCAAATAACTGGCGTTAATGATTCCAAAGGTTGACATGCCTTAAACCTAATTAAAAAAATAACCGGATGAACCCGACGCTATACACACGAAACTCTGAACGCAACTTACAAACTGGCAGCATACCACCGGAGCCCAAGAGCACACGAATTGAAGAGGTCGGGGCAAAATAGCGCCAAGCAACATTTTTAACAAAACTTAACTTTAGCTGCTATATGTTGGATATTATGAGGGACTATCATTTGAAATGGTTAGGAGGCAACAAGATTAATAGTTAATCATAGACTGATAGTCCTACATAATATCCAACATATATAGTTTTTTTAAATATGTTGCATGACACTATTTTCCCCGATCCCTTCAATTTAGCTCGTCGTCCAAGAAACCCCGCGAAAAAAACGATAAATACTAGTAGGAGACCTGAATGCTAAGCACACCGCATGGTTCTAAATACCCCTTGCCGATAATACATAGAGAAACGCAAACATAAATGTACAACGTAAATCACAACATTACCTCTAGATTGAACCTGCTCACCACTAAAGAACCCCATATCGTCCCTAACATGTCAAACTATCGAATATGAAAATTGGAGCAAAATAGAAACCAACATATTCTATCCATTGACAAAGTAATAATATTACTTTTTTCAATATATTATATTGAAAAATGTTCTGATTCGATACTTTATTTAAGGCATTAAAGGTAATTCCATAAAGGAATTAGAGTTGCGACAAGCCGTATCCTCCACAATACAAAAGCAAAGTCCCGATTCTACAAACCAGATTTTGCATATTCGATATATCTCCTCCCCGAACCATGAAAACAATAAATAAAAACATCTCACTTATATGTGTATATATATGTATATACATATATTATATGTATATATGTGTGTGTGTGTGTGTGTGTCCTTCGATAAAGTATTACTTTTTAAGTCCTTATGACAATTTAGGAAAAACCCATTGTCGCAATGTAAGAAACAAGAGGACACATAATGAACTAGTCATAAACTGAACTTGAATCGGTTTTATTTTTCCAATCATCTCCTAGAGTCATAAAGAAAAAACCATAAACACACAAAAGATCTCTTCAGAATATCATTAATATGCAATCACGTCGTGATTTGAATGAAGTATATATTCTAACCAAGAATAATTTGTTATCAGTTCTCGCAATAATGGCAGCAACATACATAGTTTTCGCAGGTAAGCTAAACAAGATTTTTTTTTTGTAATTTTTGTTTAATTATTTAAATCTTCCTATTATTAGCTTCGGGCTATTTACAAGTTGCAACCCTTTTAGGTTGATTCCCTACACCCTAATATGTGTCAAGTTTTTCTTTATACTACTCCCACCTTTTCAACATTTATTGAAATTTTTACAGATGAGTGTGAAAACCTTTCCGATTCATGTAATGTTTGGTACAAAACTCATATATACATATACATATATATACACATGTATACATATACATATATATACACATGTATACATATACATATATATACACATGTATACATATACATATATATACACATGTATAAATTTAAATTGTTGAAAGACATTGTGGTGTATCATCACTTCCCAGCGTCACCGTACAAGCTGGTTTCCTATCAAATTGTGAGAAAATACACTAAAAATGCTTGTTTTAATTAATAAATTATACATACTTTGTGAGAAATCATATACCAATCTTAACATTAATTCTTGTGAAAGATGATCCGATATATATTTTTCACTTTTTCTTGTTTCTCTTTCTGGCAGGGAGTCGATAAAACAGTACACTCTTGGTTCACATTAACTACTTTATTTGGTATGTTATTCCTGAAATGTTTCTTGCTTTTGTCGCCCCTCTTCAGGGGCTTCCTTATCAGAAAAGCCTCTCGTCATGTTGTCTAGCTTGAGTCAGGCGTAATACTGGCTAGACAACATGACGAGAGGTTTTCCTGATAAGTAAAGCCCCTGAAGAGGAGAGTCAAAGGCACGAAACATGTCGGGCAAAACATATGAAATAACGTAGTAAATGTGAACCAAGAGTGTACTACTTTATCGACCCCTGCCAGAAAAAGAAACAAGAAAAAGTGGATAATTTTATGTTATTAATCCAAACTTTGTGAACCAGCATTCCTGGTGTACGTCCATTCCGTACAAGCATGGCCTACGAATTCGGAAGGGGAGAAGTACTTAATGCCCGAAGAAGAAAACTTACACAGCAAAGGTAATATTAAATACAATAATATGAAAGTTATAAGTAAATTTAATGTGTTGTCTGAATTACTTAATAAATTCATGTTTGAATGGCAACAGGCTTGTGGGCATAACAATAGTCATGAAGTCTTAGCGGAAAAAGTAGTAGTGCTTACAAGACTCAGAATTGGTCATACATTATTTACTTACATTAATTTTATGGCATATCAAGACATACCACTGTGAACACACGAAGAGTACGACTTTATTTGTAAAACACCAATTAACTTACCCCCCAAAAAAACAGAAAACATAGACGTACCACATGACATGTATATACTGTTGACACCATCGTACGATTTGTAAGCAATACAAATTAATATGAGCTCAAATCACACAATCATATGCACATAAAGGAAACAAAATTACCGTCTAGCCCCGAGAAGTTGATTGGTTGAAAATATTTAGAAACTGACGAGGAGAATTTTATTAATTTTAATGCATTAAAACTCAGCTGTGCTGTATAAGTGTTTTGATCTTCTGTTTTCATGTAAATATATGTACAATAATTTAACTTTATAAAAAACATTTTTTTAGTTTATGACTATAATGAAATATAGTACACGATTTTAGAAAGTTGCTCATATTGCACTTGTATTTCTAAAGTGACAAAACTCAAAAATCGGTGTTTTTCAGTTATGACTATGAAAGGCATGGTAACTATATCTTTACCAACCACCAAAACTGTATGTACAGCTCTGTGGCTTCAGAGCTAATACACCAGAGGGCACTTGTGTCACTCTTCCTGTCTTAATGCTATTCCCTCTACATAGGCAAGAGTGTATGTACCTAGCTTCAGAGCTTCTACACCAGAGGGCACTTGTGTCACTCTTCCTGTCTTAATGCTATTCCCTCTACATAGGCAAGAGTGTATGTACCTAGCTTCAGAGCTTCTACACCAGAGGGCACTTGTGTCACTCTTCCTGTCTTAATGCTATTCCCTCTACATAGGCAAGAGTGTATGTACCTAGCTTCAGAGCTAATACACCAGAGGGCACTTGTGTCACTCTTCCTGTCTTAATGCTATTCCCTCTACATAGGCAAGAGTGACAGATTTACAGTTGACCGTGTCACATTAGACATACATGTGCGATATCGAAAGATGTTATTAAAATTATCCTTAAAATATTTTTATAGTTAATTGTTACCTGATATAATATTCTGAAAATATTTTATTTATATGTTTCAGTGGCAGGAAGAAACCAAAGACCCTTCTATGCTTCCACGTTTAATGAAAAACCCAATTATATGAATACCAAAACTCAAAATGTATTTAGCGCAGATAATGTTCCTAAAGGTGATGAGGTATTACTCCTTGGTCCCATCAATAAAAGATCAGTAATTGTAGAAACTGATGATAATCCTGCTTTTGAAGCATCACTTATGAGTATGAGAGGAACACAAAGACCCCGATGTACGATACCTTGCGTAGGAACCCCTGGAAGATGTGATTGCTATACGAGTAGACCTCCACACAGACCCATACCAACCACTCCCCGATATCCTGGTGGTGGCGACTGCAGGCCCGGAGGTCCGTGCAGAGGAACAACATCGCCTCCCGGGAGTCCGGTAAGACCAGTTAAAGGCGAGTCGATCAACGTAAACCAAGATGCCCGAAACGTCGTAAACGTTAAGCCGCCCAACGAGAATTCCGGAAAGCAGTGGGATGTAAGCCAAAACGCCGAGAACATTGTAAACGTGGAACCTACTTCGGGAAAACCGAACAACGTTACCCCGAAACGTCCAGGCATCGGATCCCTTCATAGACCTTATGATGGATAAGAATGCTGGATAATCGACATTGTAACTCTCAACACCAACAAACGTTGTTTTTACCATACTACCTGCAATGTCGTTACATATAACATCTATTTCTCTTGATTTTCATTATATATATGTTGACTGCTGAATAAAGGAAATAAATGGTAACTAAAGAATTTATAAAGAGGAATAGTTTAAGATTAAATGTATGTAAGTTATGTCTAATAAAAAAATTATTAATAACTGACTGGTTTTTTCACAATATTTCTTCTGAAATTGATTTCGCGCGCTTACCAGCTGAACTTTCAAGTTTCAGAACACATAGATCACGGAAAAAAACGGTAATTCAAATTTGTCTGTATATATATATATATATATATATATATATATATATATATATAAATTTGTCTGTTCGCTCTCTCACCAGCTGAAAAATGGTCCGATTTCAATGAAATTTGGTTCAAACATCTTTCGTCAAATTTGAAGGATCAAGATAGTTAACCAGCAGAATCCATCTACTGTAACATAGTTACGGGCGAAATTCGCGTGAAACAAATCGTAGTCTTTTTTTTTCGCTTTATTATAGTTGCAGGTCTCTATCGTAGTTTCTTCATCCGTATATCCTTCATTCATAAGAATCAGAAATAAAGGTAGATTGTGTTTGTATTTCTGTCCAAAAGGAGAAAACCCTTAAAATTCTGGAATAAAAAGGACAGTTTTAAAAGGAGCGGTGCCATTCAAGTGAATTCTTTTGGCGGGAAGGGAGAAGAAAAGGCGGGAGTTGGTGCTGAGAAGAAAGAGTTTGTCCACAAAGAGGTAACCACTCCGCCTGATCAGAGCTGCATTCAGCGCGCTCTCCTGGCTTCTTTTACAACTAATGGAAGGAGGACTTGGCCTTTATACCTCTTTTCTACTTGTTCGGCTCGAGTCATTTCCCATTTATATTTCTTAGGCGTTTGATAGTATTAGAGCGATTAAAGAAATTTATAGACAATTAAGAAAAATGTCTCAATTGGTGCA
Organism: Gonocerus acuteangulatus; assembly: GCA_946811695.1. Lineage (NCBI taxonomy): Eukaryota > Metazoa > Arthropoda > Insecta > Hemiptera > Coreidae > Gonocerus > Gonocerus acuteangulatus. The sequence goes on along the minus strand of OX328129.1, from coordinate 4,345,644 downwards.
CTCAGGGGCATTGTATCTTGAAATGTAGAAAATTATTTTCTTTTTCTATTGCACAAACAAATGTCCCTTATGAATGATTTTAGATTTAGCAAAATTAAAATATAGCTTAACCCATTTAGCACTGCAAATGCAGTTGCGGGCTGACAATGACCCTATGTTTTGTCTTAAAACTGCATTCACGCGGTATCTATGGGCTGTTTCCCGTAATACTAGTAGCTCTCTTGTGTCCATTTCGGAAAAGGAGTGCCAGTTATTTTATCAATAACTGTGATTATTTTAGTTAAATAAAATAACCCTATGTAAACATATAGTCGTTACCAATGAAAAGTATCGAATGTGAAAATCACCACTTTTCAGAGTGGAAACGCATTTATTCATAACTCTTTTCTTGGTCAGTCAAATATTCGGCAGATTTGACCTTTTGATAGTGGAATACTTTCCCTTTAATAAAGTGATCTAAGATTCAAGAATTTGCCGTACATAAGTCCAGCAGATAGCATTAAAGATTGAAAATGAAAGATGCATTTTTTCACATTCAATACTTTGCATTTGTATCGAAGATATGTTCCGGTAACCTTAACAAAAATAACTTGTTTGTTTATTGCCCTCCAAAACAGGAATGTAATCTAACCTTACTAATAATTTCCTAATTTTGTTATAATTTCAGTATCAGGACTTTTTTTTTTTTTTTTTTTTTTTTTGGCGTGCCAACCTTGTGGTCATTAAAGGCAGTCTCTCTTAGGTTTCTACGGAGCAAAAGGATTATAACGAGTACAAACATGTAGTGAATCATTGCAAAAACTTGGTAGACGTGACAACAGGTCTTCACACCCAGAGGGTTGAATCTCTTTGGGCTTGGATCAAACGCAGAAACAAGATAGAATGCAGAACAGGAGTAAGCGCATAGTGATTTGATATTTATTTGAATTTATAGGAGGAGGATGTATGAGGAGGAGAAGAGCTTGTTAGAGAAGATTTGGAAAACATTGTCGATTTTTGTCCAAAGATTTAACTTGTTTTTAGCTGTTTGTTGATGTTTTGAGGTAGTTTATAAAAATAAACATGTGTTCTAAAATGTATTTTTTTTTAAATATATAACAGTTATTAGAGAAAATCACTGACACCCTTTTCCGAAATAGTTTACCCTATTTGAGCACTAGATAGTAGGTGATGTATGACTTCTCTATTAGGACTAACCTCAATAATGACTAAAGGGACGAGGAGAACTATGAAATCAGCTCCGCGTGAGGTTTGCATCACTGGCCAAAAGAATTCCGCAAAACCCGCACAACGCCACTGTATTCAATGTAGTGACGTCATCTGAACGTCCTCTAGGATGAAGTTTTGAGCTCTTGAGGATACCCTCATATTGGATCATATCTAGGCACACGGTAGTGCGCCAGGCCAAGTTCCGGCCTAAGCATACTGTGTGTATATTACAGGAGGTCTTAGAGCCGATTTTTACCCTCTCATAACTTTCAACCAGGTAAAGATAATGTTATGAACTTTTACACAGGTATTATACTACTAGATGTGAGTAAAACTGGAAATTTTCATAATTCTACATCGAATAGTTTCTGAGATATAAGCGATCGAAAATCGGGATTTATAGGACTCACTCACTCACTCACTCATCAAAATTATTAGGCACTTCCCATGATGCTAGAGACTTGAAATTTTGCATGAAGATAGATATGAAGACGTTATTAAAGGAAAAAAATCGAAAAATCGCGAAAAGTTGAGTTTGACTCCGCTTCCGGGGCGGGGGCATGCCAGTTTTGTACTTCCTTCGGAAACCCATCATTCCGTCCGAAACCCATGATGTGGGGTATCAAATCCGTTACTTGGCAATGTTTTTTTTTGTGCCGAAATTATCTTTAGAGAAAAACTAAACATTGCCAAGTTTAAGAATATACCTGGTTGAGAAAGTGATATTTTAGTAACTGGATATAAGTATTTTTATTGTTGTTTTTAAAGGTCAGTTGAAGAGTCTTTACTGTTCTTAGTAAGTAACTATGAGGTCTTCCAAGTAATGAACTTGGACATTTCTTTCTTGTATCATCTCTTGTATGGGCAAATATTTTTGGTTGAATTAATACACCAACTCATACTACTTTTTTGGAGTGTAGAATGGTAAGGCGTTTTTGGGGGGTTTTAGGAGGGGATATTTTTGAGGAAGGGAGTGTTTCTTTGTGAGGGCAGGAACTTGGCCTCTATTTCACATTTATGTTTTTTTGGGGATATCATATTACCAGATGTATCAATATACAGGATGTAATAACCAATAATGATAGCAATAATAATAACAAGACCAATAAACGAAAATATGAAAACAAATATATAAAACAAAAATAAAAATATATCTCTAAAACACTGGAGGTATAGCGAATTCATTATGGATGGGTTCTTCCTCTCCTGATAGCCCTGATGAAGACTTCAAATCTAAGCCGAAACCTTGGCAACAAAACATCTTTCTGGTTTGTTTTTTTTTTAAGTTTTTTTTTAATTTATTTATGAGCACCAGCATTTCAAGCGTTTCGCCCAAATACAGATATAAAATGGAAATACATATACATCCAATTACATAATAATTATAAATCCATAGTAATTAACATCTTATATAATAATTATAAATCCTTAATAATTAACATATTACATAATAATAACAAATCCAATTACATTATAGTACGTTTCTATCTAATTATATAATTAGGTTTGTGAATAACAAACAGCTATAAGTAAAAATAACTTTGTAAAAACAATACATTTTTTAAAAACAAACATATAAAAATAAAGGTAACGAAGAAAATATTTCTATGGAGAATATGACTATTCATAATCGCTTACAATTTCTATGCACAATGTAGGTTTTATGTATAATATGACTATACATAGGAACAATAGCTCCCATGTACAATCACAGTTACACAAGTAGGATCCTAGGTATAATAACGACATGATAAATAAATCACGTCATGAGTAATTTTCATTTATTACGTATTTAAACCTTTCAAGGACGATGTTTCTGTTTTTAAATTTTAGTAAATAACACGGATTGCCCACGACTTAACACTTACGGTCGTAATGACTAATTTGTCCACTAATTTTATGTTAATGACTGAAATCTCATGTAGTAGGTATTTATGGTTAATTTTTAAACGAGCTTACAACAAAAGGAGAATTTTGAAACCTTACTCGAGACCTGAATTAATTAATAATATAACACAGGGTGGAAATACAAAAAAAAAAGAAAAAAAAGAACTAAAACGCCACCCCTAAGAAGAACCCCAGGACGACGGGACGACACAAAGGGAGACCAGGGCTGATCCTAGTGATGTGGTGAAGGAGGGGGGTCTTGTCTGATGTTGTCTTTTAATTAAAGTCCATCTAGATGGCAGCACTGTCGCTACAAAACATGGCCGACCTGTCCGGCTCTCATTACAGGCATACTCTACCTCTTTGTGTTTTAAGCTCTTCTTCCTCGTTGGGTGTCTTTCCTTTAACATGGAGACAGGAACCTGCCCGCGCCTTTTACCGCCAAATATATTATTTCCTGCCAGTTATACGGCTAATGAGCTTGATTGTTTTCGGCTAATGAGGGCCTGCAGTGCGGGGGGGGGGGCGACAAATAGAGGCCCGACGGGTACCCAAACCAAAATATTTATGACATGACTTGATTTCTCTGTCAATGTTAAATAACGTAACGCAACGTCTAGCACTACGCCATCAAATCAGGTACTTCTCAGCAGTGCTGTGATGTGTGTGACTTTAAGTGTGGGCGGGGGGGGGGGGGCTAAAGACAGTTTAGGGTGGAACCCGTCAAAAACTGTTACGCCACTGAGTACAATGCCATCGAAATCGATCAGAGTGTTAATATCGATGAAACGGAATCCTCCTACCTTCGGACATTGCTAAAGCAGGTTACACACGATTCAGGCAGGCCTGTCAGTTAGACCTGAACAGTCCGCAAGAAAGCCGGTCACCTGAAGGTTATATATTCCGGCCGTCCAGTCAGTTAAGGCTGTTCAGGCGGCCGGAACATATACACGTTCAGGTGACCGGCCTTCAGGCGGACTGTTCAGGTCTAACTGACAGGCCTGTCTGACATGATGTGTAGCCTGCTTATTGATTATGAAATCAATATTTCAAGTGACAAGACTGAAATGTAAGAGACTGCTAGTTGCGAAATTCATACTTGTTGTTAGAGACCAAGTAGAATAAAGTATCAACTATTTATTTTCTATTATTTAATTATTGTATTGTAAGTATCGTAGCGTCTAGCTATAGGGGAATAGTGTGACAGCTGAGAGTTAGAACCTGAGGTGTTTATCAGTCGATCCTTAATCCTCTTGCGGATCACCACTTTCTCTGCGATAGGACGGCTGATTTACCCTCGAGCCTACAGAGTTCGCCACCTCCCGGTGCAATCTTCGAGTGAGGGCAGCACCTTACGTGCTCGTCACAAGATAAACGCCGATTTGCGAGCTGCCCGCCCTAAGACAGTACAGCCTTGACTCCCTTAGGAGGAGTACAGCCTTGAGTCCCTTGGGAAGTGTACAGCCTTGAGTCCCTTAGGGAAGTGGACAGCCTTGAGTCCCTTAGGAACAGCACAGGCTTGAGGCCCTTAGGACCATCTTTACGATAATCTTGCCGCATCCATCCTCTGGAGGTGCACCTTCTTCTACGCCCCGTCAAGCTCCATCTTCAACTTGGCGTCACCGGCTACAGCGAAGACGCAGAATCACCACCAGATAAGCAGACTATAAACATTTAAAAAAAAAAACCCTCAGCAGCCATTATTCACCCGACCACCAACTATACATATTTCCTTATTTTTTTTATTTGCACAGAAGTTTATATTTTTTAATTATCGCTATCAACACTAACCATATCTGCTCCACAAGGAGATATTGTTTCTTTGGTTGTTTCTAAAATAAACAAGTCATTTTTTTTTCTCACTCTATATTTTCTATTATTTTTTCTCACTCTATATTTTCTATTATTTTTCTCACTCTATATTTTCTATTATTTTTCTCACTCTATATTTTCAATCATTTAGCCTCAATAATAGGCTCCTTTATGTTCGGCACCATTTCCTCATAAACATTTTCTATATATATTTCATTAGCAATTTGGTGCTGAACGTAAAACTTGTTATTATGATTTTTTAATTCTTACTTCATATAACACATTTTCTATTGTTCTTGATTTATATATAAATATTTTAGTCCTCAATAAAATTAATAAACATTAATTTTACATAAAAAATTATTAACTTAGAATTTTAGGACGGTTTGTCAGTAGGCCTAACCTTTTCTACGCAGGAGGTTTATGCCTATTCTTTTTTCCAATGAGAAGCCACCACCCCTAGGGGTAATGAGTATTATGTAGATATTAAAAAAAAAAAAAAAAAAAATTTTGAAACTACACATCTGTTCTTTACTACCATCTCACTGAAGATATGCTAGGACGATAACTTGTCAGCTGTTACCGTTCTTTACTACCATCTCACTGAAGATATGCTAGGACGATAACTTGTCAGCTGTTACCGTTCTTTACTACCATCTCACTGAAGATATGCTAGGACGATAACTTGTCAGCTGTTACCGTTCTTTACTACCATCTCACTGAAGATATGCTAGGACGATAACTTGTCAGCTGTTACCGTTCTTTACTACCATCGCACTGAAGATATGCTAGGACGATAACTTGTCAGCTGTTACCGTTCTTTTTACCATCTCACTGAAGATATGCTAGGACGATAACTTGTCAGCTGTTACCGTTCTTTACTACCATCTCACTGAAGATATGCTAGGACGATAACTTGTCAGCTGTTACCGTTCTTTACTACCATCTCACTGAAGATATGCTAGGACGATAACTTGTCAGCTGTTACCGTTCTTTACTACCATCTCACTGAAGATATGCTAGGACGATAACTTGTCAGCTGTTACCGTTCTGTACCTATTTCACAGTAGTTTTTTTATTTATGGTTAGAATGGCAGACCTTGGGTTACTAGAAATAAACTGTGATTTTGTCCTACATAGAGTTTACGCCCTGGTGATGGTCCATCCGAGGTAATAATATCCTGTACTGGTTAAACTCCTGTTACTGATAACCTACAGAAAACGGGTTATCTCTACGTTATCTGTTCCTTGACTTTGTTCCGTAGCGCCCAAGTGTCAAGAAACATTATACTTTGATTACTTATCAACCAAAAAAAAAAATACATAAAATAAAAAAAATATTGAGTTACTTATTTTCCAGAGTCACAGACAAAGTTCTAAACAAAATCACGAAACTTTAAGAGCGTTCACTCATGACTAATTTATTTATGTGATGACGAGCCCTAGTTACTGATGTTACTAAGATATGAATCTTGTTTCATAATCATCAACCCCCCCCCCCCCCACCGGACGAGAATCTGTCTGTTTCTCCGAGATCTGGAAGGTGTTTGGAGTGCAAACACTCTAAAACAGGAGCGCGAATAACGATGGCGTACTGTTTACTTTAGTACTAAATTCATTTTCAAAATCAACACAGAAACAGTTGTTCCACTCTTCGGTTTAATTACATGAACAAATAGCACAGAATCCGACGCTAATTATCAGCAGACTTCTGGTTTGTTATAATGGTTTTGCATGGGAATTCATTGCATATGATAATGTGTTGTCTCGTTTTAAAGTTATAACAGTGCGTTTCGTACCTTAAGTCTTGTAACAAAGTGCAAACAGATGCACTTCAGCAAATTTTAGCGCAGTAGATGCTGCTGAATATATATATATATATATATATATATATATATATATATATATGTGTGTGTGTGTGTGTGTGTGTGTGTTTGATGTTATTTTTCGTCGCTGGGATAGTATTTTTGGATGGAACGGCATTTCTCTCCAGCGGTGGTACTCCTCACTTCTTCCTGGAATATTTCGATGGGTTCATCTCCATCTTCTTCAGCCAGGTGTTTGCTGTTTCTTCCTCGGTGGTAGCCAAGGGAATGACCTTGGCTACCACCCCCATATGAGATGAACCCATCGAAATATTCCAGGAAGAAGTGAGGAGGAGTACCACCGCTGGAGAGAAATATATATTATATATTATATATGAGAATATAATCAGTTCCACAACAGGCCAGGTAGATACCTGATACTTAACAAAAAGGCACTCTATTTGTTTATTTATAAGTGATTCACTCCTTAAAGGTATTACCTGTATGTTACTCTAGGGAGATAGTGTGCTCACACACTCTGACCTCCAACAGACTGGTTTTCGCCTTTCAAGGTACCCATTAAAAGCTGGTTGGGCCTATGGACAGCCGGATATCCCTATTCCGACCCAGATGTGAGACCGATTTTGATAAAACTTGGCACACAGTTAGGTGTTGATAGGTGTGTCATAGGTTTTGATATTACTTATCTGGTTTCTAATTTATTTTTTCTTTTCTATATGAAGAAAGTAGGTGTAGCATGGCACACCGGGTAACAGCTAGATGCAGAAAGTAGGTGTAGCATGGCACACCGGGTAACAGCTAGATGCAGAAAGTAGGTGTAGCATGGCACACCGGGTAACAGCTAGATGCAGAAAGTAGGTGTAGCATAGCACACCGGGTAACAGCTAGTAGGTGTAGCATAGCACACGGGGAACAGCTAGATGCAGAAAGTAGGTGTAGCATGGCACACCGGGTAACAGCTAGATGCAGAAAGTAGGTGTAGCATGGCACACCGGGTAACAGCTAGTAGATATAATTGTTCATTAAATATAATACTAATTCAATTATAAAACATAGTTCCTAAAGTTCTATTTGAAGGGGGACTTTGAGAGAATTATGTTCCAGAAGACAGAACAAAGGATACTAAAGCCATGGGCAGTGACATTTAGACCCTTTTAGGTCTGGCTATTGTCGGACTTAGTGACTATGTATGTAGATATGATGCCGAGTGCTGTACAATGTACCACCCTCCGGGTAGTCGTAATATCACGACGCTGATATATAGCTCTCTGACAAGGTTCTCTACTCACATCTCTCAGGGGTAATGTCTCTCATATCTCTCTCTCTCTCTCTCTCTCTCTCTCTCTCTCTCTCTCTCTCTCTCTCTCTCTCTCTCTCTCTCTCTCTCTCTCTCTCTCTCTCTCTCTCTCTCTCTCTCTCACACACACACACACACACACACTCACTCTTTCTGGAGGAGGTTTGCATCCTTCAGAAATGACACACATCGGTTGCATTTTGGAGGATCTTCTTTGGTAATAAGGTGAAAATGGGTTGAGGTAGTGTGTTCTATTAGTAAGCGGCTTTGTGCTGTTTCATAAATTCTTGTTTCTTGATATGCTGTTGTGCATGTTTTTAGAGTGGATTTGTACTTTGTTATTGGTGACCTCTGACCACAATCCTGAAACACAAAGAGGCTGTTTAACTTCTCTTTCTAGATTGAAGAGAAATCAAGGATTTTTTGGGCTTCAGCTGACAATCAAATGTTCGGAAAAATCAACAATTTGGAGGTTACAGCACACCCAACTATTCCTTTATTTATTAATTCCACAGCACCTCATTATTTATGCTGAATGAACAGAAAATGAAATATTTACAAATTTACAAAATCACTTCTACAAATAGGAATTCATTTATCTTTTTTAGGTGGGACTCTTGTATCATATTTCATGACTGTAACCATTATACGTATATTTCCTGACATAAGAGGGTGCATAACGACCCCACCCCCAACCTTTGCAAAAGGAAAAATGCTACAAAAAAAAATTACCGTATAAAGAAGGGAAAGAATGGCACGTGAAGGATTCCCAATTTCCTTTTGGTATAAAGAAAGGAGACAAAAAATGAGAATTAGACTTGTCGAAGGGGAACAGCAAATGAGCTCGGAGACGAAAACAAATCATTGGCCGACTCAGAGGATCAACAAATATGTAGATTCAATTTCCTCAATGATCGCTATTGGTTGGACTTTTTTTCTTCTTTTTATTATCTTCTTTTTAAAGCTTCGGAGGGGTTCATGAATAATGGAAAGCAGAACCCGCTCTCGAGTTCTGCCTGATTATTTGACTCGGTAAAGACTTGGGAGAGATACAGCTTCAAGTTACGGAGGAGGTCTGCTGGTGTAGTGGTTGGGCAAAAATACATAGGGTAGATGCAGCTTCAAGTTACGGAGGAGGTCTGCTGGTATAGTGGTTGGACAAAAATACATAGGGTAGATGCAGCTTCAAGTTACGGAGGAGGTCTGCTGGTGTAGTGGTTGGGCAAAAATACATAGGGTAGATGCAGCTTCAAGTTACGGAGGAGGTCTGCTGGTATAGTGGTTGGACAAAAATATTTGGGAGAGATACAGCTTCAAGTTACGGAGGAGGTCTGCTGGTATAGTAGTTGGACAAAAATACTTGGGAGAGATACAGCTTCAAGTTACGGAGGAGGTCTGCTGGTGTAGTGGTTGGGCAAAAATACTTGGGAGAGATACAGCTTCAAGTTACGGAGGAGGTCTGCTGGTGTAGTGGTTGGGCAAAAATACTTGGGAGAGATACAGCTTCAAGTTACGGAGGAGGTCTGCTGGTGTAGTGGTTGGGCAAAAATACTTGGGAGGGATACAGCTTCAAGTTACGGAGGAGGTCTGCTGGTGTAGTGGTTGGGCAAAAATACTTGGGAGGGATACAGCTTCAAGTTACGGAGGAGGTCTGCTGGTGTAGTGGTTGGGCAAAAATACATAGGGTAGATGCAGCTTCAAGTTACGGAGGAGGTCTGCTGGTATAGTGGTTGGGCAAAAATACTTGGGAGAGATACAGCTTCAAGTTACGGAGGAGGTCTGCTGGTGTAGTGGTTGGGCAAAAATACTTGGGAGAGATACAGCTTCAAGTTACGGAGGAGGTCTGCTGGTATAGTGGTTGGGCAAAAATACTTGGGAGAGATACAGCTTCAAGTTACGGAGGAGGTCTGCTGGTATAGTAGTTGGACAAAAATACTTGGGAGAGATACAGCTTCAAGTTACGGAGGAGGTCTGCTGGTGTAGTGGTTGGGCAAAAATACTTGGGAGAGATACAGCTTCAAGTTACGGAGGAGGTCTGCTGGTATAGTAGTTGGACAAAAATACTTGGGAGGGATACAGCTTCAAGTTACGGAGGAGGTCTGCTGGTGTAGTGGTTGGGCAAAAATACTTGGGAGAGATACAGCTTCAAGTTACGGAGGAGGTCTGCTGGTGTAGTGGTTGGGCAAAAATACTTGGGAGGGATACAGCTTCAAGTTACGGAGGAGGTCTGCTGGTATAGTAGTTGGACAAAAATACTTGGGAGGGATACAGCTTCAAGTTACGGAGGAGGTCTGCTGGTGTAGTGGTTGGGCAAAAATACTTGGGAGGGATACAGCTTCAAGTTACGGAGGAGGTCTGCTGGTGTAGTGGTTGGGCAAAAATACTTGGGAGAGATACAGCTTCAAGTTACGGAGGAGGTCTGCTGGTGTAGTGGTTGGGCAAAAATACTTGGGAGGGATACAGCTTCAAGTTACGGAGGAGGTCTGCTGGTATAGTAGTTGGACAAAAATACTTGGGAGAGATACAGCTTCAAGTTACGGAGGAGGTCTGCTGGTGTAGTGGTTGGGCAAAAATACTTGGGAGAGATACAGCTTCAAGTTACGGAGGAGGTCTGCTGGTGTAGTGGTTGGGCAAAAATACTTGGGAGGGATACAGCTTCAAGTTACGGAGGAGGTCTGCTGGTATAGTAGTTGGACAAAAATACTTGGGAGGGATACAGCTTCAAGTTACGGAGGAGGTCTGCTGGTGTAGTGGTTGGGCAAAAATACTTGGGAGGGATACAGCTTCAAGTTACGGAGGTCTGCTGGTGTAGTGGTTGGGCAAAAATACTTGGGAGGGATACAGCTTCAAGTTACGGAGGAGGTCTGCTGGTGTAGTGGTTGGGCAAAAATACTTGGGAGGGATACAGCTTCAAGTTACGGAGGAGGTCTGCTGGTATAGTAGTTGGACAAAAATACTTGGGAGAGATACAGCTTCAAGTTACGGAGGAGGTCTGCTGGTATAGTAGTTGGACAAAAATACTTGGGAGAGATACAGCTTCAAGTTACGGAGGAGGTCTGCTGGTGTAGTGGTTGGGCAAAAATACTTGGGAGGGATACAGCTTCAAGTTACGGAGGAGGTCTGCTGGTGTAGTGGTTGGGCAAAAATACTTGGGAGGGATACAGCTTCAAGTTACGGAGGTCTGCTGGTGTAGTGGTTGGGCAAAAATACTTGGGAGGGATACAGCTTCAAGTTACGGAGGAGGTCTGCTGGTGTAGTGGTTGGGCAAAAATACTTGGGAGGGATACAGCTTCAAGTTACGGAGGAGGTCTGCTGGTATAGTAGTTGGACAAAAATACTTGGGAGAGATACAGCTTCAATTACGGAGGAGGTCTGCTGGTATAGTAGTTGGACAAAAATACTTGGGAGAGATACAGCTTCAAGTTATGGAGGAGGTCTGCTGGTGTAGTGGTTGGGCAAAAATACTTGGGAGGGATACAGCTTCAAGTTACGGAGGAGGTCTGCTGGTGTAGTGGTTGGACAAAAATACTTGGGGTAGATGCAGCTTCAAGTTACGGAGGAGGTCTGCTGGTGTAGTGGTTGGGCAAAAATACATAGGGTAGATGCAGCTTCAAGTTACGGAGGAGGTCTGCTGGTGTAGTGGTTGGGCAAAAAGAGTTGTCCAGAAATGTGTAATGGCCGTAGGTGTGCATTTCGCAACCCTCTAAGTACCGTTTCAGGTTGCTGAAGCGATTTTTTTGATTGGACTAAGACTAGTGAGAGACTACTTGAAGTCCCAACGATCTTAGGATATGTGATGGTTTGTTGCCATCACAGCAGCTATGAACTTCAAGATTGTAAAATACATCGAAATTAATCAGAGTACAATGTAGTAAAAATTGCTCTTTTTTTTTTTTTTTTTTTTTTTTTTTTTAGTGTGGTATTTAGGTAACGTTCGTGCTTTCCCTATCTTTAGACAAATGTATACAGCATAGAAACACTTCCAATAAAGCATAGATTAGGTGCATGTTTTAGCTTGTCAAGGCTCTTACATTTACAGCAATATCTTACTTCTTTCGCCTTCGAAGTTTTAAGTAAAAAACGGTAAAAGCGTACGCCAAACTATTTGTCAGTCTATAATCGGGAGAACGTTTATTTATTCTTGGTGAACGTATATACATTCGTTCAGAAGAGACTGTAAAAGTTCGAGATTAACCAATGTGGGGTTCGATCAGAGTAGTTAATAAAATTATAATTTAATATAAAAATTAGTTGTTCTTGTCATTGTTTCGATTTGAATGTCAGGCCTTAGGCAGAGATATAAAAGAAAAGTGGAAAGATCAAGTGCTTATAACAATATCGTAAGCCTTATTTATTATTGTCAAAATATCACTGTAAAATTGCCTTAATTTGCAATTTGACTACATTAATGACAGTTGGTTTTTGAAGAAAACACTATTTTTGGGAAATATTTGTTTGCACCTTTCCCCTTGCGCAGTACCTGGTGTTCCACAGTAAGTCTAGCCAACGCATATATACCTTCCTATCCACCCAAGAGGTTCATTATAGCTAACCTTTAAAGACGCTGTAAGGGACTGATTAGCAAGGACGGGATTTAAAGGAATAGATAATGGGGAAATATTTTAGAAAAGCGGAAATTCCTTTCAAAACTATAATTAACACTCAGGTTACTATAACATACATAAATATCATAAAACATCGCTATGATGAGGGAAATGGTTGAGTGAGAGAGAGACCGCTAGATAGAGTTATCAGATATGATCATTTGGGGGAGATTAGAGCATATTTAGGAACTGACCTACCTCTGATCGCCATCTCGGCCAAGACCTCAGGAACGGGCATGGACTCTCTACCGTCTTTTTTTTTTCTTTTTTTTTTCCTAAACCCCACTTTAGAAGAAAGAAAAATAAAAACCATGCAAGAAAGGGCATGATGAAAACGAAAATGAAAGAATAACGTGCAGAAATGCAAATGAAAAACTAAGGACCTCGAACACAACAGGCGTGCGTTTAGGGCCACAGGTAGAGGGAGGATGAGGGAGGAGGTGGCTGCCTACTCTCTACCGTCGGAGGTAAGCCCAGCTGTTTATACCCTTTAACCTTACTTATGCTTTAGCACGGCGCTGGACGAGAAACTCTCTCAAGCCTTCCGGGAATCTTACGACTCAGCCACGTGCGGTTCCAACAACCCAGACACGTTTTCGGATCCGTTGATCCCACATCTTTAGAGATGGACAGCCAACTTTTTCTCTCCTCTTTATTCACTTAACAAAGGCCAAGGGAAAACGGGGCCTTACAGCGCATAAAACCTTTCGTGAAAAGTGCGTTATCAGCTCTCCGACTATGAGATCTTATCAAATGTGAAAGCTAGTCCTCTGCTAGAGTTCTAATTTAACGAACCAATACTTTCGGCAATGTAAAACTCAGGATCGTTGACCATTAGCTATAGAAGTCTTGCGAAACTGACGGTCGTGAAAACATGGGAGAAAGTACCAGTATAAACCCTAAAGACCATATGTAGCAGGAGGTACGGGAGACCGACAGCAGAACTAACGGAAACTACAAACGGACTGAATTGAGTGTAATTAAGACAGCTAAAAACGGAAGTTGTCCCCTGGGGAGGAGGAGAGGCGAGATGAATTCATGTACCAATCGAACCAGAACAATACTCTAGGGGCTGGCTCAATATAATTGTCTCTTCAATAATACACAATACAGGGAGACAATACTTGGAGAAATACAGGCACCTATCGACAGTCGTACATCTTCATATGGGTTATGTCTGATAAGGGATAACTTCAGAACGCATCATGACAGCGGCAACTAACTTTCCGTCGTAATATGGGCGTATCTAAGGAGAGAGGCAAAGAGGGCTGCACCCCTCGTGAAATCGTGAAATACGTCTCATAAAAACCTTAAAAATAAATTAAAAATAGATCACTTAGCTACGAAAAAATAATTTCTTTTGGGTCCAATAGCGTTTTAATTGGCTTAATATTCCAAGTTCTAAATTGTTAGAAATCCATATCCCCCACATGCTCTCAGCTCCCCTCCCCGAAATTCTCCCAGCACCTCCGATAAATGTTTTTTTATATACTCCCATGCGCCGTATACATCTCACAAAGCATATTCTGGAAAAACTACATGTGACACAGGATCCAATGACAACTCCTGGAGTTTGGCGGGAAAGGCCTGAGATGGTAAAGTGCGAACACTCTCACACACCAAGAAATTTTTGTGACGTATGGGTTTTTAAGGGTACTACTACATTGTTTGTTCCAAATCGAGGTAATTTTCTTCAATTTATCGATAGCAAATAAATCAATATTTATTATTTTTTTTTATGACATAAATTTTATATGGGATGTTAAAGTTACCCAAAAAAATAAGTGTTAATTCTCCAAAAACGAAATCGTGGCTCTGTGTCTGCTGAACGGAAAACCTCTTTTTTCATGGCCGATAGTATTCAGGCGGCAATTTTTAATCTAAACCAAAAAATAAAATTATTTTGAAAGAAGAAGGTAAAAATCTATCAAATATTTTTAAAAAATACTAATTTTTTCGAATATGGTAAACAATTCTTCATTTTCTATTAAAAAATCTGTTCAAAATCTGTTATAAAATCTTTATAATTCAATGGCTTGAAAAAATCCTTCGTACTGCACTAGAAAATAGCATTAGGAATCTCCAGTTAAAATTTTGATCGGGATAAAATTGAAGGCGGAAGCGTATCGCACGATTTGAGAAACTATATATATATGGGGAGAGGTTAGCTCAGTGGTAGAGCACTCGACTAATGAACTGGAGGACCAGGTTCAAAACCCGAGCGCCCACTAAAGATTTTTTCTTCTTGTGCTGCCTTTCGAGGGTTGGATTTGGGGTCCCAGATCGTCCCTAGGCTCACCCAGCCTTTAATTAATTTAATTAATAAATCAGGCGGCCGGAGCATAGTGTTGACCACACTATCACCCTAGTGTGCCGTACGGTCAAGAATCAGATACCTCTACAGTATCTGCCCCTCTGGGCCCTTGTGGCCTGTTACGGGACTGATTTATATATATATATATATATATATGTAGGCCCGGTGGCCGTGAGTATTAAGGCGTGAGCACTTAACATTACGTGCCATGAGTCATGGGCTCGATTCGCACCATGGGCTGGTGGCTTTTCATTAGAAATATAAAAGTCATTAGCCCCATCCTGGCTGGAAAAGGGTGGTAACCTAAAGATAACCATCCTAAAATTGTTCATTAGTAATAATGGACAATAATATTAAAATAATCGACTTTATAAGGACTAGTTTATTTTAGCAATTTTAAATCGGTTAATGTATATTTGAGTTGAATGTAAACATTGTTCCAAATCTAGTAATCCTATTGGTGGATGCGAGTGACGTCAGAGACCTGGTTGGATAGATAATGCTCCATGGAATGCTAACTCTATGGAATGGAAGGTCTATTTGAACGGAGCATTAAAGGCCGGCATTTGGATACAGCTCTGCCTTTGTCTGGCAAACATCCCTACTCCATTCCTCCAGCCAGATAGCAATCTCAAAACGGTTCTAGTTGAATATAGAATGTTTTGATAATTCTGTATTGTGCCTTTCGATGTCCAGCTAGACTCATGTTCGAGAATGCATCCTTCAATGCAGTAAAGCTACCAACATTATAATGTGCAAAGTTCAAAACATTTGGGTACTTACGTACTAGTTGCACCGATCTCGAGAACTGGCTCCCGTTCAGGCTCCCAGCCAGTGATCCGGATCAGGCAATATGGCGATCTGTTATTCAGACCACTTATGGCACCAAGACCATGTATTAATATTATCAACGAGTTGGATTGGCTTAAGTTTCGATATATCCTTGAGCGAGCGGAAACACATAGGAATTCTGCCATTAACATAAGTCGGTACTTACGTATTAGCGTCAAAACAGGTTAAAGAGTCAAGTCTCAGAGAACTGGATCATCACCGGCTCAGAGAGCTGGATGAAGGAGTCGAATCACTTTTTGCCAGTATGGCAACGGGATTATCAACGATTTGGGTTAACTAGAGTTTTTATGTAAACTTTATCGAGCGAAGAGGCGTAGCACTTATATTAATAGCATAATTGCTTTGCGTTTCCGCTCGCTACGCTCGCTCAAGGTTATATCGAAACTCTAGTCAATCCAACTCGTTGATATTATAGATCAAGGATGGTTTTTCGCTGGATAATGGACTGATATACAAGTCAGCATCGCAGTCTCTTTCATCCCTGCTATTCTGTTGTCGCCATGTTAACTCTGCTAAATATGAATCTAAATAATTGTGTGGGTAAATAAAACACAAATGAATTGCATTATAAAAACAAAGACAACAAGATGGTTACTATGAACACAATAGCCAATGAGCCTATGCTGCTCTGAAAGTGATTGACCAATAGAAATGCGTTATCCACGATCCAGATCTCTGAACGAGACCCGCCTCTTTAACCTGCTTTCACGCAAATACCTAAGTACCCATAAGTCCTTTTAATTTCCTACATTACATAACATTAGCAATTATGTTAATTTAATAGATGCTATGCGTTTCCGGTCGGTACGTTCGCTGAAGGTTATATCGAAACTGTAGTTACACCTTTCTTGGTGTAAAATATTGCGTTGCTGCAAAAATGCAATTGCATCTTTTTCGGTTGTTGGTAAATTCCAAAGACTCATTTTGACCGTGCAGAGAACAGCACAAAGGACACAAATTGACTCTAAAAACAAACAATACTCACTACTCACTGAAACAATAAATTTTAAAGGAGACGAATTTAAGAGGAAGGCACACAAAACAATGAAGACCAGAGCGGGAAAGAGAACAACCAATGAAATTGCTCAAAAGATCAACCAATAAAAATGCTAGTTGTTCTCTTTTCCGCTCTTATAATGGAGATAACCTCATAATAACCTGTCATTTCATGAACCGGATCACTGGGCGTGAGTCTGAACGGGAGCCGGTTCTCGAGATCGGTCCAACTAATACGTAAATACCAACATTTGTTTCACTTTTAATGTTTAAATGCCTAACACTAAACCGATCAACATTTCAAGGTTCTGCTATTTAAAATGTACATAAGTTGGTGCAAGAATTAGTGTATCCTTAGGTAACAGTTTATTCAGTCCTCATATATTTTATTATCAAGTTACATACATTTGTGGCATGTCACACACTAGGTTATTAAAATTTTGTTACAGAAACGTTTCGGCTATATGGAATTTTCAATCTGTGAAATATAATGGATCATACTGTTTAGGATATTAGATTTCAAATAATAAACATACAAGGGGTCTCCCGTGGTCTAATGGTTAGCGCCTTGGATTCATAAGCGGGAGATGGTGGGTTCGATCCCCACCTCCGGCAGGAATTTTCTCATCTCAAGGCTCGTTGGGAAAATTCCTCGCTGTACCCTGGATGTCGGCGCTAATGACCTAGAAGTAGATGCGCCGTAAAAAAAAAACAAAAAACATACAACTCAGAATATAGAAATCCATCAACAGCTGACTTGTATGATTGTGTATTATTTCTTATATTAAATCGTCATATATTGCTTTTATACATCATGAGCTTCATTAAGTTAATGTAATTTAATGTGAGTTAGAAGGAAATCTCATTTTTGGATGGCATGGCCAATTTCTGAAAATTAATTATTGATTATATAGAAAATACTTGAAAAAAGAAATTTATAGTTAAAATTAATATGGACAATTTTTTTTTTATTATTATTTCCTTTTTTTTACGGCGCATCGACATCTAGGCCATTAGATGGATAATATTATACCATGCTTTGAGTCTGCTAAACTAATGGAGGACTGATGAATATGCAAAACTGAGATTTCGCAGGGGGTGTGCATCCGTATGTGCACGTTGCTTATGCTCGGTCATATAAGGAATCCGATCAATTCAAAGTGACTATGACCGATAAAAATTGTAGTAATTTTTCGCTTCCAAACGTATGGAACAACAAAACATACAAAAAGACATATTTTTGGTGATGAAATTTTCATGGACTACATAATAGATTGCTTTCTCGCCACTAGAAGGGTTTCTTGTCTCTAGGCTAGTCTAAAACTTTTTATAGTTCGGTTTCCTGCCCCTAGGCTAGCCTAGAACTGTTTATAGATAGGTTTCTTTCCTCTAGGCAAGCCTACAACTATTTTGAGATGGGTTTCCTGCCTCTAGGCTAGCTTAGAACTATTCATAGATAGTTTTCTTGCCTCTAGGTTGGCCTAGAACTGTTTATAGTTCGGTTTCTTGCTTCTAGGTTAGCCTAAAACGCGCTAATGTTGAACCTGCCAGACTAATGTTTGAACAGCTTCTCCTATAGGCTGTTCCTTGATTCCTATCTTATCTAAATCACACGAGAGATCACGTCCCCAATGTGAGATTGAGCAGGGAGCCGCGGGGAGGTTACAGATGATCCCTATATGTTTTGTGCTATTTACTTCGACGGCCTTATCGTGAACGTGGCACGTTCCGAAATTAACGTAAATACTTCTTATCGACAAATTGCCTTCTTCAGACATTAAGAACATTTTACTCATGTTTCCACTCCGATCCCCGACGTATTTAATCCTACAGATATGAAATCCCCTACAATACTCCAGATCCACCTGTAAAAGAACATTTTGTAAAGCTATCCATCCATAGGGAGGAAACCCGCTTATTAGGTTGACCTCAGGACGCAATCCGTGTTGGCTAGAAAGGTTTACGGTTTATAACCTATAGATATCGAAAATAAAAGTGGTTCAAATTTGTGTGTGTGTATATATATATATATATAAATTTGTTTGTTCGCTCTCTCGCAGGCTCATATATGGACGGAATGTTATGAAACTTGGCGCAAAAAGTCTTAGCCTTATTCCAACGTCAAGTTCATTAACCAGCCGAATTCGCTTACCGGAACGCCTATGTTTTCAGCAAAATTCACGAAAAAAAAGGAGACTACAGTTTTGCATTTATTGGTTTCCAGGTAATGTATAGGTTGCATAACACAGGAAAACGAATGAAACCATTATTAGGACGATACCTGTAATCGTTTTCGAGAATAGTGAAAATAAATAGTTTTCCTAACTATTGTTCATTTTGGGTACAGGAAACTATGGATTCAGTTTTTATAGATGTTTGAAATTCATCCAAACAAAAAAAAAATATATATATATATATATTGACTGACGGACATGAATCTGGGAATTAGGCATCTTCGTTTATTAATATTAATACCTCAAAAACGGTTCTGAAATCGTGGTAAGTGGACAGAAATAATTGGCAAACTTACAAAATTTTCTACATGAACGGTTGTGAAGTAATTTTGGCACTTAGGTACAAGTTGCACTGATCTCGAAAAGTGGCTCCCGTTCAGGCTCACAGTCAGTGGCGACCATTTATGGCACCAAGACCATTTATTAATATTACCAACGAGTTGGATTGACTAGAGTTTCGATATAACCTTAAGCGAGCGGAAACGCACAGCAATTATGCTATTGACAGAAGTGCTACAGGTTTTCTAGGTTATATAACATTAGCAATTATGTTAATTGCTAAGCGTTTCCGATCGCTAAGCTCGCTCAGAATTATATCGAAACTCTAGTTAATCCAACTCGTTGGTAATATAGATCACTGTTTTTTCGGTGGAAAATGGGCCGATATGCAATTTAACATTGCTTGAAAAGAGTACTTTTTCAGTCGTAGGTAAATCCCAAATATTCATTTCCCTAGCCGAAAGAACACCACAAAGAACACTACGACACAAAAAAAAACTAAGAAGTGAAACAAGAAACAATAAATATAATTAGAAAAAACACAAACCTAACGGTAAGTGAACAGAAGAAAGAACAGCCAATGGAATTGCCCGTAGGAATGAAACAAAAGAAACGCTTCATTTGAGTTCTCATTTCATGTTCCGGATCCCTGAACAAGACCCATTTCTCGAGATCAGTGAAGCAAGTGCGTAAGTACCCATACATGATGGCGCGATCTTATTCGAAGAAATCCTTGAAAATGTTGGTTCTGTTCTTTTGAAGGTTTTTGAAGCGTTTCCTCCCTCCCTCCATGACGAGGAAACCCGCTTATGAGGTTCTTTCCCCTAGCGAAGTTCGCGCATGCGCAATTGAACTTCTCCGTCTATCTGAACGGACTATATTTCCTCCTTATCAGTATCCATCCAACGAGTAGACACGAGCCAACACCTGCTCAGTACTAATCGAGAACACCCCTAGATATCGATATTCTCGATCCGACAGAGCTAAGGGAGGAGGGGGTGAAGTCCCCCCCGACATATGTGCTCCACCCTCACCCTTACAGCAATAAAGGAAGACTACTGCAGAGGGAGAGGTACGTACTCCTGGGCTTACACAATATGTCAGCGGACCTTTACTCCACTTAAAGACTGATGCTTCTAAGGAAGTTCTCAAGTAGATGCCATGATTAACTTCATAACCAAGATACATCTAGTTTTGTCTAGATGCGGATTACATCATAATATGATGTAATATCATATATTACACTGTAATACCTGAGCTTATGTCAGTAATTTTCTCCAAGAAAGCCGATGAATGTAGAATTTACCTTAACCCTTACCAAGTGAGTCGCACGGTGAAAGGTTTTCCTGTACGGGTTACTTCTCATAGGCACTCATACAGTCTGGACTTTGAGCGAACTATGTGCCGAACTAAAACACATCTTTTATAATTATGATTTGGTTACTATCATTATATATATATATATATATATATATATATATATATATATATATATATATATATATATATATATATATGTCCAGGCTTGACAAAGGTTTAACTAAGCAGATGCCATTCTCAGTTATGTATTTTCATTATAAAAACATTTGTGATAAATGGTAAACAAAAAAAAAAATTTATTGTGAATGCAAGCAAACTTAGATACTTACAAATGTTTAGAATTATAGTGTGTTTATTTTACAAGGTGGGCTCTTTATTTGTGAATTTGGAAGGCACTAAGACATGATTTTACAAGTATAAAATACAGTTATTAATTTTGATAAAGAGGGAGATGGGAAGGGGGGGAGGGAGTGAGTGAGAGATAGGGAGAGAGAGAGAGAGATTAGCGGGTTTCCTCCTTATGGAGGGAGGTTGGAAATGCGCTAAAAAGTCTATTCACCTCTTCGCCAAAAAAATACAACATTTTTCCCCCGATATTATAATTTTTATTTTCAGACAGAAAAAAAAGTGGCATTCCTACAAACTTTATTAAGTTATCTTAAAAATAGAGACATTTTTTTTCCTTAAGAAAAACTTGAAGGCTACATCAATATGAAAAGGTTAATTTTACTTCTAAAAAATACCCCTGGTTTTATTTAATGACTTTCCTGCTAAATACCTAGAAGAATAAAAAAAATATCAGCCCCGTAACAAGTTGCGTGGGCCCAGATGAGCAGATACTCTAGAGGTATCTGTTTTTGGACCTTACGGCACACTATGGGGATAGTGTGGTCAATGCTAAGCTCCGGCAGTCTGATATTCCCCTTCACGGATACCCATGCAGGTTGGATGGGCGTAGGGACGGCCTGGGTCCTAGATTCCGACCATCGAACGACGATACTAAAAGATCTTTCAGTGCGTACCCAAATTTTTATCTCAGATCCACCAGAATATGACTCAAACTCGCCCCCAATGTCCAAAGGAAAGTCTGATTAAATTCTGATATTTAATGCCTGCACCCCAGCAATAGCTCTTAATGCCGGCACGTGTCCGGATAAAGCCGAGCAGGAAATATCATTAAAGGATGACGGGAGGACTAAATCAAGGGCTTAAATAGTTCCCTTTGTTATATCTTATAATTATATCATACTAATTAATATTTATTAAGATAAATCCTAGTTCTCGTTTTAATTAGCTTGAATTGTCTCGAATCAGACAATAATTTAGAAGGAATTGTCATTCATTTGCAGATTATGAGAATGTTTAGACAAAGCTCAAGATATTATCTGCATCTTGAAATAACCATATCTCCAGTAAAGATTTTATTTATTTTTCCGCATATCAATCTCTCCTCTTAGGTATGAAATCCGTTCAGGACATCTACCTCAACACGCATTCCGAATGCAGACGAGATTTGTCTTACTTACTTACTTACTTACTTACTGGTGGGCGCTAAAGTCCATGAAGGACCATGGCCTCTGCTAGCAGCTTCTTCCATTCTCCCCGGTCGGCAGCGAATCTCCTCCAACGGCTGATCCCCAGATCCTTCAGGTCTTTTTCGACGTCGTCCAGCCAGCGAAGACGGGGCTTCCCTCGCCTCCGTCCTCCTCCAGGCTTGCCGTACAGGAGTTTCCGGGGGAGTCGTGTAGGTCCCATCCTTTCAACATGGCCAAGCCATCGCAGCCGCCCAGTCTTAATGTGTGCCACTATGTCCGGCTCTGCATAAAGATCCCGCAGCTCTTGGTTGCTCCTAATCCTCCACTGCTCACCGATCTTCACAGGCCCATAAATCCGCCGCAGAACCTTTCGCTCCCACACTCTCAGCATACGCATTGACTCTGATGTTAGGGTCCATGCCTAATGACGAGATTTGTCTACTTTTCATAAAACGTGTCTGGGTCTTTTTGCGAATACCACATCCAGTTACTTTTGAAGTAGCAGTAGTGATTGTATCAATGATTCAGTGCATGCGCATAACTCCTTTGCCTTCCTATTGGAGGATTCGGATGACCAATTGCATTGGTCCTTGTTGGCAGTAAAGTAACCTTCAACAGTGAATTAACTTTTGTTTATGAAAAAGCTCTGCTTATGTTATTGAGAAAAAATGAGTCCTTTACAATTAGTTCGCGATGTTCCTACCAAAGAAAAAGGGATTGGTTTCTTACTCGGAAAAATTAATGGAATCTTATTAATTTGAGCGAGTTGGATAGACTAGAGTCGCTACAATTAATATAATTCTATTTATTGCGAGTTGGATTGACTAGAGTTTTGATATCTTCTTGAGCGAGCGGAGCGTAGCGTAGCGAGCGGAAACGCATAGCATGTAATGCTTAATAAAGGTAAAATATCCAAAACGAGAGAGAGACAGAGAGAGAGAAAAGGAATAAAATATGTTTGTTTACAAATATCGTTGTTTGTTATCCTTCATAACCTGCAAAACAGTCAACTTTAATGCTTAATAACTTTTTCCATAGTTGAGAGAATTGATTTTGATCATATTAACCTTTTTATTAATAAATATTGCTTGCCATTATCTAATATGGATTATAACCGTAGATAACGAGTCAAATAGTAGTAGATAACCAACAAAGAACCTATTAGCTAATCAGTAAGCTTATCAGCGAGTACGAGTAACTGTTATAAATCACTACTGCTACTGTCACTAATCATTGTACACGCGCTGTTGGCATTATAAAAGGGTGGCAACCTTTAGATAGCCCGGCGTTAATAGCTAAATTTATAAACCGTTAAAAAAAATTAATCACTGTATCATTTTTGGAACCAAATATCCTAAGTAATTCCCGAACAAGAAACTAGACCTTTCAGCAAACAACAAACTCATGTGCCTGTATGACAATCTAAAAAACCCGATTTCACAAAAAATAAATGCAATTTCTTTTAAAGGATTCCATGCACAACACCTAACTGTTGCAATAGTACCTGCATCGGACAAACAAAAGATCCAATAAAAAACAGAATCAGTTCATACAAAAACAAAGACATAAAAACCGCTCTACCCCTGACAGACGTAATTTGGTTCTGAGAATTTCTGCATCCCCTTTTTGAATCCATATATATCCACCTTGAACAAAGCCATCCATTAACGGTGACACTGATAAGGAGATCATTTCTACAATATGTTGCATGTTCTAATTACACTTCATTAGACTAGAGCAGGCCTTTCAATTTCCGATTTGCAATACGACTTGTGGTCCAGCTTCTGAAGTTGGACCACAAGTCCATGGCCGTGAATGGGCTTGTTGGAAGTCTAGTTGGATGAGTCGGAGCATTTAGTTGGAGCGCGAGCAGGGGAGTCGGATCAAAGTCGTCCAACTTAGCTCAGTCAGTGCTTGACCTTCGGGCAACTTAGGTTTGCTCCCGATTCATTTTTCGGCTCGTGAGCGACGTACACAGTCGTGAAAACAGACTAGGACTAAAGTTGGATCGCTAGTTGGATAGCAAGTCGGGGCGTGAGTGGATTCGACTATCCAACTAGAAGTCCTTTGAAGTAGTACTGCAAATCGGAACTTGAATAGCCTTCTTAATCCATACCCTTCGCTGAAATTCATACTTTCGCCTGACAACTGCATCCCACGGATCTTGAGTTCCCTTAGCTCAATCCCCTTGATGAACTCCCGCGTTCAGTACTCTGCACCCTTCGAACCATTACAAACCTCCCTACCTCCTCACTTCTCTGCCCTGCCCGCCTTACACTACCACCCCTACTTTGTAACCATGATTCTAAGTAAATTCAGAAATGTAGAGATTTCCAAAGGGATCGCTTCTTCTTCTTCTCCTCATAGGAATATAAATTTGTGATTGTTTCCACTCATTATACATGTCTATGAAACTCCAATCCATGTAACGGATTTCGCTCCAAAGATTACATTGGTCTGCAAAATTAATCTTTTTTCTGGGGGGTTTTATTTTAATATGTCAGTAGCCCTAATTTGAGTGTGCTGAATGAGAAAATGAACTTAGTTTTTCTCCATCACATCCCAATTTTTCACAATACAGGAATAGTAAAATATGCATTTTTATTTTTTATACTCGAATCTGTTGAATTTATGTTACATTCAAAGTAGATGCCGAAAATAAAAACTTATACTCGAAATGCACGGCACACTACCAAGAGAAGTTCCCAGAGGAATTTGGGAAGTATATAGTGAAAGGTCTGTGGTTCGGATGAAGAGACACCATTCCTAAGAGCACAGCCATCTTCCTCGAAGAACTGGGACTGACCACAGACCACCTGGCAGCATTAGCCGAGTCTATATTAGTGGACACACTGGGAATAATCCCTAGTCGTATCTATAGCCACTGAGTACTTATCATCCATTCACACTGTTTCCTTATGAACTTTATTTTTAATTCTATAAATTCCTCCTCAATATCATCAATTCCTTCTCTTCCATCACTATAGCCTTCTTTAGTCTTCATCTTCTTTATTCTCTACTAGCTGTTACCCAGTGTGCCATGCTACACCTACTTTCTGTCTATGACTCTCCCCGTATCATCTACTTACCCTAAGTTGTCGTTGCTTGATACCTAGTTGTCTATACCCAGTTACGAAAATCGGTCAATCGATGTGAATTAGTTTTAGTTCATAATGATACCCGGCAGAGGCCAGCACTTCATCTAACAGCCGACAGAGGTCAGTAGTTGTCGATTCAAAATGGCCATCACAATCTGAATGGTTCAGTGTAGCCAATTTTTCTTGAACAAAACTTTTGACCTTTTGACCAAATTTTGAAATTTGACTATTTTGACCTAGCCTAGGAGATTTCTCGTATCAAGACCTACCTGTGTGCCAAGTTTGGTCAAAATCGGTCAAACGGTGTAGATAACAGAAAAACAGACAGACACGTGATTTTTATATGTATATAGATTTCTCATTTTGAACTCCTAACATCTTCAAACCGAAAATCAACCCAATGTCCGAATGGATGATAATACAAGTACCCTAATAATTACCATAATAAGCACGCTAATGCTTGCTTATTATGGTAGCTCATAATCATTTTTATTTTAAAATGTCGTTCTATTAACTTTCATGACCGAACAATTCTGTATTATTTCCATACTGGTTTTTAAGTTTGCAGCTTGCATTTAGAGAAGGACAGAGAGAGAGAGAGGGAGAGAGAGAGAGAGAGAGAGAGAGAGAGAGAGAGAGAGAGGGAGAGAGAGAGAGGAAGAGAGAGAGAGAGATTACGAGTAGCTAATAAGTTACTTTGTGAGTACGTGAGTATTTATGAGTGAGAATTGTGCTGCGAATTCCCGAGATAATCCTGAATTCTGTAGCTGCTGTAGCCCTCTAATCCCGAGCCAGCTCACTCGATGGATTATACTAACCCACAACTCAACTTCTGCATTACAGTCGCCCAGTATAATTCCCATTTGCATATATTACATACGAACATACAACCAACCGCAGCAAAAAGCTTTAATTTAAGCAAGTTTCATTAAACTACAATTTGCTCCTGTAAATATTTGTCGCCAATTAAAAAATCCGTCAAATCTTTCAGTTCCAACATCGCCACTTCTAGTCTTCCTGTTTAAATATATACATATAACAAAATTCTAACAGATCGCTGTCTGTAAATGGAAGATATATGGAAAAAATACTATTGGGGGCCTTGATCAATGCAATCGTACCCAAATCAATGATTTTTAGAATTTTTGTCTGTATGTCAGCTGTCTGTCAGATACTCTATACACACTAGGGTTTAACAATCCGTAAGGGGTCAGCTTAGTGGCTCTGTCATGTTTTAGCAATCCTAGCAGCCTGTATGCTTTATCCCCGATGGCTATACGTCTAGTATTGTTTATAGAGAAACATTATTGTAAAGTCGATTTTTTTAAAATACCAATAGGACGGTGTTTATAATCCGAAATAAACTAAAATATAAATCTGAAAATTCTGCCCTATTTCACTATCCACGAGGACGAAGTCGCGCTAGTGTCAACATATATTTTGAATAAATATGCTAATAGTTTTAACTAAAAATAAAACGCACAAAATAATTTAAAATATTGCTGGATTTAATATGGTGCAGAAATATTAGGGGACTTGTAAAAAGGCAAAAATATTTATATGAGGCCTCAAAGTGGTTTCAACCCCTGAAAAGGCTGCCGTGATATGATAAGGCCTATAATATACACGTGTACTGTACGTGGGGAGAGAGGGGAGCGAACAGGAAAAGGAAATAGCAAGTTATCACATTACTGGGAAATGAGCAAGGAAAAATGTTGTTAAGGATATTGAAATCTGGGCGGGGAAGAAGCCCAGGAAGGAATGTTTTGGGCGGGAATAGAAACTAAAAATTATTCAAAGGTAGATTTTGTCAGGGTTTGGTCGCGATGTCAAAATGAAGTCCAACTCGAAGAAACTGCGTCATCTTAGCGTTACCGCTCTTCAACCCTAGTGCCATTTTGAATGCTTAGAATAGAAACCGTTTTGATTTTTCGTGAAAAACGTAAAAATTAATCTCAAAGAGAAGATTTAGGGCGCCATATTTAGGCATACTGACAGTATCATAAGCGAAAATTAATCCCTCCACATTCTCTCTAGGAAAACAAATGCGTTTCTCATTTTCTTACCTTGTTTTACTAAAATTCTCATTTTACTGTTATATGAAATTTAAAAAAAAACAGCCAATTAAAAACTGAGGCCAACAAACACACAAAAAAAAACAAAACGTTCAAAAGAACGAAACCGACAGCTTTAGCTCTAATTAATTTTTAAGCTTTACAATTTCCCGGTTTCAAAAGCAAGGGCGTATATAAGAGGGGGGCTGCAGCCGCCCCACCCCCACCAGATATTTTAGGTTGATAGGTAAATATTTCATAAAATCCTTAAAAATAAATTAAATAAGATCATTTAGTGCATAAAAAATATTCCATTTTGGGTGTAAAAGCATTTAAGTAACTTCTCCCCCTCCCCGCGAAATATTTCCGAAATTATTTTCTATATACGCCCATGTTCAAAAGAGGCTGATCCACTGGAAATAAACCATTTTTGCGCGATTCAGTCATTTTGTTATTCTTTGAAATCGTTTTACGGAGCACTAGGATTCCATTTTGGAGAAAATTAGAAATATATCACTTGGTGACTAATATTTTTTAAGCAGTTATGACACATCCCCAGAGCTGTTTTTGCTAAATGTGTTAACAGAAAGGGACAAACGTCACCAAACATCCCTCTCTTTTCCAAACACACCATGTTGCCGTCGACAAGCAGAGCTGTAATGGCGATAAGCGTATCCGACGAATATAAATGAGAAATTAAGTCTGATTATTATCAAATACCAGACGGGAGAGAAGGACTGTTTGCTTTCAGGACAACCTCTCATATTCCATAACGGATGAAATGGATCAGAAAATATCCTCTCTCTCTCCCCCGAAAATGCAAAATTAATTAATTATAATTTAAACCATCAGCTTAATAAACCAATAAATATAATTGTAGTTATACTTATAATTAAAATCTCCGTTCATTTGGATGGAAAAGGCTGGTGAACTGTAGATAACCCGTCCTAAATATTTCTGTTATTTATAAGTGGGCGTTCAAATGGAAATTATATTTTTAAAAAAGTCCGATTCGCAGGAACTGCGTCATCTTAGCGCGGTTCCGTTCTTATCTCTAGTGTTTATGAAGGCATAGAATAGAAACAGATATTACTTTGTTTAGATTAATAGCGAAACACCTATCCAAATGAAATCTCAAACAAACCAGTCTTGAAAGGTCTTGATTTACAATCTTACCTGTATGGGTCAGCTATCCCATAAGTTGGGCAGAAAGGCCTCCGCTCAGAGGCATTTGGAAAGCCTTGGGATCTCTCTCTTTGAACGCTACATTTTTAACAATAAATTGATCTTCTTATTTTACTTAATCTGTTTTATTGTCAAATACATTATCTGACTATAACAATTTAAAAATAACAAGGAATAAAACAGACAAAAAGAACAGTTCGAATAAGCGAAATCAATTACTTTAAAGTTTTAAGCACTTATTTCTCAGATTGACATCGCCTAATCAAAACTTTCATCAGAACCATTTTTGTAGAGCATTTAGTGAGCTTTCTAATGGTCATCTTCCGTTTCCCAAGATTCTCAACCTTTTTCGAGATATTAAGGAAAGTATACAAAGCTACCAAAACTTTTTATGTCTGTTAATAAAATATTTTTTTCTAACCCTTCCTAAACTCCAAACGTAACAAAAAATTCAACATATTAGTTTTAATGAAAGTAGAACATGCAGAAAATGTTTCAACTGAATCCCATGATTCTAAGTACCCAAACCAAAAACGGCATTCAAAAATTATTTTTTCAGTTTTCTCGAAAACGGTTAAAGCTATCGCCTTGAAAATGGTTTCATTCGTTTTCCTAGCCCAAGAAGCCTATAAAAAGAGTACTTACAAGCTTATGAACTCAAAAACGTAAGCGCTACGATTTTTTCTGCGCGAATTTCGCCCCAAACGCCATCTTCCAGTGGGCGGATTTTGCTGGTTAACGAACTTGACCTTTCAAATTGGACGACTGATTTTTGTACCAAATTTCATCAAAATCGGACTATCAGGGAAGCCAGAAATGAGCGAACAGACAATATATATATATATATATATATATATATATATATATATATATATATACAAATTTGAACCACCGTTATTTTCGGTCTCTAGGGGTTCTGAAACGCGAAATTTTCTTGTCGGCACTTCCGGATTGTTTCATTGCATCAACCTTATAAGCGGGGTTCCTCCCTATGAGGGAGGGAGGAACCGCGCTAAAATTAAGGGTTAATACTACCTTGTAATTTTTCTTTTTTAGCACTTTCCTCCGAAGGAAAGTAGCTATTGAGGTTGCACTCATGACGGAACTTTTGGAAAATTTCTTCGAATCTGTCCGTTAACACGATACAGGCCAGAGTTTTTGTTTTTTCGCCACGAAACTTGGTATGTAGTATTCCCCCATCAAACGATTGAACGAGTTCGTTAACCAACAAAATCGGTCCATCCAGAGGGGGGGTTTACTCCGGAGCCAAATTAGTTATTTGTCAATAACAGCCATAATTGTTGTTACATTTCAACGAAACTCGGTATTTGTTGTGGTCAGCTGAAGAGAAAAATTTGTTGTAAAAATAAACTAAATCGGTTGACTAGGAGGGGGAGTTTACACCGGACAGAAATTACTAATTTGCCCATACCGGTCGTAATTTCTGCTGTATTGTAACGAAACGCGGTATACGTCCTGGGTATCTAATAAGGAAGAAGTGTTGTAAAAATGAACTAAATCGGTCTATCGGAAGAGGGGGATTTACTTTGTACTATGTTTGAATTGAATTGAAACAGGTGTTATTTATGTTTTTATTTTATTTATCTATATAGGTTAGTTTAATAAAATTATTCAGGAATGCAATCGACACTACCCAATTCTGAGGAAAGTGCTTAGTTATGCAGCTCCTGCGTAAATTACCTTAAAACTACTTTTAACATCCCATATAAAACGCTCCCATATCCCATAAAATCCCATATCACTAACTCTGGTCTGTCTTCTGACGAACCTTCCTCCCTGGTCTTAAATTGGATGAGTGGTTACACAGTCCGAGAGCTAGCAACACACATTTCATGAAGTGTTTTATGCATCTTGAAATTTTGCTATAATGTACATCTTGGATATATAAGAAGGTATATATGTGTTCCCTGGATATACCTTGAAACACCAGGTACTGCGCATAGGGGAAAGGTACAAAAAAATATTTCCCAAAAATAGAGTTTTATTCAGAAGGCAACTATCTTTAATGTAAAATTAAGACAATTTTACAATGATTAATAAATATGGCAGTCACTTTTAAGGGGTATAACACGGGAAAAAAAATTAATTGTTTTTATTCTAATACTAAATGAGAGTTTTATTCGCGCTGCCATTAAAACCGGAACAGCTGTATGAGATCGTGTGAGCAAGAACCAATGAGAGCGCAGAGAATACCAACTGCGCGGTGCTCTCATTCACTCTTACGGTTACGTGCAGTGTATTGCAGTCTATCATATTTAACATTTATTTTTATGTTTCCTGATAATTAAGCCCCACAAAAGTGTCTGCCCTTTTGTAATTATTTTCAAATATGTTTACTGAAGACGCTGTTTAAATCGCAGCGTGAATAAAGCACTTCATTTAATATTAAAAATAAAAACTAGGTACTTAGTTTTTTTTTTATTATTATCATTTTAACCCCCTTAAAAGTGCATGCGTTACTTATTATTAATTTGAAAATTGCCTTAATTTGCCATTTCTTTCATTAATAATAGTTGGAATAAAACTCTACTTTTGGGCAATATTGTTTTGCACCTTTCCCCTATGCGCAGTACCTGCTGTTCCAAGGTATGTCCAGGAAACACATACTTACCTTCTTATCTACCCAAGAGATACATTATATCAAAATTTCAAGGTGCATAAAACACTTGATGAAAAGTGCGTTGCCAGCTCTCGGTCTAACAGCTAACAAGGAATTCATAGCTTCAAAAGGCCTATGTTCTAATCATGATTTATAAAGTGCGTTGCCAGCTCTCGGACTAACAGCTAACAAGGAATTCATAGCTTCAAAAGGCCTATGTTCTAATCATGATTTATAAAGTGCGTTGCCGGCTCTCGGTCTAACAGCTAACAAGGAATTCATAGCTTCAAAAGGCCTATGTTCTAATCATGATTTATAAAGTGCGTTGCCAGCTCTCGGACTAACAGCTAACAAGGAATTCATAGCTTCAAAAGGCCTATGTTCTAATCATGATTTATAAAGTGCGTTGCCGGCTCTCGGTCTAACAGCTAACAAGGAATTCATAGCTTCAAAAGGCCTATGTTCTTATCATGATTTATAAAGTGCGTTGCCAGCTCTCGGACTAACAGCTAACAAGGAATTCATAGCTTCAAAAGGCCTATGTTCTAATCATGATTTATAAAGTGGGAGTTGGTGACCATTTCTTAGAGCCTCATTACAATTTTCTGTAGTTTTTTCTAGACTATTCATTCAGTGTTACTGTGCTTCTTTAGTCTATTTTTCCGTAAACTTGATTATATCTTGAGACGAGGAAGTCTTTATTTCTGATTGGACAAAACTAATTGACCAGTAATATTTTATGATTATATTTGTATTGTTTCTGTTTCATAAATAGAGTGTCTTCGGCTAAGGCCATTATCACTGTTCTATATGGATAGGTTGCCACTCTTTCTACAAAGCCATAATGGAAGAGGTATTTTTTTTAGCGTGACCATTTCTCAGATCATTCAAGCTGTGACAAACAGGATTCAACCCCATGTCTCCTTACAAGCTAATGATTGGTGAAAGTCAAGGAAAAATAAATGAGAATTTAATTTGTTAAATACAAAGAAAAATCAATATTTGCAATAGGCTTTGCAAATTCCTCCTTCTTATTTCTTTAATTAAAATGTTGATAATTAGTTTTCATGAACATAAGTGGTAACTTATCAAAAACATTTCTATGATGGTATAATGATGTTGCCTGTAACTGCATCCTACAGCCGTACTTCAGAGGGAAAGCATTTTTTTTTTTTTTTTTTTTTTTTTTTTTTTTTTTTTTTTTTTTTTTTTTTTTCAAATCAATTAATAAGGAACATTGTAGTGGTTGGGGAAGGGTGTTCTCTCATTTGGCAAGGTACGTAGTAAGGTCCATAAGTTTCCGGTCTTGGAGAGAAGGAAAGGTGAAAGAAAAAAAAGTCCGATTCGCAGGAACTGCGTCATCTTAGCGCGGTTCCGTTCTTATCTCTAGTGTTTATGAAGGCATAGAATAGAAAAAGTTATTACTTTGTTTAGATCAATAGCGAAACAGCTATCCAAATGAAATCTCAAACAAACCAGTCTTGAAAGGTCTTTGTTGATTTACAATCATACCTGTATGGGTCAGCTCTCCCATAAGTCGGGCAGAAAGGCCTCCGCTCAGAGGCATTTGGAAAGCCTTGGGATCTTTCTCTTTAAACGCTACATTTCTAACAATAAATTGATCTTCTTATTTTACTTAATCTGTTTTATTGTCAAATACATTATCTGACTATAAGCAATTTAAAAATAACAAGGAATAAAACAGACAAAAAGAAAAGTTCGAATAAGCGAAATCAATTACTTAAAAGTTTTAAGCACTTATTTCTCCGATTGACATCGCTTATTCAAAACTTTCTTTAAAACCATTCTTGTAGACCATTTAGTAAGCTTTCGAATGGTAACCTTTCGCTTCCCAAGATTTTCAACCGTTTTCGAGATATTAAGAAATTATACGAAGTTCCCAAAACTTTTTATTATTTCTGACAACAGAAAATTGGTCTCATTTTACCTATCCTGTTTTACACACACATACATTTTCCTTACAAATACAACATAAGAAATTACAAAAATAAAAAGCAATAAAAAACCAAGGGAAAGAGACAAAAAGAACGACAAAAACCCGTTCATAAGAACAAAACAGACATATTTGAAGTTTTAAGCACTTATTTCTCCGATTGACATAACCTAATCAAAAATAGTTTTAGAATCATTTTTGTAGAGAATTTAGTAAGCTTTCAAATAGTTTCAATCCACTTACCACGATTTCCCAACCGTGTTCGAGATATTAATGAAAGTATACGAAGTTTCCAAAACTTTTCATGTCTGTTCATAAAATATTTTATTCTAACCCTTCCTTAACTCCAAACGTAACATAACTTTCAACATACTAGTTTTAATGAAAGTAGAACATGCAGATAATGTTTCAACTGAATCCCGTTATTCTAAGTACCCAAACCAAAAACGGTATTCAAAAACTATTTTTCCAATTTTCTCAACAACGGTTAAAGCTATCGCCTTGAAAATGGTTTCATTCGTTTTCCTAGCCCAAGAAGCCTATAAAACGAGTACTTACAAGCTTATGAACTCAAAAACGTAAGCGTTACGATTTTTTCTGCGCGAATTTCGCCCCAAACGCCATCTTCCAGTGGGCGGATTTTGCTGGTTAACGAACTTGACCTTTCAAATTGGACGACAGATTTTTGTACCAAATTTCATCAAAATCGGACCATTCGTCTTCTATTTAGAGAGCGAACAGACAAATATATATATATATATATATATATATATATATATATATATATATAAATATATACATATATATATATATATATACAAATTTGAACCACCGTTATTTTCGGTTTCTAGGGGTTCTGAAACGCAAAATTTTCTAGTCGGCACTTCCGGATCGTTTCATTGTATCAACCTTATAAGCGGGGTTCCTCCCTATGGGGGAGGGAGGAACCGCGCTAAAACAAATATATTGAAAAATATATTTTTCAACACATTCTCCTCTAAGTTCAACACACTTAATATAACGCTTTGGCAACATTTCTATACCATAAAAAGAATAATTGTCTTCTTTGTTCTTCGTCGGTGTTAAATCGCCTTCCACGAAGGTCAGATTTTAACTTTGAGAAAAGGTAGAAATCGCTAGGGGCCAAGTCTGGGCTGTAGGGTGGATGAGAGATTTCTTGGAATCCACAGTCCTTCACAACGGCCTTGGAAATCAATGCTGTGTGGACAGAGGCATTGTCATGAAGGAGGCGGACAACTCTGCTTAACTTCCCTCGCATCTTCTCTTTAATGGCGTCTCGTAACCAGTGAAGTAGGGCTGCATAATACTCACCATTCATTGTGGTATTCCTTTCTGTAATATCTATCAGTAGTATTCCTTTACAGTCCCAAAAAATTGTGGCCATTACCTTTTTTGTTGACTGCATGACTTTTGCCTTTAAAGGAGGCGCTTCTCCTGGTCTTCTCCATTCCATGGACTCTCTTTTGCCGAGTGGGTCATAATATAGAACCATTGTCTCATCCCCAGTTACAATTGAGTCCAAAAAATTCCTTGGGTCGGCATTATACTCCCGTAAAAATTCATTACAGCAGTGAACTCGTTCATGTTTTTGAGCAGCTGAACGAATTTTTGGAACCCTTCTTGCACTAACCTTGTTCATATGCAAATGTTCTTTGATGATCCTCAAAACACTTGGTTTTGAAAGCCCTAATCTCGCTGCTATTTCCTTGGTTTTTAGTCGCCGGTCAGACAGCAATTCAGATTCCACAAGTTGGATTGTTTCAGAAGTGACAGCTTCCAATGGGCGACCGGGACGTGGGTCATCTTCTAAACTTTCTCTCCCTAACTTAAATAATTTTGCCCATTCTTTCACTGTGGAATACGAAGGGGAGGACTGCCCGTATACACAATCCAAGCGCTCTTCAATTTGCGCAGGAGTAAGACCCTCTTTACAAAAGAATTTAATTACCGCACGGTACTCGAGTTTGAACATTGTAAAAATGGGGAGTTTCCTTCAAGGCTGGACACTGACTGACAAGGCTGAGGAAGTGCGGGCGATGGGTATGGAATGAGCAGGCCTGCACCTGCATAGGCGTGCAGGTCCCGGCACGTTTGAAGGAGGGGAAGCAGGACAGGCCGGAAACTTATGGACCTTACCTCATATGTGAGTTTTTATATAGGTGCAGGTGGGAGAATATTTTAGTATTTGGTCTGAGAGCATGGAACAGGAAGAGTGTAACAGTAGTTGCCATCTTTCAGATAATTTTTTAGTTCCGCCCTCCCAGAACCTGTTAGATTTTTGCGCAATGAACTCCTCTATGTTGTGCGTTTTGCAGTCCTCGAGTGAAATAATGTGATTCCAGATAGGAGAGTATTGAAGGGACTGAAATAAGTTGTTGGGTCAAGTTCAGTTGAATACGTTTGGTGGGGAGTTAAGCACCTTAACATCTCAGCCAAACTCCAATAATTTCTATCGGGCATTCTAAGACACGTGAGGACGGGCGTTATCGTGATGGAAAACTATGCCTTTGTGATTAGTCATTGCTGGACGCTTTTGCTCAACCACTGCCTTTAATTTTTCCAACTGGGCACACTGCAGAATTACTGGTCAGGTTTGGCGGGAGGAGCTAAAATAAAGGACACCTTTCCAATCCCACCAATTGCACAGTATGCCCTTTCTTGGATGTAATCCTGCACTTTTGATCTGTTGTTAACAGATGGTCACTCTTTTTTCTCCAGGACTTTTTTCTCAAAATATTATTATACAGGACCAACTTTTCATCCTCAGTTATCAAACTCTTTAAAAATGGATCATTAACATTGTGTTTCAGGAGGGAGTCACAAATGGAATGCAGTCCAATAAATTCTTTTCCGTCAAATTGTGATGAATCCATATATCACTTTGAGAAACATATCCCGCAGCCCCCAAATTATTAGAGACACTTGCATGAGATATGTTAAGCGTTTCTGTGATATCCCGTATCGTAGAGTTAGGCTTGTCTGTGACCAATGCTTGAATTTGGTCATCATCAATAGTTAAAGGACGACCTGGGCACTTTGCTTCTTCCAAGTCAAGATTTCCGGTTCTGAACTGAGAAAACAATTTACAGATGGAGCTTTCTCCTAAAGCATCATCCCCATACCCACTGCAACTTTCGGTAACCGGCTGTGCAGAGGATTTTCCTTTTCGGAAATCAAAAATCATTAAATGGCAAAAATGATATTTTTTTCTCTTCCATTTTGAGCAAGCAAATAATACTTGAAGATAAGGAATCTCGGTTGAAACTGAGGCATAAAAGCACCTTAACTAATCCTTTTTTGGAATATGTAAACTTTATTGACATAGTAAATATGACTTTATAAAGACAGAGAGAATTGAAATATTTAAAAACGCTACTAACTTATTTTACAACACAATATTTTATAGGCAGACAGGTAGGAGGAAAGGATTTGTCAAGTATTTTATGGGTAGA
The DNA here is from genome assembly GCA_946811695.1 of Gonocerus acuteangulatus. NCBI lineage: Eukaryota > Metazoa > Arthropoda > Insecta > Hemiptera > Coreidae > Gonocerus > Gonocerus acuteangulatus. Next base: position 4,309,095 of record OX328129.1, on the reverse strand, counting down.
CAGGTAGGAGGGATGGGATTGTAAAATATTTTACAGGAAACAGGTAGGAGGAACAGGATCGTAAAGTATTACAGGCAAGCATGTAAAATATTTTGCAGCTAGGAGGAGAAAGCCGCTTAACACTTTCGCTGTGGTTGTCATTGTTTGGGAATACCTCAGTAACAGGTGCATTTTTTTTTTTTTAATTTTTCATGTAGAAATTAGTTTGTTTTCATAAAAAATCTTCCAGTCAGCCGATTTGAAAACGGAAAACACTTCTTTACCTGAAGCTGTAAAACTGAACCCCTCCATTTACTAGCCTTTTGAATCTAAAGGTAAAAGTAATGGAGGAGTGTCCTTCCGATGGGACACTCGTAAGCGGGTAGGATCGCTAGTGTTCTTCCGTAATGACACCCGTAGCAAAAGTGTTAAAGGAGTATTTTTACGATCAATGATTTCATCTATGATGAAGCCAATCTACAAACCCCAATCGAATAAAACCTCCTGAATAAATCTGCCACAGTCCACAGCGTAAGAACTTATGAAAAGTTTATCATAACAACTCCATTATCTTTTATAAAGTGGTTTATAAAGGACAAAAAAGATTTATTTGACTATGAATAATTGAATGTATACATTTACTAAACTTTTTAAAAACATTTCCTTAATCTCATTGCAATGTAATTTGATCCAAGATGAATTAACAATATACATCCAGAAATAGTTTATAGTGAGATAAAATAAAAGTTTTCCCATCAAGAGGCAGAAGAAATGACCCTCTGCATATTTTATGTACAAAATAAATGAAAACTTTTGGGGTAATTTTTGAAAATCGCTATTTTTTCAATTATTTTCATTAACAATTAAGAATTACCTATGAAATGTAATTATTTTAACCTACTCTTATTTTTTAATTTTATTATATGTAATAAGTTTAATCAATAATAAAAAATTGAGTAGGACTGCTTTATGTATGAAGGAACATAGATTTTCAATCAATATGGAGTGATTCTCAACATTAGACCAAATCATAATAGAAAAACTATGTAACAACATTTGTCAATAAAAAAACAAAAATTGTTTCCATTTTTTTTTATTGGGTACAGCTAGTAAATAATCTCATAAGTAATAAATATTATTTACTTAAACATTAAATCATCTTAAACTAATATTTTGAACAATATATTCCATTCGTAATCACAGCTCTTCTTTAGCGCACAAAAACAAATGTATGAAACTCTCGAAAAAACAAGAGGAACCTCTGTCAATAAAACATTTTTCTTTAAAATATTTTATTTGTCTTGAGGTAGTCTCTTGATTCAGTTTCAGTTTCTAAATGCGTTTTGAGGAATTCTTCGATCGCATCGGTGTCCCATCGTTCAATAGCCAGAACCTGAAAAAATCATTAACTGTTAAAATAAAAATTTACATTTGGATACATCTGTTGTTTGTAAAACAACAACCAGTAATTACAAAATGTCTCTAAATTTTACAGTTTCTGTTGACGCTGCAAATACAATGAAAATCTATTTTGGATTATTTTAAAATTCAATAAATCCATTTGCTGCTCAGAATTGCAACACTTGACTTTGACCGAGTGCTACAGAACTGGTGCCTCAACAACCACCAAGTACTGAGTTCTTTTTGCCAAATTACAATTACATAAAAAAATTTGAGGGCTAACCGTCATACAGCTTGCATAGTTTGCGATGAAGATACCTACACTATCTACAGGCAATTCTAAGAGCGACTAGCTGATTTACATACCACTGGAAGCCAGTTCTGAGGCACACAAATATGTGAGAGCAGCATTAGTTCAGAATCACAGATCTGTGTTAGCAGCACTGGAGGCACGGAGCCAAGTGCACAGATCTGTGTTAGGCCGGCTAAACACTATAAGGTACATCTGATTAGGTCTACCTGTCACCAACACTTTTCAGGTGTACCTGACAGGTTTGTCAGTTTTCAACATAGATTCTCCAGGAGATGATCTACTTTATCTCTCTTTATTTGCGACAATTTTTGCGACACGTAAAATCAAACGGAAAAAACGCAAACAATGGTGTAAGGAATGGTTGCAGAAAAGAAATAAATTGACCCATATCCATCTCCTGAATGAATAAAAAGATGAACCATCAGATTATCACAATTTGGATCTATTTCCTTTAATTTACCACTAATTTCTGGTATGCAGCATCTCTATTGTGATAATCATCAAGTTTTACATTCCACAAGCATGATTCTCTTTTATAAATTTTGACGAAATCACCAAGAACTTCATTATTTCTTTGCAACATTTTCCCCTTAAACTTATTTGCTAAAGAAATAAATAAAAAAAGCCATAACGGTAAAACAAATCAGAGCTGTTGAAAACTGGGACCTGATCAGGTACACCAAATCAAATTTTGATCCGGCGCCAGGTCGCCTGAGAGGCTAGTTATTTCCGCCACAAACTATCAGGTAAGCCTGATCAGGTGTACCTGATAGGATAGTGTGTGGCTGGCATTAGTACCACCTGGAGTACTCAGGTCCAGCGCACAGATCTGTTTAGCAGCAGCAAATGGATTAAAAGAAAGTGTTTGGAAGCATGATAGCTGTGAGGGTTAAGGAACACTCTTTATCAAGGATTATGGGTTCGATTTTCACAAGGGGCAGCGGCTTTTCTTTCTGAAAAAGGAATAGCATCAACCTAAACTGGATAGAAAAGATTGGTACCTAGTAAATAGCCAGTCTCAAAAATCATCATATATAAAGGAGCGTTAACAAATAATATTTTAGTATTTAGTTTCAAGTATTTTTTTTGTCCTGCGTCAACAGTTAAGATGATTGGTATGAAGCAATCTTCTGGTTGACAACTCCCAAGGCATCCATCAAGAAGTCCATTGCTGAAAGAAATCAGTCCCAACCCAAGATGGATTCAAGCAGGTATCTCTAAAGTTCTCTGGTTCCTCAGTTCGTAGCCCTAACAACTGGTCTACTGAATGATTCCTTAGACGATTGATGATATTTTCCTTTATTTAGAAGGAATAAGACATTGCAAAACATTCATGCTCGAATTCATTTAATTTCTTAAAATAAATTAAATGAGTAAGTATAGTTTATCCCATTAATCAATGAAACTAGTATAATTATTTGAATTAGTTACTCCAGCCCATTCAGTTAGATTCAAAACTTCAAATTCCACAAACTAGAAATTCTGAATGGAATATTATTGATGGTTCTGCCATTTGCATTACCATTTCAATAAACAACGTGCTACGTGAAACTCAATAAACACTGATAATGTCTCGTTGAGGAGCAGGGTAGACTTTCAGAGGTCAGGCAAGGGAGATAGTGTTAAATGTTTATCAACACTGAGCCAAAGCTAAGGCTGGAAACAATGAAGACTATAACGTTGCCTGTTCAAATAGATGGTTTAGTTGGAGAGAACGTGGGCGTGGCCTATATTCCCACTGCAGAAAATTAGTGGTAAAACTTATCTCTGTTATAACCTTATCACAGAAAGGTTTAAAATGTTTTCAGCCTTAGCTTTGGCTAAGTATTGATAAATATTTAACACTATTTTGCTTTTCTGACCTCCCAAAGCCTTCCCTAGCCTTAAAAAAGACAATCAGTTTTTCATAGTGTTTCACATATCGAGTTGTTCCTTGAAGTTGAAATTTCAAAACCACCGGGAATATTGCCCTCCAATTTTTGCGCATGCAGAATTGGAACTTTTCTGTTTATCTGAACAGGTTATCAATTTCTTTGTGTTTTAGATACCCAAAGGTGTAAATATATCGTAAGCTCCATACTTGGGATCCAGAGCTCAAAGCTCACTAAAGATTTTTTCTTCTTCTGTCATATTTTGGGGACGGTGATTATAATAAAAATCGTCCAATGTTCCCCAAGAACTGAAAAACTCTCAAATACTACATAACTGTTTATCTTTATTTATTTTAGTTTTTTCACAATTTGATGATAAAACTATATCTTTTTCCCTAAAGTCTTCTTACTATCAGGTAAATACTCTTCTTATTTTTCCATGTAAAAACTGACGCCAATGATGTTGTGTTTGTGAATGTACTGTGTTCTGATCCATTGATCCAACAAAAAGAGAGTACTTTTTTGTTGGATCAATTAACGAAATATCAATTTCACTAAATTGCGTTGGTTATCTTCTTTTTTAAATATTGTTGTAATAATTTGCATGTTTTAAGTATTTCATAAGCTCATCAATGGTACTCTCATGCTACCATCGTTTAGTAAGTTGGTCAAAAAGTAGGGTAATTTCAATTTTGTCCTGAGTCTACACTCTGTCAGTAGGTGATTTATTGATAGGTAAGTATTGCAGTATATACATGTTGGTCTGTCTTGTCTTGTCATAATACAGGAGTGTGTAAGTCGTTTATGGCCAATCCTTAGACGGCATAAAACTACTTCTTCTCGTCTATTTGACCTTTTAGTCGATGACCATTCTTGCTTGTATGCTTGATTTCTCGAAGCTTGTTGTTAGTCGTGTTGTACCAGGATTATTCCCATTTATCTGTTATGTATCTCTTACATAAGGCTTCAAGATCCTGGTATGTCATGTAATCTACGTCTGGTGCTGGTCGTCGAGTTGCTAATTTAGCCTGTTCGTCTACTGCAGTACTTTGTCTGATGTCTTCATGTCTGAGCAACCAGTTCATTGTGAAGTGTTCATTGATGTGATATATTATTTCAAAATTTCACATGCTATGGGATGTGTGCTGTAGCAGTCATGTAGGGATTGTAAAGAACTGAGTGAGTCCGTGGATATGACAACGTTATTATGTTCTGTGTCTGTTAGGCTGTTCAGTCCCAGTTTTATGGCTTCTAGTTCAGCTGAATAAGTGCTTGTGTCATCTGGAACTTTCCAGGAAAAGCACTTTTCAAGGTTGCTTATTACCTCTTGGATATTGTCTTGCATTTGTTTCAGGCCATTTCCCTCGCTACAAATAATTAAATCATCAATATTCTGGCATGATTCACCCGTGGATGAAATGAAATGAAATGAAAAGTTTTATTCTTATTCCGGGACAGAAGTCCCATAGGAATAATTTTGAAATTACAACATAATTTTGAATTTTACGTATAAACTCTAAAACTTATAAATGCTATCAGTATCAATATATAGTGTACAGCTTCAATATTGACTAGGTGTTGGGTAAAACTTGGAGGGATAGAAGGTGGTGGAAGAGTCGGGATTTAAAGGTTTCTAGGTTGGTAGAATGGCGGACAAACGAAGGCAAGGAATTCCATAGCGAGGTGGCACGAGTGACGAATGATTTTTCGAATATTGCTGTTCGGTGGGAAGGAATATAGAGATCGGAAGGACGAGATCGGGTGTTACGGGAGTGAACCGAGGATTTAAATTTAAGAAGTTGAAAAATATAAGAAGGTCTACGGGATTGAATTACTTGGTAAAGGACTGAGCCGAGGAAGTACTGACGACGATAAAGAGGGAATAGCCAATTTAGCTCCTGGTAGAAATGTGATATGTGGGAGTCTCTGGGGATCCCGAGGATAAAACGAATGAAACAGTTCATGAGGCGTTTGAGTTTTGCCTCGAGATCGCCAGAAAGTCCACCGTACACCAAACAACCATAGTCAAACTGGGGGAATAATAGGGAAGTTACGAGGAGTTGACGGGTCTTTGTTGGCAGGAGATGGCGGGAGAGGTTGAGCTGTCTAAGGATAAATATGGACCGACGGGAAATTTGGGAAATATGATTTTTCCAGGAAAGGTTCTGATCAAATATGATCCCAAGATTTTTAACTGATTTACAATATTTTATAGGGATGCTGTTAAGGTAAAGGGCTGGAAAAGGGGAAGTAGAACTTATGAGGGATTGGGAGCCTATAACAATGGCTTTTGATTTGTCTGGATTCAGGGAAAGCTTATTAGCTGCGGCCCAAGCATTGATGTTATTAAGATCTACTTGCAGCTTGTCTACAGCAACTCGTAGCAAAGAGGGCTTAAAGGATAGGTAGATTTGGGTATCGTCGGCGTAAAGGTGAAACTTGGAATGAACTATGGAAAGAGGAAGATCATTGATGTAAACAGAAAATAGAGTTGGGGATAACGAGGAGCCCTGGGGTACACCACGGGAGTGGACGGATGGTGTCTATTGCTATCTTGAATAGTGTTGTGCTCAGAACGCAGCCCTGTGGTACTCCATTCTGGCATGATACACTCACGGATGGTGTCTATTGCTATCTTGAATAGTGTTGTGCTCAGAACGCAACCCTGTGGTACTCCATTCTTCTGGATAAATGAGTTTGATAGATGTCCCCCTACTTTAACTCTGAATGTTCTATTTGTAAGGAAATGTTCTATGAAGTTAAAAACATTTCCCTGGATATTCCATTCATACAGTTTTGACATAATAGTCCGGCGCCATACTGTATCGTACGCTCTTTCAATGTCGAATCAAACGGCTATGATAGATTCCTTGTTAATAAATGCATTTAAAATTTCATTTTCTAATAGAACAATATGGTCAATTATCGAATGATTCGATCTGAAGCCACATTGATATTCTGAAAAATTGATGTTTATAAATGTTTATGTAAGAACTGTATACGAATTTTGATTTTGAAACTTTCCCTTCGATTAGCTCAAAATTAGATTTATTTATTTATTTTTTTTTAAATTATTAACTTATTTAAGACAATAAAGAAGTCACATCTAAAGACTTATACAAATCAGTGGAAAATAAGTCATTAAATATTTTGCTGACAGAAAGGACTAATTCTGAAAGCAAACCGTGACAAATTAAAAATACAGGAGTCTGGCCAAAAGGAAACTGAACAAAAAAACATGATTTTATTCTGACAAGATTTTATTGTGCCTTCGCATAGGGCACAGTTTACTGACGCAGTTATATCTCATGGAACGATGAAAGAGATCTATTAGCAAACACTGAGACAAGTACAAGGGGATTATTTTCAAAGATGAAATCAAATTAACACCAAAAAAAACAAACACCATATTTTGCCGTAACAATGGTGGCCGTGAGTTTTAATGCGTGAGCACTTAACCCTCTGTGCCAAGGGTCATGGGTTCGATTCCCACTAGGATCGATGGATGTATTGGGTATTTAAGGATAGAAAATGTCTAGGTCTTCACCCCGCCTTCAAGTGTAATGTTAGAGAGTCCTGTATATGTTGTGAGAGGGGTTTAGGACAGTGCATGACAATCAACTGTAATTTTTATAACCTGTACTCTATTTTTTTTTTTTTTTTTTTTTTACCTATGTCATTGCTTACGACTAACATGTTACTTAGATACTAATAGAACTATTTGCACTAAAACTAATACTAATATACAGTATAGCACTATTAATACAAATAATAGATAGATTGTATATATATATATATATATATATTTTTTTTTTAATGCATATACATATATATATATATATATATATATATATATATATATATATATATATATATATATATATCTTTTTTATATGTATATATATATATATATATATATATATATATATATATATATATATCTTTTTTATATGTATATATATATATATATATATATATATATATATATATATATATATATCTTTTTTCTATGTATATATCTACTTTTTTCCCTTTTTTATGAGTAATGTTTTATATATCCATTTTTTTTAATACACTAACGAATACAAACTAAATAACTAATACAAACTAAACATAACTAATACAACTATTTGTACTAAAACTAATACTTATGTAAGTAATATTAATACTAAAACTATACTACATAACAAAATCTATAGTAATACCAATTCTAAACTAAACTAGCACACGTATATACACATACGCCCATGTTCATACACACATATACACACCCACATATATACATATATACATTCACGCACATGTATATATACATGTGCACGCATACATACATATATTTATTTATTAATAAATTATTATTTTATATCATGAGATATAGTTGCGCCTTTTTTAAGAATTCAACAACTAGGTCAACCGCTTTGCCATCGTCCCGCAGAGCTTCTGTCAAGTTCCTTGGTATTCCTAGCTGTTGGAGCAGCAGCCTATAACGAGAGCAGTCCTCGAAAATATGTTTCATAGAAATCAGCTGATTGCATCTTCCGCAGACAGGTGGGATTCCTCTAGACATCAAGTACCCATGAGTCAGTCTGGAGTGGCCGAGTCTGAGCCGAGCTAGAACAACCTCCTCTCTTCTTGATATTCTGTTTGAGGAGGACCAGGCTCTCAAGTCGTGCTTGACTTGCTTAAGTTTTTGTTCTCCGCAATCCAACCACGTGTTAATTTTTTCATAAGAAAAAAGAAAATTTAGAGACTATTGGAAATTTAGAGACTATTTCCCTATAAACCGGGCTTCTATTTGCAGCAAGAGTATCCATGCCTTCATTAACCCAAAATGTTTTTAATATAAAATAGTATTTTCAATTGCTTTCAAGATCAATCGTAAAAGATTCTATAAGGACCATAAAAAAAAAAACACCTATACAACAGAAATTATTTAGAATAAAGAAGAAATAAGTAAACCAAAAAGTGAATACAATATTGAAGTTCTCACAAAAATGCATTGTAAAACAAATGAAAATAAATAATATTAGGCCAGAAGGATATTCTCATTGCAAGGAGAATATTTGTTGCCCCCCCGCCCAAAAAAAAAATGAAGAAACTATTATCCTTAGTATAATAAGAAAGCGGAGCCAAATACAGGTACTTGTTGGACTCAAATAGTATAATAAACACCTTACCTCTTGAACATTGTTGTTATCATCCATGAGCTTTATTATTGGATCCAATCCACGGACGTAACGAATAGTAAGATTAGGAAACTTATGAGGTTTATCACTCTTCACAAATGCTGAAAATATACAATTTTGTATTATTGATATGATAATGACTAACAAAACTACATAAAATTGTATGAAGATGGTGAATGAGTAATCATGGAAAACAAAAGATAACTATTTCAAGTCTTCTAATTTCTGTAAATAGCTTTGCTGTTAGCAATGCATCTTCAGAATTAGCCTTTCTAGTGAAATATTTTGAATTTATACTTCCTGGTCAGTGCATCATATACATGAAGCGTCGACATTCAAAAAATGATATGTCCGAATCATAAAGCTATTCAGGGGACACGAAAAACGCCTAAGCTAGTATAATTCCTTTAGGAAATTAATATTTAAGAGGTCACACAAACATTCATTTCCTTATTTTTGATGAGATTTAAAGAGTTTAAAAAAAAAAGATTTTAAAACGGAAATTAATTCGATGACAAAATGAACTTAACCTATTTCGAATGTCATCGCCTCACATGTAGCTGGTGCTGTATTTGCCGACTTACTTTTCTACCAATTGCAAATATAATAATGATTGCTGGTTAAAAAGCACTGATTTTAAGAACAAATAAGTACAATTATTTCAAGAACACATTCTGTAACAAATAAGTTTATAAAATGATCTGCAATTTAACCCTTTAACTGTGGGATAAATAGAAGGCTACCCAGCCCCTAATGCAGACAAGTCAATAGCTTAGCTTCGGAGTGTCTACTGCAGACGATGTTTGTCCTTGGCGATTATAGAGAAACTAATAGAACTTAGAGCCTATAATAGATGGCAGTTCAAGTAGGTTTCCCGAATTCTGCAGTCGTAAAGAGTTTTTACAACCCTGTCTCATAAGGAGTGATTTTACTTTATTTAAGTATAAACAATTTATCAAGCCAAAAACAATAATTTTTTTTTTTTTTTTTGAAGGACTTATGGAGGTGAAAACAAATTTTGTATACACAAAAATAATACATTACCTTGAATTTGTGGATAAGCTCCAAATTTACAAGTACATACTTCTAAACTAGCCTTCGGGTAGCGTTTTATGGCTGAAGAACTCTCTTCTCGGGTACAACAGCTTAAGCAATTATCTCTGCAATTAATAAAATATAAATAACAGAAATGCATAAGAACTTTTTTTTTAGACATAAAAAGAGTTATTTTTTTTTCAAAAAATAATTTTTGAACAAAACAATTTTACAAGTTAGAAATAAAAGAGAAAGTTTAGTAAAAAAAATGATCTGGATGATTAACTAAATCAATTAAAGTATCATAATGACATAAATAATTAATCATAAAAAAGTGTCAAATTAAGACAAGAGAAAGTGTATTCCATGAATATTCTGGAAAAAGAGTGGAGCCAGTCCATATATATATACATACATACATATATATATATATATATATATATATATATTTTTATAAATATGGCACAGGTCGAAATAATAGTACTCCATTTTATGTACTATTTTATTGTTGGCACGCCCTACATGTTTCGTGGCCTTTATGCCACCTCCACAGGGGCCACTAAATCCCCATGTGTGGTTAGCTCGCAATAATAAAATAGTACATAAAATGGAGTACTATTATTTCGACCTGTGCCATATTTATAAAAAAATAAATAAATATACATAAATAAAGGTCAGAAGTCGTGGAATTAAATATATATATATATATATATATATATATATATATATATATATAGATATATATAAATCATATATATAGATATGATTTGTTTATCTATTGTCATACCTGTAGGTAAAGTACGTTGTCACTGGCATCGGTGTGAGTTCTATGGGCACTAAGTCAGTACTATCTTAGCGCTTGAGGATAATGTGTTGACGTCGAAAGCGCACGCCCATAGTACACACGCCATTGCTAGTGACTACGGACTCTACCTACAGGTATGACAATAGTACATTTACTGGCGGACCTAACCCTTTAGATTATTAATCTGTTTATCTGTCTGTTTGTTCCTTACATAAATCCTCACTGTTTGACCGATTTTGAGCAAACTTGGCACACAGGTAGGTCTTGATAAGGGGAGTGTAATAGGCTAGGCCAAAAATGTCTATCAGCTGTCTGTCTGAATGTTAGTTCATTATAAAAATTCACACTGTTTCACCAATTTTGACGTAACTTGGTACACAGGCAGATCTTGATACGGGGAATGTCATAGGCTAAATCAAAATTGTCTTTTTCCACAAGCTTGTTTGATTTTGAACAAAAATTGGACCATTATTCAGCCTGTGATATACATAGAAGGGTTCTGAAACGTGAAATTTTCTAGTCGGCACTTCCAGATTGTGTCATAAGGTCAACCTCATAAGCGAGGTTCCTCCCTATGGATGAAGGGAGAAAACACGCTAAAAAGGGCAGCTCTGCCTGGGAATACTTTTGTTCAAAATCAAAGACACCCTAGGAAAGAGAAGAGGAGACTTCATATTGGCTGGAGGTTGAATTGGCCCACACAGCTAATTGCCAGTGAGTCTTGCCTCCTCTCCACTTGGCTGGCAATCATAGAGTATAACACTTTGGCAAACAGTATAAATCCCCTGGCTACAGGAGACGTAAATGTTGGTACGGAAGCCAGTGTTCCCGGAGCAGAGTGGTCGCACGGAACCATGTGTTACCGTAGCAGAGTGGTCACACACGACCGCTGGGCCCGTGCTCCAGGGACTTAACGACTCCTAGAATCCAGGTTTCTCACTTCTACACTTTCTCACAAGTTTCCTCAGCTTGAGTTGATTTTTTTTTCTATAAATAATAAATTATTAGATTAATTTTATTAAAAAAGGCTGATACCCACAGATTTATCATATTATAAAAAAAAAATTATATAAAATAAATCACTGAATTGTATAAAATAAATCAGAATTTTATTATATATAACAAACATTTCAGATTCCTATGGAATTTATGAAAAATATCTCAAGAGGTTCATTTTTACAGTATCGTAAACAACTGCTAAGTTATTTGTACAATTAATTACGTGGTTTTAAATTTATAAACATTTATCTTATTATAGTATATACTATTATAATTAGTAACTCACATTTAAATATATATTTAAATGTGAGTTACTAAAAAAAAAGTCACATTAAAAAAAATCATGATTTTCTTTACATCCTAGGAGATAGGATAGCAGTCGAGTACAACTAGCAGCGGTTGTTAAAGTGTTAACTCCAACACAATGAAAGTTACAACCTGCTTTCACAAATGTTTTGGCACAGTATAACTAAAGAGTCTAGATTTTCCATAACTGTTTTATATATTATTGTAAAAGTGCAAATGCAATTTTTTTTTTCTTGGCAGAAGGTCAAAAAATAATAATTAACACAATTGTCAATTTGTTAAAATCGCTCGAAATAGGCTGTTTCAAATCTCCTGTGGTACTTGCTTTTGCACGGACTGTCACAGATGACGAATACTAGTAAGGAATGTGATCGATAGACTTAATAACAAAATTTGTAGTTTTTTTCTTTTTTTTTTTAAAAATTGATCTTTATGGATAATTTACAATCTGTACAGTTATGTACAATAAGTAAATATGGTTAGGTTTGAAACGTAGAAAGGAGCGTTGAGGATTTTACAAAGGACTTTGGATTGGAAACATTGGATAATGTTTATATTTGATGGCTTAGCTGATCCCCGAAGTTCTATGCCGAATGTCCAAATCAGTCTTATTATGGTCTTGTATATTGCCAGTTTGTTTTTTGTGTCTAGTTTTGATTTGAGTCCAATTAGTCGTCAGAGAAGTCCGAAGCGATTGTTCAGTTCTTGTCTCTTGTGTTTTATGTGTGTTTTCCGGGTAAGTCCCTTGTCGAGGTGGAATCCTAAATATCGAACCTCGTTAGATTGGGGTATTGGGATACTGTGGATTTTTACAGGAGGGCACTCACTCGTCGCAGGGCGAAAGTTACATGCGTACATTTCTCTGGGTTCATTTGAATCCTCCATTTGTTGCCCCATTTCTCTACGTCATTGAGGTAGTTTTGAAGTTTTTCAGATGCCAATTTAGGGTCGGGAGACGAAATAAGGAAGGCAGTGTCATCGGCAAATGTACAAGTGACGATATTAATAAGTAGAGTAAACCAGTAAAAATAAGAACTGTTAAATACAATCTATTGCATTGTTTTATCAAAATCACATCATAACTTGGCAGCTTAAAGAGTTCAATTCAACTTGCTGGCCCAAGAAGTATAACATATACAATGGAACAATAACTAAAATTTAGATCTTTTAGTATTCAGTGCTCACAATTGTGGATTTTATTTTCTCAGTAGGAGTTGTGAGTTTTGTTTGGAAAAACAAGAAGCCTTCACCACTATCCCTGCTAAAATATTGGTGGTAACCTACAGATAATTTACCCTAAAGAAATTTCCATTAATGTTTCTGTGTTTTTTTGTTTTTTTTTCAAGTTTTTCAATCCTGTAAGGATCTAATCCCACAACAACCACTGTCAGCTTGATTGAAAAATAGAGTGCTCACCAATCACAACTTTTGTTTAAGATATTGTAAAGTACACCAAATTGCATTCATAAATCAAACAATAACCAACCTTTTCAGGAAGAATATTATTCAGGGTAACATAGGGATGGAAACTCCATTCCATTAATTATAAGGTTAATATTTTGTTTACTTGTTAGCAAAGTTCTATTTACCTCATGAATTCAAGATTGTATTTCTCTAATTGATCACAGGAAGAACAGAGCAAACTAGCTTTGTTCATTCCTAGGCTCCAACAGTCATCAGCAGAATATTCCCTTGAACAGCTACTGAACCCCACCTTAAAAATACATACGAATTCAGAAAAATATCTAACTTATAGAAATAAAATTTAAAAAATAATAATAGTACATACAATCAAAGTGAAAATTGTCAAAACTATGTAAGGAATCATTTTTCAGAGGTTTCGGCAACTTCGGAAGGTAATACTGTTACCTCCAAAACAAACCTTCCACTCCTGCGAATAGCTTGACAAGTTCGTGTCGAAAGGAGATTGGAGAATATACTATGACGTCACACTACTCTTGATCTCTTTGATAGGATTATCACATTTATTAAGATGTAATAATAGATGTAGAAAGGAATAGATCACTAACTCCGATGGTTTTCCTCGGAAAGTGAAGCAAGGCTAACTGGACTTTTACATTTTTAATAAAGTAAAAATATTATTAGAATAATTATACAGGGTGTCCCAAATAAGACGGCTCAAACTTATTTTGCGGCCAAACGGTTGGACTGAGAAAAAAATGTCGGAGATAAAAGTTGTAGGGCTTGATCTAAGCTTTCTAGATATGTCGACCATTTAACATATTTACTGCGCATGTGCGCTCGGCGCTTGATGAAATGTTGTGGTTTGCAGATGACCCCTAATACTATGCACATCATTTTGAAGGAAATTAAAAAACAAAACCTTTGCCGCAAACCGCACTTCGATATCTTTAAAATCAAATGAGTTTCATGCGATTCAAAATTTACTGTTTTCAATTAAAATGATTTTAGCACTTTCCTCCGAAGGAAAGTAGCTATTGAGGTTAGACTCATGACGGAATTTTCGAAAAATTTCTTCAAATCTTTATCGATCCTACCTAGTAGACACCGAAAATGACCCCCATTAAAATTTATATATATATATATATATATATATATATATATATATATATATATATATGTGTGTGTGTGTGTGTCTGTTAACACGATAGCGGCCAGAGTTTTTGTTTTTTCGTCACGAAACTTGGTATATAGCATTCAATTAGCAAACGATTGAACGAGTTCGTTAACCACCAAAATCGGTCCACCGGAAGGGGGGGTTTACCCCGAACCCAAAACACTAATTTGACCATTTCAGCCGTAATATTTATTATATTTCAACGAAACTTGGTATTCGTAGTGGTAATATAGAGAGAAAAGTGAGATATAAAAATGAACTAAATCGGTTCATAAGGAGGGGGGGTTTACTCTGGACCGACAATACCAATTCGCCACTACCAGCCGTGATTTTAGGTATATTTCGACGAAACTTGGTATTCATAGTGGTAATCTACAGGTAAATATGTGTTTTAAAAATAAACTAAATCGGTTCATTAGGAGGGGGGTTTACTCCAGACCCACAATACCAATTCGCCACTACTAACCGTGATTTTTGGTATATTTCGACGAAACTCGGTATTCGTAGTGGTAATCTACAGGTAAATATGTGTTGTAAAAATAAACTAAATCGGTTCATTAGGAGGGGGGGGGTTTACTCCGGACCCAAATGACTAATATACTCATACTGGTCGTAATTTCTGCTGTATTGTAACGAAACGCGGTATACGTCGTTGGTAACTCATGAGAAAGAAGTGTTGTAAAAATGAGCTGAATCGGTCAATCGGAAAGGGGGGTTTACTTTGTAATATATTTCAATAGAAAAGGCAGCCAGACATAGGTTCACAAAGGCGCCGCAAGGAGCGCTTTCTACCACTAGAGTGACTGTATCCGGTTTCTGCGTTAGATCAAAATACGATAATATGAGGTTTTTTTGTATTTATTACGTAGTGTAGTAGGTACCATGTGTAAACATAACTCTGGAAGAAAATTAATAATTTATCAGTTACTCATTACAAAATTAAAAGAGAACTATTCATGTTTTTATTTTATTTATGTAGGATATTTTAAGCAAATTGTTCTGGAAAGCAGTCTACACTACCCAAATTCTGAGGAAAGTGCTTAGTTATGCAGCTCCTGCGTGACGGACTTTTTTCTAAGCACTCATAAATTAAATAATAAATTGTAAAGAAAGCTCTTATCATGCAGTTTCAAAGCATCCATTTCACTGTATTTTTATTCCTTCAAAAATTAATATTGTCTTCAAAGACGCCACCTGCAACATCCAGACACCTTTGACGTATGCTGTCACCTGCTCTCAATACTTGTTCCATCAATATGGCTCTGGAGGCTTCAGCATTCCTTCCTTGCATTTGGCTTGTGTACTAGGCGGATTAGAGTAGACCATATTCTTAAGTGTTCCCCAAAGGAAGAAGTCCAGCGGAGTGAGTTCAGGTGATCCAGGTGGCCAAGAAATAGGCCCATCCCTGCCAATCCAACTGTTTCCGAATATGAAGGTTACAGCAATCCTAGCTTCTCGGGAATAATGGGCGGTAATAATGGGTAGTAAGTTTTCCATGAGCTCTGGCAATTGATCAGAGATGAATGTCCTGTAAGCATTCCCTGATACGGAACCTTCCAAAAAATATGGGTCAATAATTTTACTGCCCAGAATCCCGCACCAGACTGCATGCAAGGAAGGATTGCTGAAGCCTCCAGAGCCGTATTGAAGGAACAAGTATTGAGAGCAGTTGACAGCATATGTTCCAGGATGGATATTGAAGGTAGCATCTTTGAAGACACTATTGATTTTTGAAGGAATAAAAATACAGTGAAATGGATGCTTTGAAACTGCAAGATAAGAGCTTTCTTTACAGTTTATTATTTAATTTATCAATGAAACAGAGTTATCACTTAAATTGAACGTCTCAAACGAAAAATCAGATTAAATAGTTAAGAAATATGTCTATTTTCAATTTTATTAAAGTTTTTTAGGAAAAATAATCCTTTTAGGGGATCGGCCATATTTTTTTCAGTAAGTTGAGGAGAAAATAACTCAAAGTCATGTATCACACATTCAGAACTGACCTCTGTGAGTGCTTAGAAAAAATCGTTTTAATTGAAAACAGTAAATTTTGAATCGCATGAAACTCATTTGATTTTAAAGATATCGAAGTACGGTTTGCGGCAAAGGTTTTGTTTTTTAATTCCCTTCAAAATGATGCGCACAGTATTAGGGGTCATCTGCACACCTCAAAATTTCATCTAGTGCCGAGCGCACATGCGCAGTAAATATGTTAAATGGTTGACATATCTAGAAAGCTTAGGTCAAACCCTACAACTTTTTCCTCTGACATTTGTTTCTCAGGCCAACCGTTTGGCAGCAAAATAAGTTTGAGCCGTCTTATTTGGGACACCCTGTATAACTGAAAACACGAACTAAGTTCACATAAATCTCAGAACACACCTT
The DNA here is from genome assembly GCA_946811695.1 of Gonocerus acuteangulatus. Lineage (NCBI taxonomy): Eukaryota > Metazoa > Arthropoda > Insecta > Hemiptera > Coreidae > Gonocerus > Gonocerus acuteangulatus. The sequence goes on along the minus strand of OX328129.1, from coordinate 4,292,213 downwards.
TTTAAAGAAAATCAAATCCTCAATATGTGGAGTTTTTTTTTATTGTTTTTGAATAAATTAATAGTTGTAATAAATAACTTATAAGAAACGATTATTTTTCATGAGTTTTAGGGAAAGTGGGACGGAAAATAAATTAGAATCATTTAAAGGAAATATCGTTTTAAGAAAAATCCGAACCAAACTGCCTGTGTTTAATTCTTTTATTTAAACTATAACCTCCATTTATTATTGACAACGAATTTTAGAACGGGTTATCTATAGACAAACGTATACGCACATATATATTTATCTTATATTTTTCAACTTCTTAAATTTAAATCCTCGGTTCACTCCCGTAACACCCGATCTCGTCCTTCCGATCTTTATATTCCTTTCCACCGAACAGCAATATTCGAAAAATCATTCGTCACCCGTGCCACCTCGCTATGGAATTCCTTACCTCTGTCTGTCCGCCATTCTACCAACCTAGAAACCTTTAAATCCCGACTCTTCCACCACCTTCTATCCCTCCAAGTTTTACCCAACACCTAGTCTATATTGAAGCTGTACACTATATATTGATACTGATAGCATTTATAAGTTTTTAAGTTTTTACGTAAAATTCAAAATTATTTTGTAATTTCAAAATTATTCCTATGGGACTTCTGTCCCGGAATAAGAATAAAACTTTTCATTCATTCATATATATATATATATATATATATATATATATATATATATATATATATATATATATACATACATACAGATTTGAACCACCTATGTATATTTTCGTGATCTATAGGGTCTGAAACGTGAAAGTTTCTAGTCGGCACTTCCGGATTGCGTCATGAGGACAACCTCATAAGCGGGTTCTCCCTATGGAGGGAGGGAGGAACCGCGCTAAAAGGAATACACCATCTATTTATTGTTAGCCTTAATTTAAAGTAAAAAAAAAAATTAAGTTTACGTACATACTATACATTAGGTATAAGTATATTAAAAAATCATTTGACCCACTAAAATAATGGTTAAAAAAATGTTAAAAAGAAGTATTACTCCTTAATTTCCACATTCATACTAGCTGAATACCCGTGATTCGTCACGGCAGATAAGTAGATACTAGCTGAATACCCGTGCTTCGTCACGGCAGATAAGTAGTTACTAGCTGAATACCCGTGCTTCGTCACGGCAGATAAGTAGATACTAGCTGAATACCCGTGCTTCGTCACGGCAGATAAGTAGTTACTAGCTGAATACCCGTGATTCGTCACGGCAGATAAGTAGTTACTAGCTGAATACCCGTGATTCGTCACGGCAGATAAGTAGTTACTAGCTGAATACCCGTGATTCGTCACGGCAGATAAGTAGTTACTAGCTGAATACCCGTGATTCGTCACGGCAGATAAGTAGTTACTAGCTGAATACCCGTGATTCGTCACGGCAGATAAGTAGTTACTAGCTGAATACCCGTGATTCGTCACGGCAGATAAGTAGTTACTAGCTGAATACCCGTGATTCGTCACGGCAGATAAGTAGTTACTAGCTGAATACCCGTGATTCGTCACGGCAGATAAGTAGTTACTAGCTGAATACCCGTGCTTCGTCACGGCAGATAAGTAGTTACTAGCTGAATACCCGTGCTTCGTCACGGCAGATAAGTAGTTACTAGCTGAATACCCGTGCTTCGTCACGGCAGATAAGTAGTTACTAGCTGAATACCCGTGCTTCGTCACGGCAGATAAGTAGTTACTAGCTGAATACCCGTGCTTCGTCACGGCAGATAAGTAGTTACTAGCTGAATACCCGTGCTTCGTCACGGCAGATAAGTAGGTATTTTATTGCGTTAAATAATGTATCATCAATTAACGCTACTACATACTTTTGTGCAGTTGATTATAGCACGGTTCCCGTCATGCTATATGTTGTTCATCAATTGATAAGTAATCAAAGTATAATGTTTCTTGACACTGGGGCGCTCCGGACCAGTGTCAAGTAACAGAGGTTTAACTAGTACACGTTAAAATTTGTTGTCAATAATAAATGGACGTTAAAGTTTATGTTTCCAAGATGTCATTTGAAAACACCCATTATATTTGCGAGCATTACCAAAAAGTGTTCTGACTGGGAATGCTGGTGGGTGAGGAGGCTGTGCAAGGGCTAGGGATATTATTACCTCGGATGGACCATCACCAGGTATAGCGTAAACTCTATGAGGGACAAAATGACAGTTTATTTCTAGTAATTCAAGGTCTGCCATCATAGTTGAAAATAGACGAAATTAAAATTGATGCTAGGAGGGACGGTGGCCGTGAGGGTTAAGGCGTGAGCATTTAACACTCCGAGCCAAGGGTCGTGGGTTCGATTCCCACCAGGGGTGGTGGCTTTTCTTTAGAAAAAAGAAAATGCATCAGCCCTATCCTGCCTAGAAAAGGGTGGTAACCTATAGATAACCAGTCCTAAAATTCGTAGTTAATAATAAATGGACTTTAAAATTTAAAAAAAAAAAAAAAAATTGATACTATGAAATAGATACAGTACGGTAACAGCTGTTCTGTTATCGTCCTAGCAACGAATGCTGCCAAGGCGTGCATGATGTCTAACCAACTAAAAATTCGAACCCCTCTAAATGTACTTAAAAATTTAAATATCAAAAAATCCTTTCTTAGCGAGTGCATACATCCCAAAGGGAGTGTCCATGCAAAATTTCGAATTTTTCTGCCAAGTAGTTTGGGCTGGGGGTTGATAGGTCAGTGATTGAGTGGTATTTGGCAAATATATAGTAGACTAGCTGAATACCCGTGTTTCATCACGGCAGATAAGTAGTTTTTTTATTGCGTTAAATAATGTATCATCAAAATTAACGCTACTCTTTAACCGTTCCCGTCATACTATACGTTATTTATCAATTGATAAGTAATCAAAGTACAATGTCTCTTGACACTGGGGAGCTACGGACCAGTGTCAACAAACAGACAATCTAGAGATAACGCGTTATCTATAGGTTACCAGCAATAGCAGTTTAACCGGTACCAGTAGAAATTCGTTGTCAATAATAAATGTGGGGGTATCCCGTAGTCTAGTGGCTAGCGCATTAGATTCATTAGCGGGAGATGGTGGGTTCGATCCCCAACGGCGGCAGGAATTTTTTCATCCTACGGCTCGTTAGGAAAATTCCTCGCTGCACCTAGGATGCCTAGGCCATTAGCGCCGGCTCTGACTGGGGTTTTGTAAACACCCATTATATGTGTGAGCATTACCAAGAAGTGCTCTGACTGGGGATTTGTAAACACCCATTATTTGTGTGAGCATTACCAAGAAGTGCTCTGACTGGGGATTTGTAAACACCCATTATATGTGTGAGCATTACCAAGAAGTGCTCTGACTGGGGATTTGTAAACACCCATTATATGTGTGAGCATTACCAAGAAGTGCTCTGACTGGGGATTTGTAAACACCCATTATATGTGTGAGCATTACCAAGAAGTGCTCTGACTGGGGATTTGTAAACACCCATTATATGTGTGAGCATTACCAAGAAGTGCTCTGACTGGGGATTTGTAAACACCCATTATATGTGTGAGCATTACCAAGAAGTGCTCTGACTGGGGTTTTGTACAGTACAAGCTTAATCCTCTTACTAAGTGTGAACATATAAATCCCCGTAAGGAACAATAATGATTTTTCTCTCTTAATAAAATATATATTATTTGCCCATACAATATTTACGTTCAGCTGTCGTTATTTTATTGTTCCTAGATAAATTTTATTTCGTTGAACCTATTTATTTTTGTTTTACGTCTTGCATCGAATAAATATATAATAAGCAAGGTTTAATAATATACAAAAAAAAAACTTTTTCTTCTTTCAGTGTTCTATTAACACATCGAACCCGATCAATATCATCCGGTCATTAATTTTAATTAGGTCATACTATTTTTATTCATAAGCAAATTATTTTGTAGTCTGTTCCAAAAATTTCAATTTAAAACCCTATACTGATAATCTTCAGTTCAAATTTCAGTCAAATAAGAGACTACAGTGCTAAGTATACTTGTAGGCGAGATTTCTCAGCAACGGGGGTATAGCTCAGTGGTAGAGCATTCGACTGCAGATCGAGAGGTCCCCGGTTCAAACCCGGGTGCCCCCTGTTTTTTTAAATGTTTTTTAACATATTTCAACATTCATTATTGTTATATTTTATGTCAACATAATGTTTCTACAAGCTATGTTATTTGTCAGTAGATTGTTACATATTAGTGAATCAAAATTATTTTCCTTTTAATTAACCAAATAAATTAATATACCATTAAATATTTGTTTATAGATATTTATATTTGAAATACTCACTATTTTATTGAAATTCAATAGACCTTTTAACAATATATATATATACTAGTATAACTGAGTATTTTGTTTAAATTTTTATTAAAAATTCCTCATTTCCTGTGACAAACTACAACTTGTACCTTGCAGGTTTTATTGAATCTAAAAGTATGAGAAAAAGTGAAGGATTTCACCGAACAAGAGAAATATGTTCAACATAAAGTGCACATGGAATAAACTAAATATTTTAAATAAAATAAACAAACTGTAAAATAATGGTACAAAACATTCTCCTATTCCTGTCATAAACCTTTTTAATCTTCCCCGACCTCCCCCACCCCTTCTTGGTATCTAGTAACATATAGGTACCATGGAAGAATCCAGCTTCTTTATATATTTTCACCACTTAACTGCTAACTTTGGTATTTCTCTACCCCGTGGCATTCATTGGTATGTAGTTATTATTAAAGATTAAAAATATCATTATTGTCTGTTCATTTGGACTTAATTAATTTCAAAATTCTTATGTATTTGATTATCTGTTCGTAATCTGAACTATGTTGTATGAAAAAACATACAACCCTGAACAAAAAACATTGTTCACTTACATGTTTATAATATTCTGTTACTAATTGGTCTTAGCAAGAAATATTCTTATAAGTGATTTCTATTTGTAGATCTACCATATTTCTTTATTGGTTTAATTACTCTGATTATTAATTCTGCATTTGTATTTTTTCTTTTAGCTTACAAAGAGCAGATAACGTGTTTTTTATTATAAAATATTTTTTTTTATGATTGGCAGAATAATTACACATGCCTGCAACAAAAATTGTGTAACTGCTACAAGAAATCTTTTACCTGAATTATATATTTTTTGTGCTTTTTGGTGAGTTGAATCCAACAATTACCACCATTTTTGCCAATCACATAGTTATCTTGCAAAATATGAGGGGTGGGAATATAAAAAACACAAAAATGTAGACAAAAAAAAAACACATCTTTATTATGTATAAACTAAAAAAAATGTTGTTTTCAATTAAACTAAAAATGCATATAATATTCAATCTGTTTACTTGTGGAACATTTCTACTTTTTGTTTATACTTCTACCTGTACATTTTCGTTCTCCAGCATTGTCTGTATCTCTCTTGAGCATCAAACAGTAGTAAGCTAACATATTGGCCACTGGATTTACGGTTTAATGCTGAATAACAAGGCAAGCGATAGGTATTTATTGTTTCACTAACAAAAAATTGATGTGATGGAATTTTTTGAGTATTTTTTTTCAGCATGCGAAAATCAATGAGAAACAGTCAAAAAATCCCATACAGTGTTTTGGCCTAGACTCGTTTTATTAGCCCCTACTGATACCATTATTATGAAAAACAAAGAAAACTGTTCTCCAAATGAATTGTATTTTGATAATTTTATTTTGAACTATAAAAACTGTATTATATCTTATTACTGATAATTTCCAAAAAGCATAATTATATTTAATTTGGTATTCTGCTATACCAGCTGGAAGATTATTGCAAAAGAAAGCCTTCGGGGCCTATTACCATTTCCAGACTTCCTTAAAAAACAGTCCGAAATGTTTAATGTAAAGAAGGAGAGAAAAATAAAGATTGGTTTGAGGTAAAGATCAATTAAAATGTGTGTTAATTAATAATTACCTCAGATTGTTGGTGGTGAAAAAATTTAATAAGAGAAATTATTAGTATATTCATGGGTTGTGTTGTAGAAATACATTTTTCAAATTGGACCTTAGTCATTACACTGAATAATATAAAATAAATAAATACTTTTTTAATAAGAAAGCATCATTTTATGTAATAATACATTTGATAATAATCTGCACATATTAATACTTTAAGTGTATTACTTGAAGTAATAATACGTCATGCGTATTACTAGCTCTTTCAAATTTATTCTATCCAAGGCAATGTATTAAGCACAACACTACTTAAAGTAGCTAGGGACATCAGCTGTAAGCGTGTTACTCCACCGGGAAAATATTGCTTGTATGTGTATGATTTTCTTATTTATATTCACATCCACCAAGCCCAGCAGATGTGTACATTACCCTATTTGAGTATTTAAAAACTAAATGTTCAAATAGTGCTTGTGTTCCTCAATTAACAATTTCGCTACAGCTGTCATTGTTTGGGAATACCTCACTATCGGGTGCATTTTGCCAAAGTCTGCCGAAGATGAAACTAGATCCCCTCAGGAGGCCGTCATACTAACACTATCGCTACGGCTGTCATTGTTTGGGAATACCTCTGTATCGGGTGCATTTTGCCAAAGTCTGCCGAAGATGAAACTAGATCCCCTCAGGAGGCTGTCATACTAACACTATCGCTACAGCTGTCATTGTTTGGGAATACCTCTGTATCGGGTGCATTTTGCCAAAGTCTGCCGAAGATGAAACTAGATCCCCTCAGGAGGCCGTCATACTAACACTATCGCTACGGCTGTCATTGTTTGGGAATACCTCTGTATCGGGTGCATTTTGCCAAAGTCTGCCGAAGATGAAACTAGATCCCCTCAGGAGGCTGTCATACTAACACTATCGCTACAGCTGTCATTGTTTGGGAATACCTCTGTATCGGGTGCATTTTGCCAAAGTCTGCCGAAGATGAAACTAGATCCCCTCAGGAGGCTGTCATACTAACACTATCGCTACAGCTGTCATTGTTTGGGAATACCTCTGTATCGGGTGCATTTTGCCAAAGCCTGCCGAAGATGAAACTAGATCCCCTCAGGAGGCTGTCATACTAACACTATCGCTACGGCTGTCATTGTTTGGGAATACCTCAGTATCAGGTGCATTTTTTGTTTGAATTTTTCATGTAGACATCTTTTGTTCATAAAAAATTCATAAAAAATCTTCCAGTCAGCCAATTTGAAAACGGAACACACTGTTGGAAAGCCCAAACAATACTGAAGGCAACTGTCTTTACCTGGAGCTGTAAAAGTGAATCCCCTCCATTTACTAGCCTTTTGAGTCTAAAGGGAAAAGTACTGAAGGAGTGTCCTTCTGAAGGTACACTAATATGTGGGTAGGATCGCTAGTGTCCTTCCGTAATCACACCCGCAACAAACTGTTAATTGATGAGACCTTATTAGGAAAATAAAGAACAAACTGAACTATGTGGTGATGGGAGCGAATACATAGCCTGAATATTCAAATACCTGAAGAAGACGAACCTACTAGACAAATTACAACATATACACTATTTTGTATACATAAGAGACACATCTAAATAAAAATATAAAGGGAAAAGGTTTTATTAATATTCACAGATAAGTTGATACATATACCATTAAAGCAATTAACATTATTCACAGGCTGTACTAAAACCTAACATACTGAAACATACCAAATCTTAACATTAATACACATACTGTGCTCTCACTCCTTACACTACACTCAAGTTTATATTCGACATAACACGTTAAATAAATAAATTGTTTTAAAAGTTGAATCATGTAGGGACGGCAACTTAATAAATTATACTTTAAGTAAATTACTGCCAAGAATTAATAAATAGGTACATATTATGAAATATAAGGGGATGCAGTGACTCCATAGAGGAACTTCTTAAATTACATTAAAACCAATTGTTTTAGCATTGAAAATATTGTAACTACCTTCCATTTAGATACAAAAAATCAAGTCAAATTAAAATTTTATTATTCAGGGATAAATATAGGAAAATAAAATATTTTCAAAATACCTGTACAATAGAATTGATTTTAAACAAAATCAAGGGATCGTTGGGATTCGGCTAGGAGAACAAATGTCAGATCTTCAGGCAGAAATCTATATTGGACGTTTCGGCTGCAGTTTGGCAGCCTTCTTCAACTAAAAAATGCCTAGGGGGGAGGGAGGAAGACCAAGAAGACCATGGTTAAATGTCCAACATTTAATGGTGCCAAAGTGCAGTCGAAACGTCCAATATAGATTTCTGCCTGAAGATCTGACGTTTTTTTCTCCTAGCCGAATCCCAACCATCCTTTGACTCCGTATCACCGCAATTGCTAACTATCTCCAGTTTGAAATAATTTTATGTTTATTGTTAATTATATATTGTTAATTGGGTTGTGTTAATATTGTTAATTAATATTGGGGGATGGTGTTAATATTGTAAATTGGGATTTATATGTATTGTTAATTACAGTTTGATGGTGCAAATGACCTTGGCAGTAGATGCACCAAAAAAAAAAAAAAAAAAAAAAAAAAAAAAAAATTACATTTTGAACTAATTTTCTAAATATAATAGAATGGGATGGAGGCCATCAGCCGTGCACGCTAAAGCATGAGCCGAGGGTCATGGGTTCGATTCCCACTAGGGGCAGTGGCTTCTCTGTTCTATATAAAAGGCATCATCCCTATCCTGGCTAGAAAAGGGTGGTAACCTTTAGATTACCCAACCTAAAAATCTGTGTTATTTATAAATGAGAGTTAAACATTTAAATTATTAAATATAATATCTTGGTAATGATTGAATATTAAGGCATGAACCAATATTCTTTGACAGATGTTATTTTACTTTAAAAGAAAATGAATTAAAAGCGTTTGGTGATACGATAATCCCCAAAAAAGAGTTTAATGATGTGATAAGACTTCAAGAAAAAATATGGTTTTATTAACATATGAGGCGTAAAGATGCAAAAGCACTTCTATCCAATTTTTGGCTCATAATGTTTTTTTTTTCAAATCTGTACCAATCCTACCTACTTATTTTTTTCCCCCTGTTTAACGGTGTATCAACAATTAGGCTATTAACGCCGGGCTATCTACAGGTTGCCACCCTTTTATAATACCAACAACACGTGGTCGGTCACCCATTCAGGTTCTTACCACGCCCGACGTTGCTTACCTACCTACTTATTATCGTAAAAATTACCAACATAATTATATAGAACAGTATAATACAGTATATTATAGTGTTCGATATTATAACGTTGGTGATTTTCGATATCAAGTAGGTAGGGTTGGTAAAGATTTGAAAAAATCATTATGAGCCAAAAATTGGATAGAAGCGCTTTTTCATCTATACGCCTCATATATAAAAAAAACTTCCCCTAACAGGACACAAGGGTCCAGGGGCTCACTAGGGAGATAGTGTGGTCAGTAATGTGCTCGGACCTCCTGATTTCCACCTTTACAGGTACCCATTAATAAAAGAATTAAAGGCTGAGTAGGCCTAGGGACGATCAGGGAGGCCGAATACAACCCACGAACGAAGACATTAGAACACAAAATCTTTAGTGCTTGCTCGGGATTTGAACTCCGGTACTCTAGCATGTTCCAGTTTATTCCAGTCTGAATAAACCTCGCCCTCATTAACATATTATTTATTTATAAATCTAAGAGTCTCACAACCATGGTGATTTATTTGAAAAAACGTTAGATTATGCTTGAAGTGTTATGACAGATGAAAGCGTTTAACTATGAAATTTTCTAGCTAGGTTTATGGTTTTTGATAAATCAAAATTTGTTGTTGGGAAGACAATTGGAAAAAAATATAAGAAGAGTCTGTCATTTCATAAATAACTCAACTTTGCAGCGATCGACTGATGAAAAGGCCTCTTTACTGAATTTTTTTGGTGTATTTCATTAATGGATTTATCTATTTAACAGTATTTTGAATTATTCTCGAAAAATCACTATTCATTTACCAAAATATGTGATTAACTTAAAAGAAAAACTGATAAGGTTAATAATAGCTTTTTTTGTGTGTGTATCTTGGCCCTAAGCGCATGTATCTTAAGTGGAAATGACTCCATTTAAACATAGATTTCTCTGAATGAGACCGCTCTATCAAAAATCGCATAAGAACCTTATTTTTAGGGAATTTAATAAGCTTTCGGATAGATGCTTTATATTTACTATGATTTCCCAACCGGTTTCCAGATATATAAGAATATATCCGAAAAAATCATTTTGGTAAAACTGAAGGAGAGCGTCCTCAGCACCGATTTCTTTCAAATTTTGCAAATATAACATATTTTGATGCACTAAACACGAATCCGTTAAAAAAAAAAGAAAAAAAAAAGTTGCTTTCAACTAGGAAAGAATTTATTAGTACAGATGGAATGGTTGGGATTCGGCTAAATAAACCTCAATATGATTTTGTTTTCAAAAAATCTATATTTCGGACGTTTCGGCTACTCATTGGTAGCCTTCGTCAGCTAAAATGACAAAAAAAAGAAATTAATACAGAAACAATCAAGAAAAATTTATAATTGTGATAGGTAACAGAACTATAGATACAGTTTAACTTATAACAGAACATATCGTCTTAAAATACTTAGAATGAGTAGAATGAAAAAGAAAATAGGTACAGTAATTGATTTTAATAGTAATTAGTAACATTAATTGATTTTACAAAGAAATAAGAGAACTATATACCAATGACAAATATAGTAGCTAATAGTAACATTAATTAATTTTACAAAGAAATAAGATACTACATACCAATGGAAATGCCGAGCGGCAGAGGAAGACCAAGGTTGGCAATTAAGTAACCATTGTGAAAGTGTCTAAGGAAAAAAGGAATCTGCAAGGGGTATATGTAACTGGAAACAGCAAGAGGTGGGGGAAAACGGGCGGTAGGATCAAACAGATGTTTATGACATTTTATGACAGGAAAGGAGAAAAGGTGTTAATGGAAGGATACCCAAGGGGCAAGGTAAAAATCTAGGTAGGTGGTCGGGCGAGTATTTGGAAAATATTAGCGTACATAGGAGAAATGCCTTGTTGGTCAGTTTTGTAATTTATATTGTTTTTGTTTAAGTTTATGTGTACACATTCCGAGATCTGTAGTCTTTTTTTGTTACGTTGTGTAGAAAGAATTTTCGTGTCGTCGAAGTTAAAAGTGTGTTTTTGTGTAATGGCGTGTTTTGCAAGTGCAGATTTATCTATTTCTTTATTAGTGATGGTTCGTTTATGTTGTGTAAGACGTGAGTGAATGTCATTTATGGTTTCTCCTATGTATACACCATTACAGGAAGGGGTTTGGCAAGGGACTTGGTAAACACATCGGGTTGTATGTTCAAAAGGGATGGGATCTTTGAGTTTGGTGTAGAGGGTTTTGAGTTTGTTGGTAGTTTTCAAACCAAAGTTTAGGGAAGGGTAGGATTTTTTAATTGTCTTTGTAAGTTTATCAGTCAGTCGAGGTGTAAATGGTAGAGATCGGAACATTTGGGAACTGGGAGTTAGGGAAGAATTGGGAGAGATAGTACTGGAAGGTTGGGATTTTACTTTTTTAACAAGGGATTTTATGAGGTTGGGGGGAAATTGGTTGCGTGCCAATATATCTGAGGCGATATTAATATTTTTATTGTGGAAGGAAGCATGGGATAGGGAGAGGACTCGGCGAAGGAGATTTCTGGCTACATTAATCTTGAGGTGGTAAGGATGGAATGAATGAAAATTAAGTAACCGTCCCGAGTATGTGGGTTTTGTGTACCAGTCAGTAATAATAGTACCGTCAGTCTGTCTAATTAGTAAGATGTCCAAGTATGGGAGCTGTCTGTCCTGTTCTATTTCGACTGTAAATTGAAGCCTAGGGTAAAAGGAATTGAAACAGGTAAGTATGTCTGTTAGTCTGTTTGGGTTAATCATCAGCAAAAGATCATCTACGTATTTGCAGATGAATGAGATGTCATGGGGAAACTGTGGGACGAGGGAGTTGAGAAGATCGTTGAGAAGGATTGAGGATAAATCGGGTGCAAGACAGTTGCCCATGGCTAGACCTTCAATTTGTTTATAGAATTTCCCATCATATTTAAAAAAACCGCTGTTAACACAAAGTTTTAGACTTTCTATAAACAGATCAAGGATAGAGGGCTATGGAGGTGGAGGGTGGGCCAATGGTTTTCGATAATTTCTAGCGTTTTGGCTAGTGGGACGTTAGTGAATAAGGATGTGGCATCAATGGAAACTAAAATGTGGCCGTGGGGAATGGTTAGGTTGGATAATTTAGAAATTAGGTCAAAAGAATTTTTTATGTCATAGGGATTATTATGGCTAAGTATTTGTAATGAGGGAAGAAGAAATTTACTGAGGCTGGAAGAGGGACCTTCCACTAAGACCTTCTTAATTTCCCACAATTCCCTCCCACCGCGTGCCTATGGCCTCCCCAAAATCCACAAACCTGGTAATCCCCTTCGTCCCATCATTGCCAATATAGATTCTCCCTCTTCCAGCCTCAGTAAATTTCTTCTTCCCTCATTACAAATACTTAGCCATAATAATCCCTATGACATAAAAAATTCTTTTGACCTAATTTCTAAATTATCCAACCTAACCATTCCCCACGGCCACATTTTAGTTTCCATTGATGCCACATCCTTATTCACTAACGTCCCACTAGCCAAAACGCTAGAAATTATCGAAAACCATTGGCCCACCCTCCACCTCCATAGCCCTCTATCCTTTGATCTGTTTATAGAAAGTCTAAAACTTTGTGTTAACAGCGGTTTTTTTAAATATGATGGGAAATTCTATAAACAAATTGAAGGTCTAGCCATGGGCAACTGTCTTGCACCCGATTTATCCTCAATCCTTCTCAACGATCTTCTCAACTCCCTCGTCCCACAGTTTCCCCATGACATCTCATTCATCTGCAAATACGTAGATGATCTTTTGCTGATGATTAACCCAAACAGACTAACAGACATACTTACCTGTTTCAATTCCTTTTACCCTAGGCTTCAATTTACAGTCGAAATAGAACAGGACAGACAGCTCCCATACTTGGACATCTTACTAATTAGACAGACTGACGGTACTATTATTACTGACTGGTACACAAAACCCACATACTCGGGACGGTTACTTAATTTTCATTCATCCCATCCTTACCACCTCAAGATTAATGTAGCCAGAAATCTCCTTCGCCGAGTCCTCTCCCTATCCCATGCTTCCTTCCACAATAAAAATATTAATATCGCCTCAGATATATTGGCACGCAACCAATTTCCCCCCAACCTCATAAAATCCCTTGTTAAAAAAGTAAAATCCCAACCTTCCAGTACTATCTCTCCCAATTCTTCCCTAACTCCCAGTTCCCAAATGTTCCGATCTCTACCATTTACACCTCGACTGACTGATAAACTTACAAAGACAATTAAAAAATCCTACCCTTCCCTAAACTTTGGTTTGAAAACTACCAACAAACTCAAAACCCTCTACACCAAACTCAAAGATCCCATCCCTTTTGAACATACAACCCGATGTGTTTACCAAGTCCCTTGCCAAACCCCTTCCTGTAATGGTGTATACATAGGAGAAACCATAAATGACATTCACTCACGTCTTACACAACATAAACGAACCATCACTAATAAAGAAATAGATAAATCTGCACTTGCAAAACACGCCATTACACAAAAACACACTTTTAACTTCGACGACACGAAAATTCTTTCTACACAACGTAACAAAAAAAGACTACAGATCTCGGAATGTGTACACATAAACTTAAACAAAAACAATATAAATTACAAAACTGACCAACAAGGCATTTCTCCTATGTACGCTAATATTTTCCAAATACTCGCCCGACCACCTACCTAGATTTTTACCTTGCCCCTTGGGTATCCTTCCATTAACACCTTTTCTCCTTTCCTGTCATAAAATGTCATAAACATCTGTTTGATCCTACCGCCCGTTTTCCCCCACCTCTTGCTGTTTCCAGTTACATATACCCCTTGCAGATTCCTTTTTTCCTTAGACACTTTCACAATGGTTACTTAATTGCCAACCTTGGTCTTCCTCTGCCGCTCGGCATTTCCATTGGTATGTAGTATCTTATTTCTTTGTAAAATTAATTAATGTTACTATTAGCTACTATATTTGTCATTGGTATATAGTTCTCTTATTTCTTTGTAAAATCAATTAATGTTACTAATTACTATTAAAATCAATTACTGTACCTATTTTCTTTTTCATTCTACTCATTCTAAGTATTTTAAGACGATATGTTCTGTTATAAGTTAAACTGTATCTATAGTTCTGTTACCTATCACAATTATAAATTTTTCTTGATTGTTTCTGTATTAATTTCTTTTTTTTGTCATTTTAGCTGACGAAGGCTACCAATGAGTAGCCGAAACGTCCGAAATATAGATTTTTTTAAAACAAAATCATATTGAGGTTTATTTAGCCGAATCCCAACCATTCCATCTGTACTTATCACCTCGACGGCTAACTATCTAATCATCATGAAGAATTTATTAGGCACTAAAGTTCATTGAGGGTAAAGTTGGAGTATTTGTAAACACGCGCATGCGCAGACATCTAATATTGGAAACCAAAGAACTCTCGTTTGAAATGTTGATAAACTATTTATAACCTCCATAACATCGAAATTCTATCCATAACAGCGAGTTGGATTGACTTGAGTTTTGATATCTTCTTGAGCGAACGGAAACGCATAGCACGTCTGCCTAAAAGTCTTCCAAGACATTCTTATTAATATGCATATTTATTAATACGCTGTTTACACCAACTTTTATAACCTTCATAACAGTGAACTTTAATGCTTAATAACTTCTTTCCTAGTTGAGAGCAACTTTTTTTTTTTATAACGGATTCGTGTTTAGTGCATCAAAATACGTTATAGTGCAAAATTTGAACAAAAATCGGAACTGAGGACGCTCTCCTTCAGTTTTACCAAAGTGGTCCATTATTGAGCCCGCTAAAGAGCGAACAGGCAAATATATTTATATAAATATATCGAAAATGGTTAGAAAATTGTAGTAAGTGGGTGCTGACCATTCGGAAGCTTACAAAAGTCTCTACAAAAAGGGGACTGAAGTCATTTTCGATGTGGTGATATCAATCGGAGAAATGAGTGCTTAAAATTTCATTCATCCATGTGGGACGGCTCAGATGGGCCGGCCACATGGCTCGTATGGATCCAGCAGAACTGCCAAGAAAGACGATGGAAGATGTGCTCCATGGAAGCAGAAGACGTGGGAGGCCGAAGCTCCGCTGGAAGGATGGAGTTGCTCGTGACGCTAGGACCCTATTAGGCGTACAGAACTGGATGGTAGCTGCACAAGATCGGGACAGCTGGTGGAACCTGATTCAGGAGGCCCTGGTCTAGCAATGGGTTGTGCGCCAGTTAACAAGAAGGAGAAGAAAAACGAGGTTTCGTTTAACTCACTTTTTAATTGGTTGTTTTAAATTCTATTGAACGGTAAAATGAATATTTTAGTAAAACTATTACTAATGCCACTCGAAATATGAACGGAAACGCGCTTAGATGAGAGTAGGACTTTTGAAAGATGCGGTACTTACGTATTAGCGTCAAAGCAGGTTAAAGAGCCGGGTGTCAGAGAACTGCATCTACACCGTGTCAGAGATCTGGATCAAGGAGTCAAATCAGATTTCGCCAATATGGCGACGGGATTATCAACGATTTAGGTTAACTAGAGTTTTGATATAATCTTTAGCTAGCGAAAACGCGTAGCACTTGTATTAATAGTATAATTGCTATGCGTTCCCGCTCGCTCAAGATTATATCTAAACTCTAGTCAATCCAACTCGTTGATACTATAGATCAAGGATGGTTTTTCGCTGGATAATGGACTGATAAACAATTTGGCATCGCTTCGAAAAAGTAGCTTTCATCCTAGCTATTCTGATGTCGCTATCTCGCACAGAAACTGAAATCGCGTAAAAAAAAAAAAATCAACAATTGCGTGGGTAAATAAAGCACAAATGAATTGCGTTAAAAATACAAAGGGAACAAGATGGCTACTATAAACACAATAGATGATATCTCTGATAGTGATTGACCAATAAAAATGCGTTATCCATGATCCAGATCTCTGAACGAGTCCCGCCTCTTTAACCTGCTTTGACGCTAATACGTAAGTACCAAAGATGCACCCTGGACTAAACTTTTTACAATTTCTGGTGTCTCATTATCTTCCGTGTTGGGCTGAAAGAAGGTTGTTATGACTGCTTCTGGTTTTCTTAGCTCTATGTCACCACTGCATTGAATCTCCATGGCCAGGGGAGGTTATACTGGAGAGAGCCAAATTCAAAACTATTCCAACATGTCAACAATGATTCACGACTCTCCGGTTTTATGATTTACAGTGATTAGCATGGATTCGGAAGGAAGAGAAATATTTGCCGATAACAAAGTCAGTTTTGTCAATCTAAAAAATTATCCAAGTTCTCAAAATGAAACTACTGACACTTCAGGATTCAAATTGTGTTCTGCATTTTGTAACTCAGACCATGTTGGGTTTGTTTGTATGATGTTAATAAATAATAAAACAATTTGGACAAAGAAGGTGAGTTCAATTTTCCTCCATGGAATTCAACCATTTTGGTTGGGGTATTCATTTTGGCTTCCTAGGTTTATTTCCTTGGCATGTTTATTGTAGATTTACTTCCTTGGTTTGTTGTCCTAACCAATGTTTTCAATTTGAAGGAAAATGATATCTCTTGAATGATTACCATCTTTATTTAGCTTGTAGATTAAGTTTGTCTAGTTATTAGTAGACAAATCTCAAGCAAACTGCAAAAGTAAAACTTTCACAAAATACATTACTTTTACTTAGCCCTCTGAAAAATATTTATTACAGGACAGGCCTTGAATTAACCTGTTAACTTCTCCTTCGAGGGTTGTCAACATGAATTACAAGGAGATATTCATTCGTCTACAGGCTAACAATGTTTTTTAATTACCAATTTTCCTTTTTGCTTATAATTTAAGGGCCTTTTTTACTTTACCAACACCAATTTCTTATTTCTAAAAGAGTAATTTATCTTATTATTAAATTAATACTGGAAGCCAGTTGGCCGTGAGTGCTTAGGTGTATGCACTCTGGGCCTAAGGTTGTGGGTTCGATTCCCACTGATAACTTAGAATGGTTGAAGGAGATATTTTTATATCCATCGATTTCCACTCTGCAACTTCTCAAACTCCATCTAAATGCTGGAGATCTTCTTTCTAGAAAAGCAACCTTCATAAAGTGTCATTTTTTACATTTGTTTCATCCAATATTCCGAACCTTTGAAATGTCTTAAATGCCACTTCTTCTGATTTAAGAAAACGACTCAATTGCATCAGATTAATTATTAACAAAAGCCACTTAAATGTTTCTTTAAATCTAGGAGTTAATAGGTAGGTAACCTCCTCCATGTTTATTTCTTTTCTTTTAAAATAGACATATGTTATAAAATAATGGTAAAATAAATCACTAATAATATCAAAAAGTAGCTGGTGTGGCTAAAGTAAAAATACCCTAATTTCAGCATAATCTCAATAACTTGGCAATCAAATAAAATGTTTACCAATTGACTGATCTTCCATCCACCCTAATACTGAAATTTGAATCGAAAATGGTTGAAAAGTCTGAATGATTTTTTTCTGATTTGTACAATTTTTATAACCATTAATGATGATCATTTACAATTGCCATAGTATTTTTTATTGTTTAATTAATGGTTGTTTACATATTTCCAGTTGACTGAGAATGATATTGACGAATTGGCGTCTGAAATCGACATGCCACGGAAGGAGTACTACGAATGCTTGAATGATTTCCTCTCTTGTTGGGGACCAAAAAACGACAGTGTGACATTCACAAATGGTGTTTTAGAATGGGACAAAATGTATGAAAATGGATTCCTTGTGCACTACGGAACTTTTGCTTTTGATTTGGTTTGTTCATGTTTATTTATTTATCTAGACGGATAGACAGTCTTTATTAAAAATAACGAATGATACAAAAGTATATGATGTTTAGAAAAATATACTGTAAAAATACTGTCACATTAGTACTGCGTGGTGAAATTGGTACGAACCTATACTGTTGGAATATTTTCATTTATCTGATACCAAAGGGCAAAAATTTGCCCAAGGAGTGCAAACAGACAAAAATATACCTATATATAAATATATATTAAAAAAAAAAAAAAATGAAAATATCCTAGTAGTATATAGGTTGTATCAATTTCACGACACTGTACTAACGAGACCCCATTTTACAGTATTTATTATGAACATTTCTTGTAATTCTAACTATGTTTCCTCTTAGCTAACTGCCTTCAGGGGAAATGCCTACTATAATTATGGCCATATCATGAAAATTATAAACCACAAAAAACAGATAATAGAAAGGCTTCATAAACTCTAATATCACAGAAACTACAC
Source organism: Gonocerus acuteangulatus (assembly GCA_946811695.1). Classification (NCBI taxonomy): domain Eukaryota; kingdom Metazoa; phylum Arthropoda; class Insecta; order Hemiptera; family Coreidae; genus Gonocerus; species Gonocerus acuteangulatus. Next base: position 4,273,711 of record OX328129.1, on the reverse strand, counting down.
AACAACTAAAATTACAAAATAAATTTAATGCAACTATAACAAATACATTTTAAATATAAATGCCACCACCTCATTGGGGGCGTCGTTCAACGTGCAATCATTGTGGTGATGTGCTTAACGTTGATCACATTTTGGCAGAGTGCTCCCATTTGCAAAGAACTAAAGATAAGTTTGGTATTCAGGGTATGGCAATTTTAAACAAATTGGAATCCTCTGAAAATATAATTATCTTAAATTCATCGAAACATACTTAAAAAAATAAAAAATAATAATAAGTCCTGTAAAGGCCACGAGGGTCCTAAGGAGCAGATACTGTAGAGGTATCTGATTCATGACCATACGGCACACTAGGGAGATAGTGTGGTCAGTACTATGCTCCGGCTGCCTGATTTTCCCCTTTGCGGCTTTGTCGGCTAGGGTCATTTGCACCAAGAAACCCATTAATAATTAATTAAAGGCTGGGTTGGCCTAGGGGCGGTCAGGGAGGCTGAATCCAACCCATGAATGAAGACACTAGAAGATAAAAATCTTTAGTACTATGCTCGGGATTTGAACTCAGGTCCTCCAGCATATTAGTCCAGTGCTCTACCACTGAGCTAACCTCACCCCCTATTAGTCCAGTGCTCTGACACTGAGCTAACCTTGTCCCCAAGAAAAATATAAATCCTAATAAATTTTGTGTAAAAGAAAAATGGAAATAATATAAAACAATTGACTTTAAAAATTAAATTCATTCCTAGTAGATTTGTTTTAAAGCACATCTGCTGATAGGGCATTAGGGCGGGCTATCAATGGATTACTAGTATCCATGGCAGAAAAGGGAATTCCTCAGCCCTAAGTTCCAACCCCAAGCCACTGGACCACAAGGCATGGACTACTAATTCCTAGTAGATTTGTTTTAAAGCGCATCTGCTGATAGGGCATTAGGGCGGGCTATCAACGGATTACTAGTCTCCATGGCAGAAAAGGGAATTCCTCAGCCCTAAGTTCCAACCCCAAGCCACTGGACCACAAGACATGGACTACTAATTCCTAGTAGATTTGTTTTAAAGCGCATCTGCTGATAGGGCATTAGGGCAGGCTATTAACGGATTACTAGTCTCCATGGCAGAAAAGGGAATTCCTCAGCCCTAAGTTCCAACCCCAAGCCACTGGACCACAAGGCATGGACTACTAATTCCTAGTAGATTTGTTTTAAAGCGCATCTGCTGATAGGGCATTAGGGCAGGCTATTAACGGATTACTAGTCTCCATGGCAGAAAAGGGAATTCCTCAGCCCTAAGTTCCAACCTCAAGCGACTGGACCACAAGGCATGGACTACTAATTCCTAGTAGATTTGTTTTAAAGCGCATCTGCTGATATGGCATTAGGGCAGGCTATTAACGGATTACTAGTATCCATGGCAGAAGAGGGAATTCCTCAGCCCTAAGTTCCAACCCCAAGCCACTGGACCACAAGGCATGGACTACTAATTCCTAGTAGATTTGTTTTAAAGCGCATCTGCTGATAGGGCATTAGGGCAGGCTATTAACGGATTACTAGTCTCCATGGCAGAAAAGGGAATTCCTCAGCCCTAAGTTCCAACCCCAAGCCACTGGACCACAAGGCATGGGCTACTAATTCCTAGTAGATTTGTTTTAAAGTGCATCTGCTGATAGGGCATTAGGGCAGGCTATTAACGGATTACTAGTCTCCATGGCAGAAAAGGGAATTCCTCAGCCCTAAGTTCCAACCTCAAGCCACTGGACCACAAGACATGGGCTACTAATTCCTAGTAGATTTGTTTTAAAGCGCATCTGCTGATACGGCATTAGGGCGGGCTATTAACGGATTACTAGTCTCCATGGCAGAAAAGGGAATTCCTCAGCCCTAAGTTCCAACCCCAAGCCACTGGACCACAAGACATGGGCTACTAAGTCCTAGTAGATTTGTTTTAAAGCGCATCTGCTGATACGGCATTAGGGCAGGCTATTAACGGATTACTAGTCTCCATGGCAGAAAAGGGAATTCCTCAGCCCTAAGTTCCAACCTCAAGCCACTGGACCACAAGGCATGGACTACTAATTCGTAGTAGATTTGTTTTAAAGCGCATCTGCTGATACGGCATTAGGGCGGGCTATTAACGGATTACTAGTATCCATGGCAGAAAAGGGAATTCCTCAGCCCTAAGTTCCAACCCCAAGCCACTGGACCACAAGACATGGGCTACTAATTCCTAGTAGATTTGTTTTAAAGCACATCTGCTGATAGGGCATTAGGGCAGGCTATTAACGGATTACTAGTCTCCATGGCAGAAAAGGGAATTCCTCAGCCCTAAGTTCCAACCTGAAGCCACTGGACCACAAGACATGGACTACTAATTCCTAGTAGATTTGTTTTAAAGCGCATCTGCTGATAGGGCATTAGGGCAGGCTATTAACGGATTACTAGTCTCCATGGCAGAAAAGGGAATTCCTCAGCCCTAAGTTCCAACCCCAAGCCACTGGACCACAAGACATGGACTACTAATTCCTAGTAGATTTGTTTTAAAGCGCATCTGCTGATAGGGCATTAGGGCAGGCTATTAACGGATTACTAGTCTCCATGGCAGAAAAGGGAATTCCTCAGCCCTAAGTTCCAACCCCAAGCCACTGGACCACAAGACATGGACTACTAATTCCTAGTAGATTTGTTTTAAAGCGCATCTGCTGATAGGGCATTAGGGCAGGCTATTAACGGATTACTAGTCTCCATGGCAGAAAAGGGAATTCCTCAGCCCTAAGTTCCAACCCCAAACCACTGGACCACAAGACATGGGCTACTAAGTCCTAGTAGATTTGTTTTAAAGCGCATCTGCTGATACGGCATTAGGGCAGGCTATTAACGGATTACTAGTCTCCATGGCAGAAAAGGGAATTCCTCAGCCCTAAGTTCCAACCCCAAGCCACTGGACCACAAGACATGGGCTACTAAGTCCTAGTAGATTTGTTTTAAAGCGCATCTGCTGATAGGGCATTAGGGCAGGCTATTAACGGATTACTAGTCTCCATGGCAGAAAAGGGAATTCCTCAGCCCTAAGTTCCAACCTCAAGCCACTGGACCACAAGGCATGGACTACTAATTCCTAGTAGATTTGTTTTAAAGCGCATCTGCTGATAGGGCATTAGGGCAGGCTATTAACGGATTACTAGTCTCCATGGCAGAAAAGGGAATTCCTCAGCCCTAAGTTCCAACCTCAAGCCACTGGACCACAAGACATGGACTACTAATTCCTAGTAGATTTGTTTTAAAGCGCATCTGCTGATAGGGCATTAGGGCAGGCTATTAACGGATTACTAGTCTCCATGGCAGAAAAGGGAATTCCTCAGCCTTAAGTTCCAACCCCAAGCCACTGGACCACAAGACATGGACTACTAATTCCTAGTAGATTTGTTTTAAAGCGCATCTGCTGATAGGGCATTAGGGCAGGCTATTAACGGATTACTAGTCTCCATGGCAGAAAAGGGAATTCCTCAGCCCTAAGTTCCAACCCCAAGCCACTGGACCACAAGACATGGACTACTAATTCCTAGTAGATTTGTTTTAAAGTGCATCTGCTGATAGGGCATTAGGGCAGGCTATTAACGGATTACTAGTCTCCATGGCAGAAAAGGGAATTCCTCAGCCCTAAGTTCCAACCCCAAGCCACTGGACCACAAGACATGGACTACTAATTCCTAGTAGATTTGTTTTAAAGCGCATCTGCTGATAGGGCATTAGGGCAGGCTATTAACGGATTACTAGTCTCCATGGCAGAAAAGGGAATTCCTCAGCCCTAAGTTCCAACCCCAAGCCACTGGACCACAAGACATGGGCTACTAAGTCCTAGTAGATTTGTTTTAAAGCGCATCTGCTGATAGGGCATTAGGGCAGGCTATTAACGGATTACTAGTCTCCATGGCAGAAAAGGGAATTCCTCAGCCCTAAGTTCCAACCCCAAGCCACTGGACCACAAGACATGGACTACTAATTCCTAGTAGATTTGTTTTAAAGCGCATCTGCTGATAGGGCATTAGGGCAGGCTATTAACGGATTACTAGTCTCCATGGCAGAAAAGGGAATTCCTCAGCCCTAAGTTCGAACCCCAAGCCACTGGACCACAAGACATGGGCTACTAATTCCTAGTAGATTTGTTTTAAAGCGCATCTGCTGATACGGCATTAGGGCGGGCTATTAACGGATTACTAGTCTCCATGGCAGAAAAGGGAATTCCTCAGCCCTAAGTTCCAACCCCAAGCCACTGGACCACAAGGCATGGGCTACTAAGTCCTAGTAGTTGTATCTATTCCAGATCCTTAAAACAACAATAATTCCTTTGTTTTAATGAATATGACACTTCATTGTCTAATTTTTAATTTCACATTTGTTTCAATTTCATATATTTGCTTTAGAATTGCTCTTTTATCATTATTCATATGAATTTTTAAATTCATTTAAGAGTAAAATAAGTTGTCTATTTAACTCGACATGAAAAATGACAAAGAGTTTGGCTTTTTTTGTGACTTTATTTTGTGTTGGTAATAGCATGTTGTTGTAGTAATCCTGCAAGTCAAGTAACAGCTAGTGGGCTATTCCACTTTCTAGCAGTGTGGCTGTTCAGCGCCAAAAATCTCGCTGTACATGGAATTTCAATACAGCAATTATTTAAATTTGCTTAACAGTATAATGAGTTTATTAATTTGAAATTAAAGCAAGAATAGCAACAATTTTGGATGGAAAATAATATGGGTTTCTTATACTGAATTTTCCAAATCACGCTAGGTATAAACATTTTATGGAAACACACAGTTCCTGTGAGTCAGACTTTTATTTTACCTTTTGCCTTTATACTGACAATTAGAAAGCAATGTTTCTAAAATACTCCTAATTCTGAGTGTTTATTCATGAAAAAATAATATGTATACTGATTTTTTGTTGTTTTTTTTTTTTCAGTTGGAGAATTCTGAGATTATTGGAATTATGCTGTCTAATCTTATTGATCAGAATTTGAGTTTATCCAATACAGTTGACGATCTCTCTAGTAAAGTAGAAGATCTTCAAGAAGGTAATTTAGTTTTCGTCTTAAATAGGATCCCAATAACACTGGTGAACAAAAATGGACTTTTTTTATTTTACATGAACTAAAATAACATTTTCTAAAAGTATTTTTGGTGCTGAATTCAAATAGTACTTTAGTTTTTCTCCATCCTAAAGGAGTGATATTCATTTGAATTTTTATAATATTTCAAAAAAGTCAATCTAATTCATTCTGCCTTACCTAGATTGTGGTAGATAGTGATTTTCGGGAATATTTTGCATCTGGTACATGTCTTTTCTTAGTCCAACAGCCAGCATATTGGAACACTACTTGCCATCGTACCTATTTTCCATAGTAGAAATTTGCTGATGAAAACGCTCACCTTGCTCATCGCTGACAGCTCCAAGATTTTCAGAGAAGTCTAAATTTTGAATTTTGACGGACATGTTGCATCCCATAGCTTTATAAGGATGCAGAAGATCCAGAGGAATTGTAGAATATGAGAGCGTGGAAGGATTGTGGAATATGAGAGCGAGGAGGGATTGTGGAATATGAGAGCGAGGAGAAATCGTGGAATATGAGAGCAAGGAGGGATTGTGGAATATGAGAGCGATGAGGAATTGTGGAATATGAGAGCAAGGAGGAATTGTGAAATATGAGAGCGAGGATTAATTGTGGAATATGAGTGCAAGGAGGGATTGTCGAATATGAGAGCAAGGAGGGATTGTCGAATATGAGAGCGAGGAGGAATTGTGAAATATGAGAGGGAGGAGGAATTGTGGAATATGAGAGCGAGGATTAATTGTGGAATATGAGTGCAAGGAGGGATTGTCGAATATGAGAGAAAGGAGGGATTGTGGAATATGAGAGCGAGGAGGAATTGTGAAATATGAGAGGGAGGAGGAATTTTGGAATATGAGAGCGAGGAAGGATTGTGAAATATGAGAGGGAGGAGGAATTGTGAAATATGAGAGTGTGGAGGGAACAAGTGAGGGAGGGGAAATTACAACACTATATAAAGCGTGAAATAGACAATAATATAGTAAATATTTCCATATAATATAAAAGAGTGCTGTGGAAAATAAAAGAATAACAAATAAATGCATATCCCCAAAAAAATATGAAATCCTTTAACAAAACAAATGTGAGTAAAAAACAAACAGAAAGCGAATAAAATGTTTTGACAAATATTAATGTATATATAAATATGTTGGCCTAAGAAATTTTTGAATGTTGGTAGATTTTCAGAAATCGTTCTTTATTATAGAAATATTCTTTTCTTAAGCCCTTCAGTGTGATATAACTCCCCAGCAAGTAGTCTACGCAAATATTTACCATTTTCCCTCCTCAAGAGTTATTTGAGATGCAGGAAACGTCTAAGTAAAATAAAATGTTTAAGAACAGTAGTTTTGATGTTATTGACATTCAACTATTCAGATTTTCAATTTCCTTTTTTATTAACGTTGTTCTGTATGTACAGGATTCAGCGAACTCCAGCACCACGCCGAAGCCCTGGTCGCAGAGAAGAACAACATGGAGAGCTTGCTATATTCTCGGTTCCTTCTCATTTTGAATGAGAAGAAAGAAATTATTTCTCGATTAAGCAGTTCCACAGATTAGAAATACGTTAACAATTGTAAATAATTAATTTAGTTACCTAGGCTTTATTAAAAGGAGCCGTGGATTTACTTTGGAAGAATAACATCAACTACTTTAAAAATTACACAAACCAAATTAAATTTCAACTGATAAGTGAAAAAAAATAATAAAGAAATTTTACTTTTGACAAGACACATCTTGTTAAGAAAAACAACAGTTTTCCCCCAGCCTGTGACCAGGGATGAGTTTGTGAAAACTATTCATGTAAAGGGGCTCTCCCGTGGTCTAGTGGCTAGCGCCTTACATTCATAAGTGGGAGTGGGTTTGACTTTTTTAAAACCTTACTCAAACTTAAGGAATCAACAAAATATGTACAATTTAGTAATCATTTCATTAATTTTATTTTCTTTGATATGCCTTTCTGTTATAAGACATATATTATGTATTTATTAAGAACATACCACTAGGTAATAAATCCATTGTGAAAAGAATTTATAAAATTTGTACACAATTTTTAAAACACACCTTACAAAGACCGTAGTTGGAACAAGACTAAACAGAGGAAGTGGAAGTGACCGCTTTCCGATTGACCGATTCAGCTCATTTTTACAACACTTCTTTCTCATGAGTTACCCACGACGTATACCGCGTTTCGTTACAATACAGCAGAAATTACGACCGGTATGAGTATATCAAGAATTTGGGTCAGGAGTAAACCCCCCCTTCTAATAAACCGATTTAGTTTATTTTTACAACACATATTTACCTGTAGATTACCACTACGAATAACGAGTTTTGTCGAAATATACCAAAAATCGCGGCTGGTAATGGCGAATTGGTATTGTGGGTCCGGAGTAAACCCCCCTCCTAATGAACCGATTTAGTTCATTTTTATATCTCACTTTTCTCTCTATATTACCACTACGAATACCAAGTTTCGTTGAAATATAACAAATATTACGGCTGACATAGTCAAATTAGTGTTTTGGATTCGGGGTAAACCCCCCCTTCCGGTGGACCGACTTCGGTGGTTAACGAACTCGTTCAATCGTTTGCTAATTGAATGCTATATACCAAGTTTCGTGACGAAAAAACAAAAACTCTGGCCGCTATCGTGTTAACAGACACATATATATATATATATATATATATATATATATATATAAATTTTAACGGGGGTCATTTTCGGTGTCTACTAGGTAGGATCGATAAAGATTTGAAGAAATTTTTCAAAAATTCCGTCATGAGTCCAACCTCAATAGCTACTTTCCTTCGGAGGAAAGTGCTGAAAATGCTATTCATAATATGAGAAATGCCTAGTTTGTCAATTTTGTAATAGTCAGAGAACTGGTAACACGTTTCATAAAGTGTTTTATGCACCTTAAAATTTTGCTATGACGTACCTCTTGGGTAGATAAGAATGTTTACATGTGTTGGCTAGACTTACAGTGGAACACCAGGTACTGCGCATAGGGGAAAGGTGGAAAAAACGTATTGCCCAAAAATAGTGTTTTATTCAGAAGCCAACTATCATTAATGTAAAAAACAAATGCTAATTAAGGCAATTATAAATAAGGCAGACATTTTTAAGGGGGTTAAAATGTAAATAAAAAAAAACTAAAGTATCTAGTTTTTTTTGGTTTTTTTTTTAAATATTAAATGAAGTGCTTTATTCACGCAGCGATCTAAACAGCGTCTTCAATAAACATAATTGAAAATAATTACAAAAGGGCAGACATTTTTTGTGGGTTTTAATTATCAGGAAACGCAAAAATAAATGTTGCCTATGATAGACTGGAAGAGTGAGTGAGAACACCGATCATCTGGGCAGTTGTGGTTGTTCTCTGTGCTCTCATTGGTTCTTGCTCACATGATCTTGTACAGCTGTCCTGTTTTAAATGGCAGTGTGAATAAAACACTCATTTGATATTGAAATAAAAATTTTTTACACCTTTCTCCTATGCGCAGTTCCAGGGTAAGTCTAGCCAACATATATTTACCTTCTCATCTACCCAAGAGATGCACTATAGCAAACTTTCAACAAGTTCTGTATTATTTAGTTATTGGATTTAATATGTATATATAACAATTGTTTTATGTATATATATAGCAATAATTGGTTTTTCTTTTAGTAATTATTTTTACTGAAGAAGGCTGCCAAAGAGGATGTAGATATGTCTGAATATATATTCTTCTCGAAATTTGTGTTTCTTCTTAGCTGAAACCCGTCCAATCACTCCTTCATACTGGATTCAGATCATTAAACAAATTCTTATTCTTCTCTCATACATTAAAGTGATTTTCCTAGATTTCTTTGTGATTTTTACACATCCACTGCCACAGTAATTTTCAAGATTCCAGTCTAGAAAGCCGATTTATTGCTTGCTTTGCTGCTTTGTTGATTGGTTTTCTGCGAAACAAGGAATTGCTATTTGCAAAAAAAATATTTGAATCTGGAGAACAAAATAGCTTTTAAAATAAACAATGAACAACTAATCAATGACAATGAATGGGCTGGCATCAAATTGAAGCTTATCAAAACTTCTAAATAGGAATGGCTATTCAATTTATTGTTTATTATGAGTACATTACACATTTTTAATGTTTGTGATCTATGGGTCCTCAAACATAAAAGTTTCGAGTAGGCACTTCGGGATTGCGTCATGAGGTCAACCTTATAAGCAAGTTTCCTCCCTTTGGAGGGAGAAAGGAAATGCGCTAAAAAGAGGAAAAATTGGCCAACCTGAGAAAAATAACTCAGTTTTTTATTCTTTTTTTTTTAATTGATTTTAGCATTAATATTAATTTATTAGTAAAAAGAGATACATAAAATGAAAAACAATTGTTGTTTGTTTGTCATTGATCTTTCTGAACAGGACTCAAATGAGCAAGCTCTACTGTAAGTTAGTGGGGCCTAAAATCTAACTTTTCTTCAAGGTTTCATTGGATTAGGTGTTTTAATGATAACAAAATATTAACTATATTTATTTCAGGCTTTCCAAATGACACCAGGCATGAGATCGTGAAGACGACACAGATCCTGCTAGTCGGCCCTTATTGAATTATTTGTCTATGTTCTTGAAGTAATTGACACTTGTATATAATGTGGTGTGTTGTTTGTGGTGTTATGTTGTTTCAAGGGATAGCTGAGCTTTTAAGTGCATACATATGAGTAGTTTATGAAAGTATCGTACATTTGTTGATTGCCAAACTGATAGAAACAAAATTAATTGTGCATCCTGGCTTAACGTTGAGCGCGCTTCCATAGTCTGTCACCTCAATGAAGACTCTCCTACAATATCTGGTAGTTACTGAAGCAGTTACGCAAATACACCCAATCAAGTGCTCCTTTTTGACCCCTTAAGTTGATTTATATCAAATCAGAGCAATTTATCATCATTAACAATATGAATTAGTAGATTTGTTCGAAATGATCCCAGACTCAGAGAAATGTCTGATATCACACATGATCCGTGGTAAAACCCAACAATTTTAAGTTGACCCTGGGGGAAAATGTGCCTTGTTATAAGAAAATGATTTCAATAATTTAAAATAAATCTTCCAGCCGAGTACTGCCGGGTTCATTTTTGCTCTTATTCAGGCTGCAATATCACTCAGGAAGGTAAAATATCGGTGAATATTTTATAAGAGGAGAGAGTGATTTTAGGTGATCTCCATGTTGCCTAGGTCGACAATGGATCAGAGGTTTAGGAATCAACCAGAGTTGGACATCATTCAATAAATATTCGAATACATTTTTATTGAATAAGGATCTGTTCATTGATTAGGTTATTCATCCACTGATTTTTTTTTATTCTATGAATAACAGGGTTGACTCATTATTCAATAAATTTTTATTGAATAAGAATTCATTCATTTATTAAGTTATTCATTCGTCATGAATAATCCATTACTTTTCATTCATTATGAATTTAAAGAATATGCCACCTAAAAGCACCAGTCTACCCCTCCCGCTCTAGTCTACCCCTCCAGCTCCAGTCTACCCCTCCCATTCCAGTCTATCCCACCCTCTGTTTCCCCTCCTGACTTTGATCCAGCTCCAGACCCTGATCTAGCTCCAGACAACACCTGCTCCAGTTCCAGTCTATACCTCCAGCTCTTGTCTCTGCTCCAGCTCCAATCAACGCTTCCAGTCCCAGATCCAATCAATCACTCATGGGCCTGCTTTTGCTCCAGCTCCAGAATCCTTCAAGCTTCAGTCAACCTCTCCAGCTTCAGTCCCCCCTCCAGTTCCAGCTCTAGTCAATTCCTCCAGCTCTAATTCCAGCTACATCTCCAGCTCTAGTTCTAGCTCCAGTTCCTCCTCCAGCTCCAGTTTTAGCTCCTGTCAATATCTCCACCTCTCTAACACCAGGTTCATTCCAATCTCCAGCCTCACACCCAGTCTCCAGTCTCTTACATTCGTTGTCAATAATAAGTTGACGTTGAACAATTGAAATAAATATTGTTTTTCCTCTACGACCATCGGATTGTCATCAGCACTGTCTTGAGGGTCTTTGATCTTCACTAAAATCGTTTTTTACCGTTATTGAGATGGTTTCAGGAAGTAAACTTTCTTTGCCTGATTTGTGTCCGTAGCGGGGACTAAGGTCAGAAGTATGAGGGTATGATGAAATTAATAAGTTATGCAAAACCTCTTCATTATTGGATAACCTATTCATTATTGGATAACCTATTCTTTATTGGATAACCTATTCATTATTGGATAACCTATTCATTATTGGATAACCTATTCATTATTGGATAACCTATTCATTATTGGCTAACCTATTCATTTTAAGAGACCTGAATTTTCGGAATAGTTTTATCTAGAGATTGTTGAGCTTCCCCTCACATTTTTCCAATGGGTGCCAATCAATTTTTAAAAATATTTCGTTCATGAATTAGCACTTTGGGTACTGTAACAGGCATATAGGAGCAACCGTAATGCCTGACAAATAGCTCTCTCTATTTACAACCAGCCAAATACTGCTTTCTGTATTTGTTATTGACCAAGGTCGCAGCTAATTATTGCGAATTATTCACATAGAAACCCTAAAGAAAACAATGGAATGAGTCGATCTTTGCGACAAATTGACAGAACAATTAAAAATGAGGTTTTATAAAAACAACCGTACTTTTTCGAAAAATGTTTTCGAGGCGATGATTTTAGCACTTTCCTCCGAAGGAAAGTAGCTATTGAGGTTGGACTCATGACGGAATTTTTGAAAAATTTCTTCAAATCTTTATCGATCCTACCTAGTAGACACCGAAAATGACCCCCGTTAAAATTTATATATATATATATATATATATATATATATATATATATATATATATATATATATATATGTGTGTGTCTGTTAACCCGATAGCGGCCAGAGTTTTTGTTTTTTCGTCACGAAACTTGGTATATAGCATTCAATTAGCAAACGATTGAACGAGTTCGTTAACCACCAAAGTCCGTCCACCGGAAGGGGGGGTTTACCCCGAACCCAAAACACTAATTTGACCATGTCAGCCGTAACATTTGTTATATTTCGACGAAACTCGGTATTTGTAGTGGTAATCCACAGGTAAATATGAGTTGTAAAAATAAACTAAATCGGTTCATTAGGAGGAGGGGTTCACTCCGGACCCAAATTCCTAATATACACATACCGGTCGTAATCTCTGCTGTATTGTAACGAAACGCGGTATACGTCGTGGGTAACTCATGAGAAAGAAGTGTTGTAAAAATGAGCTGAATCGGTCAATCGGAAAGCGGGGGTTTACTTTGTAATATATTTCAATAGAAAAGCCCGCCAGAGGTAGGTTCACAAAGCCGCCGCAAGGAGCGCTTTCTACCACTAGAGGGACTGTATCCTGTTCCTGCGTTAGATCAAAATACGATAATATGAGGTTTTTTGTATTTATTAGGTAGTGTAATAGGTACCATGTATAAACATAACTCTGGAAGCAAATTAATAATTGATCAGTTACTCATTACAAATTTAAAAGAGAACTATTCATGTTTTTATTTTATTTATGTAGGATATTTTAAGCAAATTGTTCTGGAAAGCAATCTACACTACCCAAATTCTGAGGAAAGTGCTTAGTTATGCAGCTCCTGCGTGACGGACTTTTTTTTTTTACTGTTGAAATAGGTCATAGGTAAAACGATCTTCGACTTGGACACAACCATCCTTCGGCCGTCACATCCACTGCAGCCAAATTAACTCACATTGGACCACAAGGACATTTATATATATATAAATACATAAATTATAAGGCTTGCTAAAATCATTAAATATAAATTTCATCAAGAATAATTTTCATTTATTTCTGATAATATCACAAAAATAAGCATATTATTACTTTTAGCACTTTCCTCCGAAGGAAAGTAGCTATTGCGGTTGCACTCCTGACGGAATTTTTGAAACATTTCTTCGAATCTTTATCGATCCTACCTAGTAGACACCGAAAATTACCCCCGTTCAAATTTATATATATATATATATATATATATATATATAGGCCAGAGTTTTGTTTTTTCGCCACAAAACTTGGTATATAGTATTCTCCTATCAAACGATCGAACGAGTTCGTTAACCAACAAAATCGGCCTATCTGGAGGGGGGGTTTACTCCGGAGCCAAAGTAGTTATTTGCCAATACCAGCCATAATTTGTGTTGTATTTCAACGAAACTTGGTATTCGTTGTGGTCAACTGAAGAGAAAAATTTGTCATAAAAATAAAATAGATCGGTTGACTAGAAGGGGGGTTTACTCCGGACAGAAATGACTAACTTCCTTATACCGGTCGTAATTTCTATCCCCAATAAAACATAAATGTGAAATAGAGGCCAAGTTCCTGCCACCACAAAGAAACACTCCCTTCCTCAAAAATATCCCCTCCTAAAACCCCCCAAAACGCCTTACCATTCTACACTCTAAAAAAGTAGTATGGGTGTATTAATTCAACCAAAAATATTTGCCAATACAAGAGATGATACAAGAAAGAAATGTCCAAGTTCATTACTTGGAAGACCTCATAGTTACTTACTAAGAACAGTAAAGACACTTCAACTGACCTTTAAAAACAACAATAAAAATACTTATATCCAGTTACTATAATATCACTTTCCTCAACCAGGTATATTCTTAAACTTGGCAATGTTTAGTTTTTCACTAAAGATAATTTCGGCACAAAAAAAAACATTGCCAAGTTTAAGAATATACCTGGTTGAGGAAAGTAATATTTTAGTAACTGGATATAAGTATTTTTATTGTTGTTTTTAAAGGTCAGTTGAAGTTTCTTTTCTGTTCTTAGTAAGTAACTATGAGGTCTTCCAAGTAATGAACTTGGACATTTCTTTCTTGTATCATCTCTTGTTTTGGCAAATATTTTTGGTTGAATTAATACACCAACTCATACTACTTTTTTGGTTTGTAGAATGGTAAGGCGTTTTTGGGGGGTTTTAGGAGGGGATATTTTTGAGGAAGGGAGTGTTTCTTTGTGGTAGCAGGAACTTGGTCTCTATTTCACATTTATGTTTTTTTGGGGATCTCATTACTTTTTTCTAAGTATTAAATAGAATTTAGTTGCCGCATACCTACTGGCTTTTGTACTTCATATAAAACCAGGGTCTTTGGATTCTGTATAAAGTTCTCCTTACTGCTTGATATTTGATACCAATAATCAACCTACATACATCTAATCACTAGACTAGAAAAGTTAGAAGCTCTTCCAGATGACATTACTCCAGAGGACAAATTGATTGCTCGCCTAACTAAACTATTACACTGTAAAACACAGGAACCTTATCCCGAGGATAAAGATCACAATAGGGAAAGTGTAGAAGGCCTATAAGAACAAAGACGATACATTTTGGGTTTGTAATCCTAAACTTTGTAATTTAGATGGCTCGACTTTGAAAAACTTATTATCTGCTTTATTTACTACATTTAAGAAAGAAGTCACAACTGTTTTTGTTAAGATGCGCCGAAATGTTTTTTAAAACATCAAATATAGGTTCTCCTTACAAAGACGATTCATTTGATACCCCACAAGATGGGTTTCAGAAGGAATGATGGCATTTCGATGGAACAAAAAGTAAAAAAAAGTCCGACTCGCAGGAACTGCATCATCTTAGCGCGGTTCCGTTCTTATCCCTAGTCTAATTTGGAAAGATTAAAATATTTATTTACTGATAAGGCTTCGCAACTTTGGCGAATCGCCTGAAGATTAAAATAGAAGCAGTTATTATTTTGGTTCCACCAGTCTTGAATGGTCTTGATTTACGATCTTACCTGGAAGGGTCGGTCAACACTAGAAAGGGTCCCACTAGTTACAAGGTCTTGGAATCTAGGAAATCTATATTTCTAACAATAAATTGTTTTGTTATTTTACTAAACCAGTTTTATTGTAAAATACATTATCCAACTATAAGCAATTAATAAATAACAAGGAATAAAAACAGACAAAAAAAACCGTTCGAATAAACGAAATCAATTACATTAATGTTTTAAGCACTTATTTCTCCGATTGACATCGCCTAATTAAAACTTTCGTCAGAACATTCTTTGTTGAGCATTTAGTAAGCTTTCGAATGGTAACCTTTCGCTTCCCAAGATTTTCAACCGTTTTCGAGATATTAAGAAATTATACGAAGTTCCCAAAACTTTTCATTATTTCTAGCAATAGAAAATTGGTCTCATTTTACCTATCCTGTTTTACACACAAATACATTTTCCTAACATAAGAAATTACAAAAATAAAAATCAATAAAAAGCTAAGGGAAAGAGACAAAAATTACAAAATGAACGACAAACACCCGTTCATAAGAACTAAACAGACGTATTTGAAGTTTTAAGCACTTATTTCTTCGACTGACATCACCTAATCAAAACTTGTTTCAGAATCTTTTCTGTAGAGAATTTAGAAAGCTTTCAAATAGTTTCTATCCACTTATGAAAATTTCCCAACCGTGTTCGAGATATTAATGAAAATATACGAAGTTCCCAAAACTTTTCACGTCTGTTCATAAAATATTTTATTCTAACCCTTCCTTAACTCCAAACCTAACCAAAAGTTTAAGATATTAGTTTTGATAAAATTTGAACATGCAAAAAATGTTTCAGCTGAATCCCATGATTTTATGTACCAAAACCAAAACCGTTATTCAGCAACTATGTTCCCAATTTTCTCGGAAACGGTTAAAGCTATCGCCTTAAAAATGGTTTTTTTGTAGGCTTCTTGGCTTAGGAAAACCCTAAGCCAAGAAGCCTACAAAACGAGTACTTACAAGCATATGAACTCAAAAATGTAAGCGTTGCGATTTTTTTTGCGAGAATCTTGACCTTTCAAATTGGACGACGGATTTTTGTACCAAATTTCATCAAAATCGGACCATCAGGGAAGCCAGAAATGAGCTAACAGACAAATATACATATACATATATATATATATATATATATATATATATATATATATATATACAAATTTGAACCACCGTTATTTTCGGTCTCTAGGGGTTCTGAAACGCGAAATTTTCTAGTCGGCACTTCCGGATTGTTTCATGAGATCAATTTTATAAGTGGGGTTCCTCCCTATGAAGGGAGGGAGGAACCGCGCTAACAATATAAACAGATCTAAGGTGTTACACGGTAGCTGGTGAAAGAAAGAATGAGAAGGTCTCGTATTGTAATTCTCTGTATGCAGGGTATACTTCCAGGTAAAGTCATATACTTTTACTGCCCTTTACCGTTACTCAGAAAGCTCTTTGTGTTTACAAACAAAGGACTCGGTATAGACCACCCGTATTAACCCAAAAGTGATTATATCAAGCTTGATAAACTTCCTGAAGTAAATTAAGGAATTTAAGAGTGCTTAAAAAAGGTTCTTGATCTAGTCAAAAAATTCAAGGAGAATTAGATCATGAATAGAAAATCTCGGCCAAACAGAAGGAAAATATCAATAACAAGGTTAGTCACACTTCGTTTTCAAAGATTGTTAGTTGTAACACAAAAACGGTCACTCATGATTCTAATAAATTAACTGTGAAGGGTGTTTACACAAATATTCCTGTTGAGGCTTTAAAGCTTCAATTTAAAAGACATATTAACCCGCAGGAATTATAGATTGGCCTACAAACATAAAATCTTTGAAAAAGGATTTCTTATTATTGAATCAAACAAAAACGATATCAACAGAGTTTTCAAATATATGCAAAGACCTGTTGATCAATAAAATTAAAATAAAAAATAGATTTCTCTGTATAAGGTTTAATGAGCTCTATTAATTACATATTTTCCAATGTAGTTATAATTTTAACTATTGGAATTATTATCCAAAGATTCATATAATTACTCAACAATAGATTCTAATTTGAAGCACGGCTATTTTCGATATCTACCTGTTCTAAAATGTGAAATCATTTATTAGGCACTTCGGATGACCTCATTGGGTCGACGTCTGAAGCGTGTGTCCTATCTGTGGAGTGAAGCAGGAAACGAGTTAAAAACAGCAACCAATTACAAATACATTATCCAACTATAAGCAATGAAAAAATAGGAATAAAAACAAGCAAAAAGAACCGTTCCAATAAACGAAATCAATTGCTTCAAAGTTTAAGCACTTATTTCTCCGATTGACATGGCTTATTCAAAACTTTCTTTAGAATCTTTTTTGTAGACCATTTAGTAAGCTTTCGAATGGTAACCTTTCGCTTCCCAAGATTTTCAACCGTTTTCGAGATATTAATGAAAGTAAACGAAGTTCCCAAAATTTTCATTATTTCTAGCAACAGAAAATTGGTCTCATTTTTCATATCCTGTTTTACAAACAAATAAATTTTCCTAACATAAGAAATTACAAAAATAAAATGCAATAAAAAACCAAGGGAAAGAGACAAAAATTACAAAAAGAACGACAAAAACCCGTTCATAAGAACAAAGCAGACGTATTTGAAGTTTTAAGCACTAATTTCTCCGATTGACATAACCTAATCAAAAATAGTTTTAGAATCATTTTTGTAGAAAATTTAGTAAGCTTTCAAATAGTTTCTATCCACTTACCACGATTTCCCAACCGTTTTCGAGATATTAATGAAAGTATACGAAGTTCCCAAAACTTTTCATGTCTGTTCATAAAATATTTTATTCTAACCCTTCCTTAACTCCAAACGTAACATAACTTTCAACATATTAGTTTTAATGAAAGTAGAACATGCAGATAATGTTTCAACTGAATCCCGTGATTCTAAGTACTCAAACCAAAAACGGTATTCAAAAACTATTTTTCCAATTGTCTCGAAAACGGTTAAAGCTATCGCCTTGAAATTGGTTTCATTCGTTTTCCTAGCCCAAGAAGCCTATAAAAAGAGTACTTACAAGCTTATGAA
The DNA here is from genome assembly GCA_946811695.1 of Gonocerus acuteangulatus. Lineage (NCBI taxonomy): Eukaryota > Metazoa > Arthropoda > Insecta > Hemiptera > Coreidae > Gonocerus > Gonocerus acuteangulatus. Next base: position 4,255,693 of record OX328129.1, on the reverse strand, counting down.
CTCAAAAACGTAAGAGTTACGATTTTTTCTGCGCGAATTTCGCCCTAAACGCCATCTTCCAGTGGGCGGATTTTGCTGGTTAACGAATTTGACCTTACATATTGGACGACTGATTTTTGTACCAAATTTCATCAAAATCGGACCATCAGGGAAGCCAGAAATGAGCGAACAGACAAATATATATATACAAATTTGAACCACCGTTATTTTCGGTCTCTAGGGGTTCTGAAACGCGAAATTTACTTGTCGGCACTTCCGGATTGTTTCATTGTATCAACCTTAAAAGCGGGGTTCCTCCCTATGGGGGAGGGAGGAACCGCGCTAAAACGTCATAGGTAACATGACACTCCCGTATCAAGAGCTACCTGCGTGCCAAGTTTGGTCAAAATAGGCCAAACGGTGTGAATTTGTATAAGGAACAAACAGACAGACAAACAGCTGATAGACAATTTAACCTAGCCTATGATTCTCCCCGTATCAAGACCCTTCTGTGTCCCAAGTTTGGTCAAAATCGGTCAAACGGTTCGGATTTGCATAAGGAACAAACATACAGACAGACAGCTGGGATTAGATTTTTACCGAGCCTATATGCGTCTAATTGTTTCTTAAAACATCAAATATAGGTTCTTCAAACCGAGACGATTCATTTGATACCCCACATCATGGGTTTCGGACGGAATGATGGGTTTCCGAAGGAAGTACAAAACTGGCACGCCCCCGCTCCGGAAGCGGAGTCAAACACAACTTTTCGCGATTTTTCGATTTTTTCCTTTAATAACGTCTTCATATCTATCCTCATGCAAAATTTCAAGTCTCTAGCATCATGGGAAGTGCCTAATAATTTTGATGAGTTAGTGAGTGAGTGAGAGAGTGAGTCCTATAAATCCCGATTTTCGATCGCTTATATCTCAGAAACTATTCGATGTAGAATTATGAAAATTTCCAGTTTTACTCACATCAAGTAGTATAATACCTGTCTAAAATTTTATAACTTTATCTTTACCTGGTTGAAAGTTATGAGAGGGTAAAAATCGGCTCTAAGACCTCCTGTAATATACACACAGTATGCTTAGGCCGGAACTTGGCCTCGCCATCTACCGTGCGCCTAGATTCTATTATTACGAAACTCTTTATACGTCCCGGCTATCTAATAAGAAAGAAGTGTTATGAAAATGTACTAAATCGGTCTATTCGAAGGGGGGGGGGGGTGTTACTTTGTACTATGTTTGAATTGAATTCTTCCGCCAAACGTAGGTTCATGAAACTCATCAAGATCAAATGATCAAAATGTAAATCTTTGTGTACTTATTACATAGTGTAGTACCCTGCATACCCAAAACTCTGGAAGTAAATTAATTTCAAAATTAATAATTAAAACAGCTGCTCATAAAAAATGTTTAAGGTTATTTTAAGCAAATTATTCAGGAATACACTGGACGCTACTCAATTCTGAGGAAAGTGGTGGCTGCGTTATGCAGCTCCTGCGTGACGGACTTTTATTTAGATAATCTCATTTCTGAGTATACTAATAGTAAGTTGATTAAATTTTACAAATTTTGTAAGATTCGGCAGTCTGCAGAATTTTGTTTGGAAGAGTAGTGGTTTTCGAAAAGATGTCGCTGACCAGAAGCTTTTATTCATCTCTACTTCAGGAATTGAAATTACGGTTTGAATGAGATAATTCTGAACACTGAATAAGCAATGCCCTTAAAGAAAATTTAATGCTAATTTCAAAAATCTAATGAATCATTGAAAAAAAAATGTGTACTAGCAGAGAAAGTTGGTGTTGTACTACAAAAAACTCGGGTTTTTCTAAAACACCTTTAGAACGGTATATGCCCCGAACGGAATGAGATGGAAATTTGTGGTTGGTGATGTTGCGTTAACTTTTATCTCTAGTTTCACCCCCTGAAGGATCGTCATCAAATTGCGTTAAACTCGGTATATTATCTAGGCGCACGGTAGTGCGCCAGGCCAAGTTCCGGCCTAAGCATACTGTGTGTATATTACAGGAGGTCTTAGAGCCGATTTTTACTCTCCCATAACTTTCAACCAGGTAAAGATAAAGTTATGAAATTTCACTGAGGTATTATACTACTGGATGTAAGTAAAACTGGAAATTTTCATAATTCTACATCGAATAGTTTCTGAGATATAAGCGATCGAAAATCGGGATTTATAGGACTCACTCACTCACTCACTCACTCACTGACTCATCAAAATTATTAGGCACTTCCCATAATGCTAGAGACTTGAAATTTTGCAGGATGATAGATTTTAAGGTGTTATTAAAGGAAAAAATCGAAAAATCCTGAAAAGTTGTGTTTGACGCTGCTTCCGGGGCGGGGGCGTGCCAGTTTTGTACTTCCTTCGTAAACCCATCATTTCGTCCGAAACCCATGATGTGGGGTATCAAATGAATCGTCTCGGTATGAAGAACCTATATTTGATGTTTTAAGAAACATTTAGGCGCATATAGGCTTGGTAAAAATCGTACACCAGCTGTCTGTCTGTATGTTTGTTCCTTATATAAATCCGAACCGTTTGATCGATTTTGACCAAACATGGGACACAGATGGGTCTTGATACGGGGAGAATCATAGGCTAGTTCAATATCATCTATCAGCTGTTTGCCTAACTGTTTATTCCTTATACAAATCCACACGATTTCACCGATTTTGACCAAACATGGTACACAGGTAGGTCTTTATCCGGGTAGTGTCATAGGTTAGGCCAAAATCGTCTATCAGCTGTCTGTCTCCATGTTTGTTCCTTACACAAATTCACACCGTTTGACCGATTTTGACCAAACTTGGCACACAGGTAGGACTTGGTCCGGGGAATGCACTAGGATAGGTAAAAAAGGTCTTTCAGCTGTCTGTCTGCATGTTCGTTCCTTACACAAATTCACACCGTTTGGCCTATTTTTACCAAACTTGGGACTCAGGTAGGTCTTGATACGGGGAATGCACTAGGATAGGTAAAAAAGGTCTTTCAGCTGTCTGTCTGCATGTTCGTTCCTTACACAAATTCACACCATTTGGCCTATTTTGACCAAACTTGGCACGCAGGTAGGTCTTGATACGGGAGAGTCATATTACCTATGACGTTTTGTACTTTTTGTTCCATCGGAAAGCCATCATTCCTTCTGAAACCCATCATGTGGGGTATCAAATGAATCGTCTTGGTAAGGAGAACCTATATTTGATGTTTTAAGAAATATTTTGATGCATCTTAACAACAACACGTGTGACTTCTTTCTTAAATGTTGTAAATAAAGTCGTAAGGGTTAAATGTATAATATGCTTGAAAGCAGATACTAAGTTTTTCAAAGTCACCTAAATTACAAAGTTTAGGACCACAAACCCAAAATGTATCGTCTTAGTTCTTTTCTTTTTCTTGAAGGCCTTCTACACTTTCCTCTAGAGTACTAGAGTACTGTCATCTGGAAAAGCTTCTAACTTTTCTAGTCTAGTGATTAGATGTATGTAGGTTGATTATTGGTATCAAATATCAAGCATTAAGGAGAACTTTATGCAGAATCCAAAGACCCTGGTTTTATATGAAGTAAAAAAGCCAGTAGGTATGTGGCAACTAAATTTTATTTAATACTTAGAAAAAAGTAATGAGATCCCCAAAAAAAAAAACATAAATGTGAAATAGAGGCCAAGTTCCTCTCCCACAAAGAAACACTCCCTTCCCCAAAAAGCGAGAAATATCTCCTCCTAAAACCCCCAAAAAACGCCTTACCATCCTACACTCCAAAAAAAGTAGTTTGAGTTGGTGTATTAGGTGTACCATATTTTGAACCAAAAATATTTGCCAATACAAGAGATGATACAAGAAAGAAATGTCCAAGTTCATTACTTAGAAGAGCTCATAATTACTTACTAAGAAGAGTAAAGACACTTCAACTGACCTTTAAAAACAACAATAAAAATACTTATATCCAGTTACTAAAATATCACTTTCCTCAACCAGGTATATTCTTAAACTTGGCAATGTTTTTTTTGTGCCGAAATTATATTTAGAGAGAAAACTAAACATTGCCAAGTTTAAGAGGTACTGTTCTTAGTAAGTAACTATGAGGTCTTCTAAGTAATGAACTTGGACATTTCTTTCTTGTATCATCTCTTGTATTGGCAATTATTTTTGGTTCAAAATATGGTACACCTAATACACCAACTCAAACTACTTTTTTTGGAGTGTAGGATGGTAAGGCGTTTTTTGGGGGTTTTAGGAGGAGATATTTCTCGCTTTTTGGGGAAGGGAGTGTTTCTTTGTGGGAGAGGAACTTGGCCTCTATTTCACATTTATGTTTTTTTTTTTGGGAATATATTCTACAAGAGATATAGGAGACACATTTTTTTTTTTTTTTTTCGTAAAATAATCAATCAATAAAAACAAACCCATTTTACTAATTAATGATTTTATTATAACTATTCTACCGGTTTCACATCCACTGATCCCTCTTGAGGGACACCAAGAGTCAATAAAACTTAATTTTATAGCTTCGAACCTTCTGCTACAAGGACCATGTCAAAATTGCGATCATCTACACGGTTGAGCATTGGCTGTTAAATTTGACATTCAAGTCGGTATTCGTAAGACGTGCATTAGCCAAGTCAAATAAAATGTTTTTTTTTTCGCAAATTTTGACATTTTACAATTTGACACCAAGATCGTTTTGCCCCAAATAAAACCCTCCCCCATGGATTCGAAAGTCACCCTATGTCCTGGGATTCCTGATTAAGCCCTCCCAACCCCCTGGACTCCACCCATGATGGATATGATAACAGAAGCAGGCGTGAACACCCATCTGCCCCACCCAGAAGTAACCACATGTCGGACTCCAGGGACCTATCATAGTTATTGTCTGTCCACGCCTTCTATCATCCATCTAGTCTCTATTCCCTTCGCTAAATAGCCATTTTGTTAGAGTCTACTTGGATAACCTCGTTTATCTCCCATATACTCAGTATTGCATCTTGTTCAGCACAAGAATCAGCTGTGTACGTTTCTATGGATTCACCACCCCTTTCATATCAATGTTGTGATTTCAGGATAAGGATTTATATATATATATATATATATATATATATATATATATATATATATATATTCTTGTATATGACCCAATATATTTTTAAATTCCTTTCAATTCTTTGGAGACCGACTTAAAACTTTTTAAGGTACCGTAAAAGGTTTCCTGCATCCAAAAAGAGTACCCCTTCAAAGGGATTTCTTAAGTATTATTACAAAATTAGTTTAAGTGCAAGGGACTCAGCCAAGGAAGCAGTAGAAGGGAAAATTGAGGTGCATCGAAACACGAGCGAATTTTTCTTCAGATGGTTTAATTCTGACAAGATAAGCCTTGAAGATAAATCTAGATTAGGTTCCTCTTGAGCCGTCAATGAATCTATGCTACTTGAGTGTGTTGGTCGGAATCCGCAGGTGACAACTAGTGGGCTGGCCGAAGAATTGGGAGTTCCAAATGCCACAATAAGCCGGAACTTAAAAACTCTTGATGTCGGAAATATCCTTTCAAGATCAGATCCACATGACTTGACTGCACGGTTAGTCAAAGAACAATTGTCAGAATGGACGGGATTGGCGTCTTGTCCCACCCTCCTTACAGCCCTGACGTCGTACCATCTGAATAAGGTATTTTCAGGTAAATGGCGCATTTTTCGAAAGGTTGGCCCTTCCAAAACTTCGATGATTTCAAATCTACGTACAAGGAGTTCCTGGACTCAAAACAGTCAAGTAGTATCACCGACAAATACTACATTTGGCTGAATGATGGGTCAAAGTAGTTGAAAATTATGGCCTATATTTTAAAAAATAAATTTGATTTTTAAATTTTGTAATGAAGTTTTAAAAAAAATTGATCTTGTGCAAAAGGACTTTTGTAACAGCCTTGTACTTACATACGTACATAAGCAGTAAACCTTTGTTCTACATAACCTTTTACTCTACATGTTTCTTACTTTATATCTTGGCTGTTATTGAGGGCCTCTTGTCAAAAATACACTCCTGTTATATTCTATTCTTCTGTAATTGCTTTAAATTATATTCTTGTACAATAACTGTCAAACGTTTAGATGCTAAGTAAAGAAGTCATTTTTTCCTTATATAGACTGAAAATCAGTGTCCTATAGAATTAGAATGGATCTGGGTTGGGTACCGGGAGCCGAGGAGTGTAGGGAAACGATATATCAATGGAGAAGAATACAATAACGGCGAAGATTGCTCTTTGTCGACTCCTTTTCAAAGAAGATGTCGACCTAGGTAGAGCCAAGGTCCTCCATAAATCCGCATTAAGAGTCAAGGGATGAAATTTTGCGGAAAAGTGGGACCCGGTTTCGACAAAGGGACGCTAATAGAGGCGAACAATGCCGGCAGATGGCAGCTCACTCGAACGACTGACTCCTGCCTCGAGTTCATTATTACCTCGAGCAGAGGGCGACACAAAAGCCGAGGGTGTCGCTTGGGGAGATGGTTTTTGTGTTGTTCGGTGATGGTGTGTTTAGTTTCCATTTAGTGCGGTGTGTTTGTCCGTTTGACCGTGAGAATCGGACGGAAGGGTCGTTAGATTTGGAATTGATGGAGATACAAGGGGGGGGGGCACCTGGTTCCTGGAATATAGGTGTGACTCTTCCAGTTAATAGAATCTTTGGTGATACCAAAAGGAGAAAGATGTTCCTGTTCTATTGTAATTTTCCAGTTATCTTCCAATTTTGAAGAATAAGATGATTCTTGTTTGTTTGCCATTGTGAAGATTGGCACGATCCCTTTTTCTTGTTATCGCAAAAAAATATCACAGAAAGAACGACTGCTTGGGCGGACCCCCCCCCCCCGAAATTTTGATTTGATGGTAAAAACTTGTCGTAAAACCCTTAAAAATAAATTAAATAAGATCACTTAGTTCATAAAAAATATTTTATTTTACGTATCATAGCGTTTTAGTTGCCTAAAACTATTCCAAGCTCTAAATTCTTAGTATTCCATACCCCGGAAATGGTCTCAGCCCCCCCCCCCTCCGAAATTTTCCCAGCCCCTCCCGAAATTATTTTCTCTATACGCCCATGAACGACTGTTGACATTCAAGCAACTTGGCTACAAGAAACAGAATATTGCCTTAAGCAGGCTACACACGGTCAGTTAGACCTGAACAGTCCGCCTGAAAGCCTGTCGCCTGAACGTGTATATGTTCCGGCCGGTCTGTCAGTAAACTGTTCAGGCGGCCGGAATATATACACGTTCAGACGACCGGTCTTCAGACGGACTGTTCAGGTCTAACTGACAGGCCTGCCTGAATCGCGTGTAGCCTGCTTTAGAAAAAGTGACAATACAGGGAGTCCCACATTGAGATGTCATAACTTTAGGGGTTTATTCTGCATCTCATTTATAGTTCAGGGACGCAGAAATGAGCGTTCTATCTGAACATGCAGCTGAGCTACTCAAACTTTTGTCTATTTTTAAAACTGACTTTTTTTTTTAATGAAAAACATCCGGATTTCTAGTTAAAGTATTGTAAATAAGAATCTACATTAAATTTCAAATGAGAAACACCCGTTATTGAAATATTGCCATGTAAATTAAAAGCTAGACTAAAAGCCATATAGATATGAACTATTGATATAAGTGATTTTTTAAATTATTCAATATTCTCTTAATCCGCTATTTGTAGACTTGAATGGTAACTCGTTGTTTTAGAAAAACATTTATTTGAATATAATTTTTTTCTGATTTCTAAGTTAAAATTTAAAAGTTTTATATATATAAAGAAGAAAGAACCAGGAAAAGAAAGATTAGAAATAAAAACACAAAAACAAAAACAAAACAAAAAAAATCTTCAATAAATTACATTTTGTAGTATAATGAAGTGTTTTTTTTTAAATATTTAAGTAGTGAAGCTATGAGTAGGCTACCTTCTGTCAGTAAGTCCCGTAAGTCGTAGGGAATATTTAAGTAGTGAAGCTGTGTGGGCTACCTTCTGTCAGTAAGTCCCGTAAGTCGTAGGGAATATTTAAGTAGTGAAGCTATGTGTGGGCTACCTTCTGTCAGTAAGTCCCGTAAGTCGTAGGGAATATTTAAGTAGTGAAGCTGTGTGGGCTACCTTCTGTCAGTAAGTCCCGTAAGTCGTAGGGAATATTTAAGTAGTGAAGCTATGTGTGGGCTACCTTCTGTCAGTAAGTCCCGTAAGTCGTAGGGAATATTTAAGTAGTGAAGCTGTGTGGGCTACCTTCTGTCAGTAAGTCCTGTAAGTCGTAGGGAATATTTAAGTAGTGAAGCTGTGTGGGCTACCTTCTGTCAGTAAGTCCCGTAAGTCGTAGGGAATATTTAAGTAGTGAAGCTATGTGTGGGCTACCTTCTGTCAGTAAGTCCCGTAAGTCGTAGGGAATATTTAAGTAGTGAAGCTGTGTGGGCTACCTTCTGTCAGTACGTCCCGTAAGTCGTAGGGAATATTTAAGTAGTGAAGCTATGTGTGGGCTACCTTCTGTCAGTAAGTCCCGTAAGTCGTAGGGAATATTTAAGTAGTGAAGCTATGTGTGGGCTACCTTCTGTCAGTAAGTCCCGTAAGTCGTAGGGAATATTTAAGTAGTGAAGCTATGTGTGGGCTACCTTCTGTCAGTAAGTCCCGTAAGTCGTAGGGAATATTTAAGTAGCGAAGCTGTGTGGGCTACCTCCTGTCAGTAAGTCCTGTAAGTCGTAGGGAATATTTATATTATTGCGTTGTCTGCAGTTCGTAAGTATGTATTTGACGGTCAAGGTCTCGTTACACAATCTACAAGTTGGTCTGTCCTTTCTGTCTAGTAGGTAAGAATGGGTAAGTAAGGTATGGTCAGGTTATTGTATTGTCTGCAGTTGGTAAGTATATGTTTAACGGTCAGAGTCTCGTTACAATATCTACAAGTTCGGCTGTATATATAGTCGTTTCGTCTGGTAGTCTGTTTAAGCTAGTCCTTTTGGATGGTCTTTGTTTATAACATAAGTCTTATGTTGCCTTGTTGATGAGTTTATGGCGATCATGTGTTTATGTTGCCTTGTTGAGGAGTTTATGGTGATCCTGTGTTTATGTTGCCTTGTTAAGGAGTTTATGGCGATCCTGTGTTTATGTTGCCTTGTTGAGGAGTTTATGGTGATCCTGTGTTTATGTTGCCTTGTTGAGGAGTTTATGGCGATCCTGTGTTTATGTTGCCTTGTTGAGGAGTTTATGGTGATACTGTGTTTATGTTGCCTTGTTGAGGAGTTTATGGCGATCCTGTGTTTATGTTGCCTTGTTGAGGAGTTTATGGCGATCCTGTGTTTATGTTGCCTTGTTGAGGAGTTTATGGTGATCCTGTGTTTATGTTGCCTTGTTGAGGAGTTTATGGCGATCCTGTGTTTATGTTGCCTTGTTGAGGAGTTTATCGCGATCCTGTGTTTATGTGAAAGTGGATGAAGATACAAAAACGAAGAGTTTATTTGTTTATTATACTGAAACATGAGTTGTGGCTTTTATCTTTGACAGATAGAATTTGGCAATAGAAAGCCCGAACATTTTCGGTTCTTAATATTCTGGATCAGACATAGCTATGAGATGTCAATGTCTGTCATAGGTCCAGAAAGTAATCTTTCACAGGATGTTCCTTGTAAAACGATGAGGATAATAGGAGACCTTCAGGAAGTTAATGTCGCCAGTATGAGATTATATATATATGGCGTATATCCGGCATAATATCGACTGAGGGGACGCCGCGTATTGTATGGTTGGAAGGAGGGGAGACGTATCCATAGCAACGGATGCTATGAAGGAGGGAGGGGGGTTAAGAGCTGCAATTTATCCCGAGTCTTGCAACTAGATAGCCGATCCGCCGATAGGGTGCGCTAGCTGCATCTATTGAAATGAAATGAAAATTTGTATTCTTATTCCAGAACGCAAGTCCCATAGGAATAATTTTGAAATTACAAAATAACAAATAATTTAATATATCAACTTATAAATACTACCAGCATATAATGTACAGCTTCAATATAGACTAGGGGTTGGGTAAAACCTGCAGGGATAGAAGGTGGTGGAAGAGTCTGGATTTAAAGGGTTCTAGGTTAGTAGAATGGCGGACAAAGAGAGGTAAGGAATTCCGTAGCGAGGTGGCACGGGTGACGAATGATTTTTCGAATATTGCTGTTCAGTGGAAAGGAATATAAAGATCGGAAGGACGAGATCGGGTGTTACGGGAGTGAACAAAGGATTTAAATTTAAGGAGTTGAAAAATATAAGAAGGTCTTCGGGATTGAATTACTTGGTAAAGGACTGAGCCGAGGAAGTACTGTCGACGATAAAGAGGGAATAGCCAATTTAGCTCCTGGTAGAAATGTGATATGTGGGAGTCTCTGGAGATCCCGAGGATAAAACGAATGAAACAGTTCATGAGGCGTTTGAGTTTTGCCTCGAGATCGCCAGAAAGTCCACCGGACACCAAACAACCATAGTCAAACTGGGGGAATAATAGGGAGGTTACGAGGAGTTGACGGGTCTTTGTTGGCAGGAGATGGCGGGAGAGGTCCAGCTGTCTAAGGATAAATATGGATCGACGGGGAATTTTGAAAATATGCTTTTTCCAGGAAAGGTTTTGATCAAATATGATTAACTGATTTACAATATTTTATAGGGACGCTGTTGAGATAAAGGGCTGGAAAAGGGGAGGTAGAAGTTATGAGGGAATCGGAGCCTATAACAATGGGTTTGGATTTATCTGGATTCAGGGAAAGCTTATTAGCTGCGGCCCAAGCATTATTAAGATCTACGTGCAGCATGCCTACAGCATCTCGTAGCAAAGAGGGCTTAAAGGATAGGTAGATCCTATTATGCCGAGATCCGCCAATAGGGTGCGCTAGCTGCATCTATTACCTATGCACCAGCTGATTGGTCCGGTTCTGCAAACATTACACCCTAAACCATGGGATAACCTCTCCAGCTTCTAACTCCCTTGTCACAACAGGAGGATACTTCTGTTTTCACACAATATCCACAAACCGGATCCGAAAATTGGTTCTACAAACGATGACAACATATATGCACTAGTGTCGACCGGATGTTTCGGGCCGTAATCCCGTTTCGTTTCGTTCCTACATTACACAACCCATTAACGCAACCAGTTCAAGTTGACTTGCCCACTCAATCAAAATATATGTGGCCTCACAAATCCAGGTGAAATTGAATTCCTGTCGAATAAACACGGATTATTTCTCAATTATCGCCAGATTCGATACCCCGCAGGATTAGAATTATAATGAAGTTTCAAACCACATCAATTCCACACGGAGAAGAGAAAATCTTCATCAACACAATTAAAAAAAATTCTAGGATTGAAATGAAAAAAAAAAACCGTCTTGCTCGCAGGCCAGGTGGCCGTTAGTGTTAAGGCGTGAGCACTTAACACTCCGTGCCACAGGTCGTCGGTTAGATTCCCACTAAGGGGTAGTGGTTTTTCTCTAGAAAAAAAGAAAAGGCATCAGCCCTATCCTGACTAAAAAGGGTGGTAGCCTATAGATAACCCGCCCTACAATTCTTAGTTAATAATATTTATTTATTCACGGAGCTTCAAAACAGCAAGATGATTTGCTCACATAAAAATAATCAATAAAAACTGTATGAAGGGTAAAGAATACAAATAATGGATGTTAAAATTTAAATAAACTCCAGCCCATTGCTGAATTCCCAAGGCATCCTTCAACCAGCCCATTGCTGAAAGAAATCAGTCCCGACTCAAGATGGATTCAAGCTGGGGTGGTGGCTTTTCTTTAGAAAAATGAAAAGGCATCAGCCCTATCCTGGCTAGAAAAGGGTGGTAACCTATAGATAACCTGTTCTAAAATTCTTAGATAATAATAAATGGACGTTAAATATTTAATAAATTTGAATAAAAAAACAGACTTGCTGGAATTTGGACCATTTCCGTTCTTATCCCTAGCGTTATTAAATTAAAAATGACCATTCCAGTACATTAATCATTAAAGTCGTTTTTCTCAAAATTATGTTTTTCAAATTGGGTGAAACGCTACCGCCTTCAATTTTCAGCCGAACAACTTCAAATTTTAACTGCAGGTTTCTAAAGATATTTACTAGTTAGTACGTAGGATTGTTTTCGATTCATTGAATTATAAGGATTTTTCAATAGAAAATGAAGAACTGTTCACCACTTAAAAAAAAAAAAATATATTATTTCTTAAAAATCCTACTACTTTACTAGATTTTACAGTCTTCTTTAAAAATAATTTTAGTTTTTTTATTCTAGATTAAAAATTGCCGCCTGTAGACTATCGCCCGTGAAAAAGAGGGCTTCCGTTCTTCAGATACAGCGCCGCCATTCTGTTTTCGAAGAATTAAAAGTTATTTTTTGTTGGTTACTTTAACATATCATATATAATTTAGAACATAAAGAATTGAAAAATATTTATTTATTTAAAAAAAAAAAAAAAAAAAAAATCAGTTCCGTAACAGGCCACAGGGGCCCTGAGGGGCAAATACTATAGAGGTATCTGATTCATGACCATACGGCACACTAGGGAGATAGTGTGGTCAGTACTATGCTCCGGCCGCCTGATTTTCCCCTTGGCTGCTTCGACTGCTAGAGTCATTAGCACCCAAGGTACCCATTATTAAATTAATTAAAGGCTGGGTTGGCCTAGGGACGGTCAGGGATGCCGAATTCAACCCATGAACGAAGACACTAGAAGATAAAAATCTTTAGTACTATGCTCGGGATTTGAATTCAGGCCTCCAGCTTATTAGTCCGGTGCTCTAGCACTGAGCTAACCTCGCCCCCAGCTTATTAGTCCGGTGCTCTACCACTGAGCTAACCTCGCCCCCAGCTTATTAGTCCGGTGCTCTACCACTGAGCTAACCTCGCCCCCAGCTTATTAGTCCGGTGCTCTACCACTGAGCTAACCTCGCCCCCAGCTTATTAGTCCAGTGCTCTACCACTGAGCTAACCTCGCCCCCAGCTTATTAGTCCGGTGCTCTACCACTGAGCTAACCTCTCCCCCAGCTTATTAGTCCGGTGCTCTACCACTGAGCTAACCTCGCCCCCAGCTTATTAGTCCGGTGCTCTACCACTGAGCTAACCTCGCCCCCAGCTTATTAGTCCGGTGCTCTACCACTGAGCTAACCTCGCCCCCAGCTTATTAGTCCGGTGCTCTACCACTGAGCTAACCTCGCCCCCAGCTTATTAGTCCGGTGCTCTACCACTGAGCTAACCTCGCCCCCAGCTTATTAGTCCGGTGCTCTACCACTGAGCTAACCTCGCCCCCAACTTATTAGTCCGGTGCTCTACCACTGAGCTAACCTCGCCCCCAGTTTATTAGACCGGTGCTCTACCACTGAGCTAACCTCGCCCCCAGCTTATTAGTCCGGTGCTCTACCACTGAGCTAACCTCGCCCCCAGCTTATTAGTCCGGTGCTCTACCACTGAGCTAACCTCGCCCCCAGCTTATTAGTCCGGTGCTCTACCACTGAGCTAACCTCGCCCCCAGCTTATTAGTCCAGTGCTCTACCACTGAGCTAACCTCGCCCCCATTGATTAATTTGCTATTGATAAATTGGAGAAACTGACTTTTACATTGATTACACAAGGTTGTATTACGCCTTAAGTTCATGCGATTTCTGCTTGACAGAATTTTTCAGCATAAATTGAAGGGCTGAGCGCCAAAGGTAACTAACCCATATTTTTAACAAATTTGACTTCTTCAATTCTCTTGATAGAGAATTTTAAGTTTTATAATTGATATAAAAGCCCATCCTTTACGCCTCATTGATTAGTACTGACTTCTGTTAGTTTGTTCTGTAACTTACTGGAAAGCTAAATCATGTGAGAGACAGACTTGACCAACCCACACTAGGTATGGCTTTGTTAATGGAAAGCAGCAACATGAGTGATGTAATTGAAGCTTCTGGTGGCTCTGTGGCAGATCCTGTCTATGAACCATCAAGGAATGTTAATAAACCACGCTTGTGGAGGTCAAAACCGCAACATTAAGATTGCACTGTTCCTGTCCCACATACTACAGACCTCACCTAATCTGTTTTGTTAAATTATTGATAATCATAGAAATCTAAATAAAAATAATTTTTCATTAATTATTAATCTCCGGATATGTGACCACTATTCTTTAAGTGTATGTTATTTTTTATTCATGTAAGAGCCAAACATGACTATACTTTTTATTGTTTATTATCATGTCTAACTATAAACTTTTTATTATTATGGTATATTCATGAGAATTTTGTGTATCTAATGAATAAAGACCAATTAAAATCGTTTCTGTCACCAACACCAATTTTTTCCAAAGTCTTCTAAACTTTAACCTTAATTTTCTCAGTTTGTTCTAATTGTGGGTTAGTCACCTTCGGCACTGAGCCCATCAAATATGCTTCATCGATGACTAAACTGATAAAAATCTTTACATAAAAGTGTCCGGCTGCGTTCGCGCTTGCTATATTCGTACATGTGATTACATAGGTTTGCCGGGTGGACCTAAAGCATATTCCTGAATTTGAGCAGCAGGCTATAAACAATTTTTTTTTTTTTTTTTTTTTTTTTTTTTTTTTTTTTTTTTTTTTATTTCCTTCTTTCCTAGTTAACCATCGAAGGTGTCCTGCGTAATATATTGTTACTCATTATGAAGTGTGCACACGATTTGTGATGTGTACAGAGTGTGTACAATATGTACACGGTGTAAACAGTTTCCAAGGTGACTACGAAACATTATGATAGGTATTTTCCTACCGATAGGAAACTAATCGAGGCTCGTTACGTCCGACTAACATTTATTCTAGAATACAAACATTTTAACAATACAACCGTAATTAACTAATTGTAATCAATTTTTTTTAATTAGTCAACCTTTTCCTTATAGACATAAAGCACATATTGTTGGCGCGCGTTTAAACAATATCTCTTTCTCTCATTCTCTCTCTCTCTCTCTCTCTCTCTCTCTATATATATATATATATATATATATATATATATATATATATATATATATATATATATATATAGGGACGAGCTTAGCTCAGTGTTAGAGCACTCGACTAACGCACTGGAGGACGTGAGTCCAAAATTCGAGCGTGAGTTCTGCAAAATTCGGGATCACAGACCGTCCCTAGGCCCACCGATTCTTTAATTAATTTATCAATTGGTAGCCGCGAAGGGAAAAATCAGGCGGCCGGAGCATAGTTATGGCCATCTGCCGTGTGTGCAAGAATCAGATACCCTTACAGTATCTGCCCTTCTTGGCCCTGCGGGCTAGTTTAATAGCTATATATGTATTTTTGTTCGCGTTTTGCCTTCTCAGGTCCATGAAAAATTGTAAGTTTTATGATTCCATTAATCTCCGCTCTGTTTTATATTTCTTCGTTGAGCAGATTGTTGCTTTCTTTCTTCAGTCCATAGCTACAATGTTTCTTCTTTGGTTTAGCCAGAATTCAAAAAAAAAAATAAATAAATAAATAAATATTCTCCTTTCAGCCTTTTCAGCGTATTTTAACATCCTCTATACCCATTTCTTTACTTCTGTGAACTAAGTGATTAGGTTGCCTTTTGACAGTCTATTTTTATTCCCGTAAAGAATCTTCATTGCATAATTATGTAAACGAAATAATATATATCAAAGGCAGAAAAATAGTCCGATTTTTATGAAATTTGGTACAAAAATCTTTCGTCTAATTTGAAAGGTCAAATTCATTAACCGGAAAATGGGTTTTGGAGCAAAATTCGGGCGAACAAAATCGTAACACTTACGTGTTTGAGTTAATTTACTTGCAAGTACTTGTTTTATAGGTTACTTAACGTAGGAAAAGAAGTTGCACAATTTTTAAAGCGATATCTGTAACCGTTTACAAGAAAAGTTGATAGAAATACTTTTCCAAACTAATTTTCAGATTGGGTATTCAGAAACGATTGATTCAGTTGGAAATTGTTCCAGACTTTTGATTATCATCTAGTCTAAGATTCATAAATTGTGGTTGCGTTTGGAGTTAAGAAAGTATTCGACAAAAAAAAAAAAAAAAAAAAAAAAAAAAAAAAATGATTAATAGACATAGAAACGTTTTGAGATCTTAAATATCCCGAAATAAACGACCTCTCCAAATCCCGATTCCTAACGTTTCATTCCAAATTGTCATCCCACCCAAATCCTAGAGGTCAGTCCCTTTCCACTCAGACCCACCCTAAAGACCTTCCCAGGAGGCTTAAGAGACTTTGGCCCCGTGACCAGCTACCATAACAGCAGTCAAAAACAGCACAAATTGTTTAGATATATTAGGAAGTGCCGATAATGTTTGGCTCCTTCCATATACTGTTCATTGACATGTATACTTAAGCCAGCACAATTAATTATTGTACTTATAATTGTACAGATTTTAAATAAACATGAATTATAAAAAAAAAAAAAAAAAAATATCCCGAAAACGGTTACAAAATCGTAGTAAGTGGAAAATGTTCATTCGAAAGCTTACTAAATTTTCTACAGAAAAGGTTTTGATTTAAGTTTCGACGGGGCGATTTCAATCGGAGAAATAACTCGATAAGTGTGGTTTGTGCGCAAAACTTCAATAAGTGCGAGTTTTGTTCCATTAAACGGGGTTTTGTCTCTATTTACCTAATAAGTGCCAGTTTTGTTCCATTAAACGGGGTTTTGTCTCTATTTACCTAATAAGTGCCAGTTTTGTTCCATTAAACGGGGTTTTGTCTCTATTTACCTAATAAGTGCCAGTTTTGTTCCATTAAACGGGGTTTTGTCTCTATTTACCCAATAAGTGCCAGTTTTGTTCCATTAAACGGGGTTTTGTCTCTATTTACCTAATAAGTGCCAGTTTTGTTCCATTAAACGGGGTTTTGTCTCTATTTACCTAATAAGTGTCAGTTTTGTTCCATTAAACGGGATTTTGTCTCTATTTACCGAATAAGAGCCAGTTTTGTTCCATTAAACGGGGTTTTGTCTCTATTTACCCAATAAGTGCCAGTTTTGTTCCATTAAACGGGGTTTTGTCTCTATTTACCTAATAAGTGCCAGTTTTGTTCCATTAAACGGGGTTTTGTCTCTATTTACCCAATAAGTGCCAGTTTTGTTCCATTAAACGGGGTTTTGTCTCTATTTACCTAATAAGTGCCAGTTTTGTTCCATTAAACGGGGTTTTGTCTCTATTTACCTAATAAGTGCCAGTTTTGTTCCATTAAACGGGGTTTTGTCTCTATTTACCCAATAAGTGCCAGTTTTGTTCCATTAAACGGGGTTTTGTCTCTATTTACCCAATAAGTGCGAGTTTTGTTCCATTAAACGGGGTTTTGTCTCTATTTACCTAATAAGTGCCAGTTTTGTTCCATTAAACGGGGTTTTGTCTCTATTTACCTAATAAGTGCCAGTTTTGTTCCATTAAACGGGGTTTTGTCTCTATTTACCTAATAAGTGCCAGTTTTGTTCCATTAAACGGGGTTTTGTCTCTATTTACCCAATAAGTGCCAGTTTTGTTCCATTAAACGGGGTTTTGTCTCTATTTACCTAATAAGTGCCAGTTTTGTTCCATTAAACGGGGTTTTGTCTCTATTTACCTAATAAGTGCCAGTTTTGTTCCATTAAACGGGGGTTTGTCTCTATTTACCCAATAAGTGCCAGTTTTGTTCCATTAAACGGGGTTTTGTCTCTATTTACCTAATAAGTGCCAGTTTTGTTCCATTAAACGGGGTTTTGTCTCTATTTACCTAATAAGTGCCAGTTTTGTTCCATTAAACGGGGTTTTGTCTCTATTTACCTAACTTTTTAAGTGGTTCTTGTCTTGTTTTGTTTTTAAATGCATTTAACAGTAAAATGAGTATTTTAGTAAAGCAAGGCAATGAAATGAGAAAAATTGTTATAGTGTTTCCAAGAGCGAACGTCGAGTAAGAGGGTGGAGTGATTTCCTCTTGTGGCGCTTAAAATCTTATATTACATCTCTTTGAGATTTTATTTTATATTTATCAATAAATGCTTCTATTCTTTTACTACATAAGGGGGATATGAACGGAACCGCGCTAGGATGACGCAGTTCCTGCGAGTGAGACGTTTCCCTTTTGATTACGTCATAATGATAAGACATATGATGAATGACGTATTAAAAGATGTACAAACATAATCTAAAATGTTATTTTTGACGTAACCGATTTGCATCACGTTTTGTTTACAGCGCCGATAAGTAATTTAATAATCGTTTAACCTATTTAAGTGTCGACAAACCGATTGTTCAGGTGCTGAAAATTAGGGCGTAAACATTTAATATTTGGTTTGCTAATTATCGCTCTCCGAATACAAATACGCTCTGATTTTTAGTAATGATTGTATATATTGGAACGAGGAAATATTTGCTGACGAATATCGCCTGTTATGGAACCCATAACGACGAAGTGTGTTATCAGGGCATTAACCGGACACAAACAGCTGTCAAAAATAGTCAAGATATTTAGTTAACACTTGAAGGCCCGGTGGCCGTGAGTGTTAAGGCGTGAGCACTTAACACTCCATGCCAAGGGACGTGGGTTTGATTCCCACTATGGGGTGGTGGCTTTTCTTTATACAAAAGAAAAGGCATCAGCCCTATCCTGACTAGAAAAGGGTGGTAACCTATAGATAACCCGTCCCAAAATTCTTAGTCGATAATAATGGACATTAACGGCTGTGATAGGATACTATGGAAAGACAGAATTAGTATTTTGTTCACTACATCGAATGCGAAAAATTGTATAGACACCGCCAGGAAGCAAATTGTTGAAAGAGCTGACTCCAGCTCGTTCACAAATTTCTCTCGCTTTGGCTGAAGAGTTGGAAGCCCGAGGTAGAATGGCTCGCTGTTCTTGGACCGTGGACCTACCAATGCATTTCTTTTGGCCGTAATCATTACCCAGCCTAAGGAAATTCCTTATGAAATGCCTTATTCTACTTAAAGTTCCAGAGATTTTCGATATTGTCCAATTTTTATCGTGAAATGTTTTAATCACGCGTTTTTCTTTCTCAGACAACACGTTTCCTCTAGTTATTACTTAATCAGGTTTAATTAGACCCGCTGATTGAATTAATTAATGTAATGATCACTAAAAGTGTTCCTAGAGCAAGATTTAGATAAGAACTGAGTGACTGGACTATACTTTTGTCGCGCCTAAATATTTACATTTCAGCTAATCCTTAGGCAAGACGGATCAGGACTCATTACAGACATGTTCTTCCAAAAGCCAGTGACATTAGAACAGTATGTATTTGAGTAAAGATGGAATGGTTGGGATTCGGCAAAAGAAACCTCAAGGCTGGCGTTAATGACCCTAACGGTTGACACGCCTTAAATTCAACCAAAAAAACAAAAACAAAACAAAAACCTCAATACGATTTTTGTTAAAAAATCTATATTTAGGACGTTTCGGCTACTCATTGGTAGCCTTCGTCAGCTAAAATGACAAGAAAAACAGAAATTAATACAGAAAAATGTTTATAATTGAGATAAGTAACAGAACTATAAATACACTTAACTTATTATAAAAGAACAATTTGGTCTTAAATTCTTAGAATGAGTAGAATGAAAATCAAAAGAAACATAACAAAAAAAGAAGAAGAAAAAAGGCTATTTCATTTTTTTTTGTCTTTTTTGTTATGTTTCTTTTGATTTTCATTCTACTCATTCTAAGAATTTAAGACCAAATTGTTCTTTTATAATAAGTTAAGTGTATTTATAGTTCTGTTACTTATCTCAATTATAAACTTTTTTTCTGTATTAATTTCTGTTTTTCTTGTCATTTTAGCTGACGAAGGCTACCAATGAGTAGCCGAAACGTCCTAAATATAGATTTTTTTAACAAAAATCGTATTGAGGTTTCTTTAGCCGAATCCCAACCATTCCATCTTTACTTATCACCTCGACGGCTAACTATCTAATCATCAGTATGTATTTGCTTTGGTTAAAATATAACATTAAATAATGACAAAAACTAACATAATATAGGGTGGCCTATAATTTTGTCGGGGAGTGTACATAGGTAGGTCTAGGCGCACTGAACTATAAATAGGTTCCATCACGTACAATATTATTGCTAAACGCGCGGAGTGTATACTCAAAACATACAGATCCGAAGAATATGTCAATATTATACTATAATTAACTCAACATAATTTTTCTAACTGCACGTGGCAAAAATGTAAACATATCGTCCCTACTATGTGAAACTATCGAAAATTCAAAATCTCGTTTTTCAGATTCCAGACTCTTGGATTGTGGACCACAGGGCCGTCACATCTCAGAGTTTGATATGGTAGGGATGATATATGTAGCACAGCGTCCAAATATATATATATATATATATATATATATATATATATATATATATATATATCACGTAACAGGCTATGAGCGCCCTTCAAAAGAGGTATCTGATTCTTGACCATTCGGTACAATAGGAAGATAATGAGGTCAGTACTATACCCCGGCTACCTGACTGTCCACTTTCCAGGTACCTATTGAATAAATTAAAGATTGGTTGGACCTAGGGATGGTCTGGGACTACAAACTCAACCTTTGAACTAGAAGATATATTTTTTTTGCAGGATCGAATTTTGGACTTAGGTCATCCAGAATATTAGTTTAGTTCTCTGCCAGCTGTGTATTCCTTGGCTTCAAACCCTCCCATTATGACCTCTGCAACCCTCTTTGCTTGGTGCGTAGCTGAGTGATGGTGTCTGAAGCCAACTTGATGAGATGGAATGGTGCAGGTCTCTTCAAGGTGCTGTCGTAGCCGTTTTTCCAAGCATTTTTTCCAGGAGTTTTCTATGAGTACATAACAACCTTATAGGGCGATAACGCCTTGTGAAACATTAGCACGAAGCGTTCTTCCATGCTTTTGGAAAGCACCCAAGCTCAAGCAGGCGTTAAAGAGTCCGACCCGAATGGTCCTTCTTCTTCCTTGGTAGCTTTTTTAGGATACAGTTCGGAACTAATCTTCGCCTGGCGCCTTCCGGTTCTTCAGATTTCTAATGTAGCCTTTTAACTCCTGTGGGTTTATTTATTTACTAAAGCAGAAGTCCACATTCTTCTGTCATGCGTTTTCTTAAAAAATCGTTCACTGCTCAGCCAGTCTCTCGCTCGTTTTTTTTTTTTTTTTTTTTTTTTTTCCCAACCTCAGTAACCCTGAGATGTGGCCGTTTATTTACTACATGCCCCATGCATTGCATATCGCATGTATTTTGTATACAATATTTTACAGTTTACTTAAATGATTTAATAGTTTTATATGTAGAAAAAAAATCAAACATAATAAGATTATTAATTAGAAATTACAATTAAAAAGTTAAAATTAAACTTAATGAATGTATAAAGATGATTAACTAAGTTAATTAAACTGAGAACATTATGTGTAGGAAAATAGATTATCTGTAGAAAAATAATAAATAAATAAATAAATACGATTATTAATTCAAAATTACAATTAAAACTTAAAATTAAACTTAATGAATGTATTAAAATGATTTAGTAAATTAATTAAACTGAGAACATTATATGTAGAAACATGGATTAAATGTAGAAGAAAAATAAATAAATAAATAATAAAATTAATAAGATTATTAGTAAAAAATTACAATTAAAACTTAAAATTAAACTTAATGAATGTATTAAAATGATTTAGTAAATTAATTAAACTGAGAACATTATATGTAGAAAGATAGATTAAATGTAGAAAAAAAATAAATAAATAATAAAATTAATAAGATTATTAGTAAAAAATTACAATTAAAACTTAAAATTAAACTTAATGAATGTATTAAAATGATTTAGTAAATTAATTAAACTGAGAACATTATATGTAGAAAGATAGATTAAATGTAGAAAAAAAATAAATAAATAATAAAATTAATAAGATTATTAGTAAAAAATTACAATTAAAACTTAAAATTAAACTTAATGAATGTATTAAAATGATTTAGTAAATTAATTAAACTGAGAACATTATATGTAGAAAGATAGATTAAATGTAGAAAAAAAAATAAATAAATAATAAAATTAATAAGATTATTAGTAAAAAATTACAATTAAAACTTAAAATTAAACTTAATGAATGTATTATAATGATTTAGTAAATTAATTAAACTGAGAACATTATATGTAGAAAGATAGATTAAATGTAGAAAAAAAATAAATAAATAATAAAATTAATAAGATTATTAGTAAAAAATTACAATTAAAACTTAAAATTAAACTTAATGAATGTATTAAAATGATTTAGTAAATTAATTAAACTGAGAACATTATATGTAGAAAGATAGATTAAATGTAGAAAAAAAAATAAATAAATAATAAAATTAATAAGATTATTAGTAAAAAATTACAATTAAAACTTAAAATTAAACTTAATGAATGTATTAAAATGATTTAGTAAATTAATTAAACTGAGAACATTATATGTAGAAAGATAGATTAAATGTAGAAAAAAATAAATAAATAAATAATAAAATTAATAAGATTATTAGTTAAAAATTACAATTAAAAATTAAAATTAAACCTACTGAACGTATTAAACTGGTTTAATAAATTAATTAAACTAAACACATTATATGTAGAAAATAGATTATATGTAGAAAATAGATTATATGTAGAAAAAATAAATAAATAAAAATTAAATAAAATAAATAAACAAGATTATTAATTAAAAAAAATAAAAAAATAAATAATAAGTGATTCTTCATATCTTGGATGATTTCGGTCTTCCGTGATGTGGTTGCTGAAGGTTATCAGAGCTCCCTTGAAGTTGCTGTACAGCAGTGAAGGACTCGCCGGCCACTGGTTTTCGTGCAACTCGCTCGTTTCTATCAATTGGCTTTACAGGTTTGCGAACAAATCACATTTATCGTTGTCAGAAGTCGCTGTCTGTTGGTCTGTTTTCTGTCGATGTTTGTTAGTAATAGGATTAAACAGTCAAATTAATTCCACAGCGGTTCACCGTACTGTGATTTAAACCCTCCTGTTACAAACTAACCACTACCATGAATTTACGAGAATAACTACTAATATGTAACTGTTATAAAGATAATGGCTACTGAATGTAATACTGACAGCTGTATAATAGGGACTGTATCTATCTATTGATGTTATTCACTCCTGTGACTCAGCCAGTGAGTGAAATAACCCATGACTGCCTGCTAGCCTGCTATTGTGATCCTCCCCAGGTCCAACCCTTGTCACAATAGCTCCCTTCCTAAGTGGCCCTATACAAATTAAATGGATAAGGACAAACCGCTGGTATAATAATATTACTCTTCCATTTATACTTAACTAGCTACTACCTCTAATATATATATATATATATATATATATATATATATATATATATATATATATATATATATATATATCATACAAATTTAATTGCTTATTAGCACTTTCCTCCGAAGGAAAGTAGCTATTGAGGTTGCACTCATGACGGAATTTTTGAAAAATTTCTTCAAATCTTTATCGATCCTACCGAGTAGACACCGAAAATGACCCCCGTTAAAATTTATATATATATCTATCTATCTATATATACGAAACTCGGTATTCGTTATGTTGATCTAAAGAGAGAAATACGTTGTAATAATAAACTAAATCGGTTCATTAGGAGGGGGGGGGGGGTTATTCCGGACCCACATTACTAATTTGCCTCTACCAGCCGTAATTTTTGTTACATTTCGACGAAACTCGGTATTCGTGGTGGTAATCAATAGAGAAAAATGGGTTGTAAAAAGAAACTAAATCGGGTTATTTGGAGGGGGGTTTACTCCGGACCTAAAGTACTAATATACTCGTACCAGTCGTAATTTCTGCTGTATTGTAACGAAACGCGGTATACGTCGTGGGTATCTCATGAGAAAGAAGTGTTGTAAAAATGAAGTAAATCGGTCAATTGGAAAGGAGGGTTTACTTTAAACTCTGTTTCGTTAGAAATGTGAACTGCCAGACGTAAGTTCACAAAGCCGCCGCGAGGAGCGCTATCTCCCACTAGGGGGACTGTATCCTGTTCCTGCGACAGATCAAAGACATGTCAAATCAACATTCTTTTTTACCTCGCCATTTCACAGGGCCGCCACATCTCAGAGCCAGGCCCGGCACCACATCACGGGCCCCACTTCTCATGGTTCCACACGATGGGGTCATTCCATGTCAAATCAACACACTTTTTTACCTCGCCATTTCACAGGGCCGCCACATCTCAGAGCCGGGCCCGGGACCACATCACGGGCCCCACTTCTCATGGTTCCACACGATGGGGTCATTCCATGTCAAATCAACACACTTTTTTACCTCGCCATTTCACAGGGCCGCCACATCTCAGAGCCGGGCCCGGGACCACATCACGGGCCCCACTTCTCATGGTTCCACACGATGGGGTCATTCCATGTCAAATCAACACACTTTTTTACCTCGCCATTTCACAGGGCCGCCACATCTCAGAGCCGGGCCCCCACTTCTCAGAGCCAGAATGAAAATTCTAGTACTTTGCTATAGGACTTGGGGCATTTTAAAATTATTTTCATCTTGAGTTTTGAGCAAAATGAGAATAAAAGCCGACAATCGGTGCTGCAAAGGTCACTTTTAGTACTTTTTTTTCCAATTATCGAGGATCGGCCCGGGCCCCCACGGTACCCGGGCCCGGGACATCTGCACCCGGTTGTCCCCCCCATGTGGCGGCCCTGCCATTTCAGATATTAATGAAAATTGGTACACCCAAAGTAGGTGTTAGGATAAATAAAAATACCAAATTTCAAATTTATATCTAAAAAAGTTTTCAAAATACGGCCATGAAAAGTTTTCAAAAAGCGTTTTCAAAATCTCGTTTTTTCACAACATTTATGTAGTCATACCTCCTCTCCTGTTTACGTTACAAACATGGAGAAGGTGTCAATGTTTAGCTCTTTATATGCCCTTTCAAACGACATGCAACATGGAGAAGGTGTCAATGTTTAGCTCTTTATATGCCCTTTCAAACGACATGCAACATGGAGAAGGTGTCAATGTTTAGCTCTTTATATGCCCTTTCAAACGACATGCAACACATGATAGGTTATGAGAACATAATTTTTTTCAAAATCAAAAATACAATTTTTAATCTAAATATTTTTAAAAACGCATCTTTCAAAATTTTGAACAAATTATATATAATAGGACATATTATTACTAATTTGTAAAGGAAATTTGGTTATGGGATTGAAATGGGTTCTAAGTCAAAATAATTTAAAACCGAAGGCGGCTTTGGACTAATTTTACGTATTTTTATATATAAAAGCTTAATATAAAAAGCTTAAATATTTTTATATATAAAAGCTTAATAATACACACTTCAACTTCATTACCTTAATTACAAATCTTATTTAAAGAAATATTATAACTTAATCATTTGTTGTAATTAGTTTAAGTTAGAATATATGTCTACAATTTAATGATATATTGTACTCAAAATATTAAAATTGACTAGGAGCTTAAATAAAAAAGTCCGTCACGCAGGAGCTGCATAACTAAGCACTTTCCTCAGAATTTGGGTAGTGTAGACTGCTTTCCAGAACAATTTGCTTAAAATATCCTACATAAATAAAATAAAAACGTGAATAGTTCTCATTTTGTAATGAGTAACTGATCAATTATTAATTTGCATCCAGAGTTATGTTTACACATGGTACCTACTACACTACGTAATAAATACAAAAATCCTCATATTATCGTATTTTGATCTAACGCAGGAACAGGATACAGTCACTCTATTGGTAGAAAGCGCTCCTTGCGGCGGCTTTGTGAACCTACGTCTGCCGGCTTTTCTATTCAAATATATTACAAATTAAACCCCCGCTTTCCGATTGACCGATTCAGCTCATTTTTACGACACTTCTTTCTCACGAGTTATCCACGACGTATACAGCGTTTCGTTACAATACAGCAGAAATTACGACCGGTATGAGTATATTAGGAATTTGGGTCCGGACTAAACCCCCCCTTCTAATGAACCGATTTAGTTTCTTTTTACAACACATATTTACCTGTAGATTACCACTACGAATACCGAGTTTCGTCGAAATATACCAAAAATCACGGCTGGTAGTGGCGAATTGGTATTGTGGGTCCGGAGTAAACCCCCCCTCCTAATGAACCGATTTCGTTTATTTTTACAACACATATTTACCTGTGGATTAGCACTACGAATACCGAGTTTCGTCGAAATATACCAAAAATCACGGCTGGTAGTGGCGAATTGGTATTGTGGGTCCGGAGTAAACCCCCCCTTCTAATGAACCGATTTAGTTCATTTTTATATCTCACTTTTCCCTCTATATTACCGTTACGAATACCAAGTTTCGTTGAAATATAACAAATATTACGGCTGACATAGTCAAATAAGTGTTCTGGGTTCGGGGTAAACCCCCCCTTCCGGTGGACCGACTTTGGTGGTTAACGAACTCGTTCAATCGTTTGCTAATTGAATGCTATATACCAAGTTTCGTGACGAAAAAACAAAAACTCTGGCCGCTATCGTGTTAACAGACACACATATATATATATATGCATATATATATATATATATATATATATATATATATATATATATATATATATATATATATATATATATATAAATTTTAACGGGGGTCATTTTCGGTGTCTACTAGGTAGGATCGATAAAGATTTGAAGAAATTTTTCAAAAATTCCGTCATGAGTCCAACCTCAATAGCTACTTTCCTTCGGAGGAAAGTGCTAACATAAATATCAACAATTTACATATTTATAAATGTTAAATTATTAAAGTGGTTGAATGTTTTACAGTGAAACTTACATATGGCCTACGCGTCGCGCTGGTGACGCGTCGCGACGGCATTAACTCGACGCACAGTGGTCAAAAATCGTCAAAACGCGCTCAAAACTCAATAACTTTAGATGCTGTTGAGTTAGAAACCTGACATTTTGCACACTTACCGGTCTTATAGCCACAATAAAGGTATTGATGAGTCACTCACATGTTATCGAATTTAAATGTTTTTATTAAAGTTATTAGTTTAAAACAAACTGTTTTGTCAAATAAAAAGAAGATACAACTTTAAAACTAGAAAGAAATAAAATTTCTTCTAGACTAGCGTTTCTTCTTCTTGAAATAGTTCACAGCTCGCAGAGCACTCATTAGTGTCACTGATTTAGTGCAAACTGGAGCTCTTCTTCTAGAAATAGTTCACAGCTCGCAGAGCACTCATTAGTGTCACTGATTTAGTGCAAACTGGAGCTCTTCTTCTAGAAATAGCTCACAGCTCGCAGAGCACTCATTAGTGTCACTGATTTAGTGCAAACTGGAGCTCTTCTTCTAGAAATAGTTCACAGCTCGCAGAGCACTCATTAGTGTCACTGATTTAGTGCAAACTGGAGCTCTTCTTCTTGAAGTAGTTCACAGCTCGCAGAGCACTCATTAGTGTCACTGATTTAGTGCAAACTGGAGCTCTTCTTCTTGAAATAGTTCACAGCTCGCAGAGCACTCATTAGTGGCACTGATTTAGTGCAAGCTGGAGCTCATTGATTGAGTATTTCTCATTTATGAGCTGAGCCCTTCACCTTTTAGAGCTTTCTCCAAAATCAGCAAAATCTTTTTGTGATCGGCCCTCGTCCCTTAACTGCACTTGGCTGGGCTAAGATCATGGTGGAGCACATTTAATAAAACACTCATCGCGCCAGAACTGATTTTTTTTTCTGAACAAAAGTACATCGGTTCCTACTGGTTTCAGCCCACTTTTTTAATATTTCAGCACAACAATTTGAGATAATTTCCGTTGGAGTAACGAAATATAATCATCGCCTATTGGAAATTGATCTGTCTAATACTTCCTTACCGAAAGCACACTTTTGTCGTTTTGTATTTCAACTAGGACACGATTTTTCACTTGGATCACCTCAGACATCTTTTCCGGTCGATACTGACTTGAGTACTGCAAAAAAAAAATCCATCTTTGCTTTGATTCCAATGTTTACATTGAGATAACGCGCGTCTGTCTGTTAGTCTTTTACCGAGGTCGTTCACCTCTAGCACCGAAGTAGGCAGACTTATGCAGCTAATTTCAGTCTGGGGTCTTTCTATGCATGTCCACAGAAAATGTAAGCCCGAAATTGTAGAGACGCAAAAGTTATATGACAAAAGGGAATTTGATACGTGTCCATTATGACGATTCGAAAAATAAAAAAATGTTTTTTTTTGCCCTTCGAATATCCCACTAATACGACAAAAACATGCGTCATCCTCATTGATCTGAACAAGTAATGTTGAAGGAATGATTTTGGTTCATGAGGATTTGGGAATTGAGTACTTCAATGATTAACCACCGTCCTGCAATCAGCGGCGGGGGCCTAAAACTCAAGAAATTACACTCTCACGAGGTATTTAACATATATTTAAGGCAAAAGTGGTTGGAGAAAATAATTAAAAAAAAAAAAAAAAGTTTTAACCACTGTGCGACGGTACAGTGGCACTGCGTGACATAAATGGTACAGTGGGGTCTGTGTGACCCCACTTAAAAAAAAAAGGAATTTTCAAGGGTAAAACCAAAAGAATTTTCTTATATAGTGTATTTAATGATTAAATACCAAATTATTCATTGAATATAAAAAATATAATGAATGCTTACAAATATATTAATGACTTTCAGCCTATAAATTCTTATATCCAGTCTTATCACTTACCATATTATTATACTACTGTAAATTATACTATATCCAGTCTTATCACTTACCATATTTGGCATTTAGCAATTGTACATAAAGTATTACAGAAAATTTTAAACTTTACAATAATCAAATTAATTTTTGGGCATAACACTTTACCACTTTGGAAGGTCATAAATTTGAATTTTTTGCAGGATATATCCGATGTTTGGGAGCCCTGTATAATACAGGAATTTACTGGTCGGTAGAGAATGAACTGGAATTGTTATAGAAATGTAAATAAAGTTTGGATTCCCAGAAGACAGCGGACAACAGCCCGAACAATCTCTTGATGAAAAAAAAAATTAATTGAATATTCAAATGTTTGTATTAAAGCTATTAAAAATACAGATTGAGGCCATTGTAAGGGTTCTCCCGGGAGACCACGGACATGGCTGACCATGATAGCCATCATGGATGGAGCTATCAAGCAATCAAGGGAGTCATTAGTCACAACAACTTCATGAAGTTGAGAGGCAATCATATCTAGATGTGGAAACTAGCCAAGGGGCATCATAATAAAATTATAAACCATTTTCACAATGTTGCTTAAAACCGGAAGATCTAATATATGGCGAGAGAAATGTGAAATTCAAAACCCAAGTGGAAATAAGAAATAAAAATATCTCAAAGAAACACAATAAATAACATGAGAAGTGCTTCACGCAGGAGCTGCATAACTTTCCTTAAAATGTGGGGGTAGTTTAGAATGCATTCCTCAATCATTTGCTTAAAATAACCTAATAAACAGCCCGGGAATGGCCTTCCAGCAGCAGATGTAACAGACGAGAAGAAGTCGTTCTGTGCAGGCTAAGGATAGGCCATTCCCGACTTACTCACTCTTTACCTTATGACTAGACAGGACAGACCAACTTGTCAGTACTGTAATACACAACTTACTGTTAAACACATTCTCACAGACTGTAGACCATTATTAAGTATACAAATATATATACAACTGGTTGAGAACTAAAGCCAACCTCTACAAGGAAGGGACTATGTCCTCTTGTTCTATTATTATTATGGGGGTGGGGTCTCTCAGATTACTGGAGAATATTTTTACTGGGGGATAGTTCCAACCAGTAAAAAGAATTATTTTTATATTTTAAATATTTTTTTTTATTTAGGCACTAATTATTAACATTATTATTATTATTTTATTAATTAATTATTTTTTTTTCTAATGTGAACTGTTGGTGTATTTTCATACATATGTAAAACCCACTTTGTTGTTGAGTCGCCATAGTTACGAAAAAATAATATATATATATATATATATATATATATATATATATATATATATATATATATAACATATAAAAATAAAATAATAAACATGAATAGGCCTGTTCTTTTATATTTGTAATGATCAACTGTTTTAATTACACAAGCACACAAAAAAAACTAATGGTAGTGGTATTTTCCAAAGACGCCATACATATATTCGCTGAGTCCGTTTCACTCCAGCACGTCAGATTTAAGAGCATTTGAAGGTCTAATATTGTCGTCTAAGTGGTTTAAGAAGAAATAACTAGAGCTTGGATGGTATTGAGGGTCGCTGACTTGGAATCCGAGGTCTGCTTTAGCAAATTTAAAGTCATTTCAAGGACAAATAGGTAGGTTTATTTTGCAAGAAATGAATCTGCAGTCAAAATTCTTTTTTTGGCATAATAGACATATGTTTACATGAAATGAACTTGATTTTGCGTCGATGGGGTGAAACAGACATCGGATTCGAATTAGCTTGCACAAACACACAGACAAACAGAAAAATATAAAAATAATAATAATTGTTTTGGGTACTATTTCGTTGATAAAGGCCCCAATAATATTTTTCCCATATATCTTCCTTGTACAGACAGCGATCCGTTAGAATTTTATTGTATGTATAAATTTATTTATTTTCTTATATATTTTTTCTTCCATTTTAGTAAAAACTATTTCTTTTGGTCCAAAATAAAAATGACTTTTGTTTGTTTGTTGTTAGTTTCTAGAACCCAGTAATAAATATCGGCAAGAATATCAATAAGTCCTCTGAGAAAATAATCAGGTCTACATAAATCAGAGCTTTATTACAGAAACATCTAAACAGTGTTGGGCAAAACTAACCTTAGTTTACTAAACTAACCTTAGTTTACTAAACTAACCTTAGTTTACTAAACTAACCTTAGTTTACTAAACTAACCTTAGTTTACTCTAACGAAAAAGAAACTGACGTTA
Source organism: Gonocerus acuteangulatus (assembly GCA_946811695.1). NCBI lineage: Eukaryota > Metazoa > Arthropoda > Insecta > Hemiptera > Coreidae > Gonocerus > Gonocerus acuteangulatus. Next base: position 4,224,716 of record OX328129.1, on the reverse strand, counting down.
TATTTTTACTTGTAGTTTAATTTTATATTTGTATAATTTTTAGTTTTAGTATCACTTTTTAGTATGGTAATTAGTTTAATAAGCAAAAGTGACATTAATTTATGATATTACTTTAGTTTTAATTTTTAATTCACTAATTAGTTTATTGAAAAAATATACTAGCTATTTTCCTCCAACCACTATACTAATGCATACTTTGATTCAGAACAAGGGTAAAAAAATAGGTATGTATGTATTTTTGTTTAAATAAAGAATGTTTATTTATAAACAATAATGGAAACAAATATAAAATGAGGTTGCAACTTAAAACTTTAGCTTATTTATAACAAAATTAAAACAAATTAACAAGTTCTATTAACAAGTTATTGAATAAATAATTATTTACAAACAAGTAATTAAATAATTATAATTCCCAATGACTTAGTTTTAGTTTAACTAATATCCATTAATTCCATTTTAGTTTTAGTTTTTAGTTTTGCCCAACATTGCATCTGAATCAGTTTATCAAGAGACTGATTCATTTTACTATACTCCGGAGTAATTGTATTTCTACCCCACGACGGAATAAATACTATTTTGTACCGCGAAATAAAGTTTAAGACCCGTTAGAACAGATATAGTCTATGATTTCTCTCCCCAGACGAAAATAAGAAAAAACCTGGTAGCTAAAAGGTAGAAGCTAAAACATCCATCGAAGTAGAATGTTCCTCTGCTAAGAGGTATATTTGTAAACATGAAGTCCCACGTCTGGATGCAATACGTCATAGCCGAACTAGTCCCCCTTCTGTTAGTCCTATTCCTACCACGATGAGCAGCACGTGCGCTAAATAACCTCCATGCATCTGCCTTCTTTACACAACCTCTATGCATCTGCCTTCTTTATACAACATTTAATGATTGTTTAGGTTATGGAACTATTTTTCCACCAAAAAGGTGTTCGCTCCGAAAATATATCTCTTCTCTCCCTTTGTTTAGAAGAAGCCAACTCTATCTTGAGAAATATGCCAAAGTCATTTAAGAATGGAGGCAGCACTTAGTTGAAGAAATAACTAATGGAGGCAGCACTTAGTTGAAGAAATAACTAATGGAGGCAGCACTTAGTTGAAGAAATAACTAATGGAGGCAGCACTTAGTTGAAGAAATAACTAATGGAGGCAGCACTTAGTTGAAGAAATAACTAATGGAGGCAGCACTTAGTTGAAGAAATAACTAATGGAGGCAGCACTTAGTTGAAGAAATAACTAATGGAGGCAGCACTTAGTTGAAGAAATAACTAATGGAGGCAGCACTTAGTTGAAGAAATAACTAATGGAGGCAGCACTTAGTTGAAGAAATAACTAATGGAGGCAGACCACTTTTTCACATTAGTTTAAAAGTTTTCCAAGAAGTTGGGACTTAGGATTTGTACTTCTATGGTTAAATAAGGGATTGATTTACATTACTGAAAATTTATAACACTCCAGTGTTACAGATAACAAAGATAATTGGATTGGAAGTTACTGCAACAATCAAAATAACAACCGGCTAGAATCTTCATTGCATTTAACATTGTTATGGCTAAAAAATGGTTAAGTTTTATACTTCTTTCTGTATAAATCATTTACTGGACATTTTTTTTTTATCAAAGAAAATAAAGTTTGAGAGAATTTGATTAAATCCCTGTTCATAAGTATTCTTTGAATTCAGTGGTCCCCCTTAGGGGACCTTGGGCACTGGGGCTTCATCAATTCTGATTTGTTTATTGGTGGCAATAAAATATCTACCTTCAAATATTTGAAATAATTGATTTTATTTCACAAAATGAAATGAGATAACGTCAGTTTATCAAAATAATTATAATTATTACATGTTTTAAATTATATAAATAAATAAATAAAAAATAAAACTAATATAAATAAAGAAGGAATAAAAAACGCTGACAACAAAGAAAGAACGGCCAGAAAAAAAAAACTATGTTTAATAAATGTAGAGTAACTAGAGGCAGGAAAAATCTTATAAATGCAGAATTGAATGGCTTGAAGAGGAATGTGAATTTTCAAATAGAGCTGGGAATGAAGGTTATACAGAAAGATTATTCAGAAATTGCAGTAACTTATCTTCAATTGAATATGTTTGAAAGGATGTTCGGAGAAGAAAGTATAAGTTCCAACGGATTTTTCGAAACTCAGAAATAGCTGTAAGGAGCATCTCGCCATGACAAGCCCACAAGGTTTGGTTCTAAAATGTTGTTTTATCAGAGCGGCTAGAATGCCCTTGAAGAATAGTTACGGCTTCTGTGGATCTGTAGTAGTTGAGGTGTCTTCCCGCTTTCCCCAAGGATTTGGGCCTTACAGCCTCTATGTGGACAATGTTTTAGTACCATAGACCTCTTTCAAGAATTAAATATACCAAAAACTGGCTGCCCCGAAACTATTCGAGAAAATCACATTGTAAGAATTGTAAGACTCATGAGTGAGTGCTGCAATATTGGGCGTTATTCGCATTGTTATTTCGATTTTCACAGAATAAATAATTTTTCCTAAAACCAATATTTATCATAGGCAACCAATCATGTACTTATGCATTTTATTATTATTTACTTGCAGTAAAATAAAGATTTGTTCATGAAATGTAGTGAATTTTTAAAAGACACCAGATTTAGATACTTGTACACCTAGTACCCAAGGTCCCCTCTAGGGGACCATATGTTATTTTACACATTCACAGTTTTATAATAAAAATTTCTTAAAAGTTACTTCAATTGACTTCATATCAACCCATTTATACAACAAAAAAAATTATAAAAATAAACAGAATAGCTTTGGAGGGTTAACATGCTTTTAGCTTTCCTATTGAGGTCTTCACTTGATGTGACTCGCTTCTTGAAAGGGTGACGGTACTTATAGTCGGAAGGGTTATCTTTTCCAGAAATCTGGGCTTCTGTGAATTCATAGCCCATTAACTTGAAAATAAGCCTTTCCAGACGGGGCGAGGTCTTGTGCTCCGATTTGGTCAGTAGCGACACTAGTGGCTTATGATCAGTGTGAATGACGAACTGAGACCCCCAAGATACATCCAACATTTCCCTCTCAATTTGACTGTATCGTTTTTGTACGTCCGATAAACTGACTCTCGCGCAAGCTATTATTGCAGGCTTCTTATTACCAGGTTGTGCTAGGATGGCACCAAGACCCTCGGGTTCCCTCAAAAATATTTGATTGAAATGGCATTACTAACTTATTTTTTTATAAGTTCAAAACAGGATTGTTCCTTTTCTCCTCATTTCCACTTAGCTAAATTTTGTATAAATCTAGTATGGAAATTTACCATACCCAAGAAACTTTTAATGCCGTGAACATCAGCTGATGGTTTCAATTTAAGAATGGCTTTTTTCTTCTTAGGGTCCACAAAAATTCCTTCACCTGAAAGCACGAAGCCCAAGTAAAGCACTGTGTCCTGCTTGAAAAGGCATTTCTCCTCATTTAATGTAAGGCCTGCGTCCTGCAACCTTTTCAAAACAGCTTTCGGAGTACGATCGTGTTTATCTTCTGACTCGCCAAAAATTAATATATCATCACTAACATTTACACAGCCCGGAATGTCAGCTATAGTTTTTTGTATAACAGCGTTAAAAAACCAACTCCCATAGCCACGTTGAATGCACCGGTTCCCATTGATCATCGAAGTCAAGCAACGTCGGGCGTGGTCAGTACCTGAATGGGTGACCGACCACGTGCCGTTGGCATTATAAGGGTGGCAACCTGTAGAGAGCCCAGCGTTAATAGCCAAATTGTTGATGCGCCGTTAAACGCAAAAAAAAAAAACAGCGTTGAAAATTTCAGGCGCTGAGTTAATGCCAAAACGTAGTCTTTTGTACCTGAACAAATCGAAGTGGGTAGCAAATTTAGTGATCGAGCGTGAATCAGGATGCAATTCAAGTTTATGGAAACCCTTGTTTAAGTCCAATTTTGGGGGGGGGGAAAGTCGACCCATAAATTAGTGCTGCAATTTCTGAAAACGTAGGATTGGGGTAGCGTTCTCTTCGAATCGCTTTGTTTGGTTTCCTCATGTCAACACTAACTCTCACGCTCCCATCCTTTTTAGGTACAACTTCAACTGGTAAAACCCAAGATGTCGGTCCATCAGCTTTCTCAATGATGTAAAGTTTTATCAATTTATCAATCTCTTTCTCTAATTTCTCCCTGAGGTGGAGTACGACGATACATGAAACTCTAAGTCTAGACGTGGCCGTACTGGTGGAAGGTTATCCTCCTCAGGTTCAGACTGTATGTTTTATATTTGTAACTTTTTCCCTGAAGAGGCACCAGAAAGGTGTGAAACATGTAGGGAGGTAATAAAGTTGGTGAAACTGTGTGGTGAAGTTTTTATTATTTGACCTTCCGCCTAGCACGAAAATAACTTTTATTCATTACTTAGACTGTGGTTACTTTCCACTTTCACTGAGTGAACTTTGATTCGAGATTTTGACGTACATCAATCCAACAGCAATAAGTAAAGATTGAAAATGAAAAATACGTGTTTTCACATACGGTACTTCGCAATTGTATCGAAGATATGTTCAACCAACGAGGAACAGGTTTCGTGAGAAGAACCAAAATCGGTCCACTTTCGGTGTACTCGGGAAGAATATTAAATAACAATTAACAGTTCAGTCATCAGTTCATCAGAAGTACCAACGAGCAAAACTATTCATGTTTTAGCACTTTCCTCCGAAGGAAAGTAGCTATTGAGGTTGGACTCATGACGGAATTTTTGAAAAATTTCTTCAAATCTTTATCGATCCTACCTAGTAGACACCGAAAATGACCCCCGTTAAAATTTATATATATATATATATATATATATATATATATATATATATATATATATATATATATGTCTGTTAACACGATAGCGGCCAGAGTTTTTGTTTTTTCGTCACGAAACTTGGTATATAGCATTCAATTAGCAAACGATTGAACGAGTTCGTTAACCACCAAAGTCGGTCCACCGGAAGGGGGGGTTTACCCCGAACCCAAAACACTTATTTGACTATGTCAGCCATAATATTTGTTATATTTCAACGAAACTTGGTATTCGTAGTGGTAATATAGAGAGAAAAGTGAGATATAAAAATGAACTACATCGGTTCATTAGAAGGGGGGGTTTACTCCGGACCCACAATACCAATTCGCCACTACCAGCCGTGATTTTTGGTATATTTCGACGAAACTCGGTATTCGTAGTGCTAATCCACAGGTGAATATGTGTTGTAAAAATAAACGAAATCGGTTCATTAGGAGGGGGGGGGGGGGTTTACTCCGGACCCACAATACCAATTGGCCACTACCAGCCGTGATTTTTGGTATATTTCGACGAAACTCGGTATTCGTAATGGTAATCTACAGGTAAATATGTGTTGTAAAAATAAACTAAATCGGTTCATTAGAAGGGGGGGTTTAGTCCAGACCCAAATTCCTAATATACTCATACCTGTCGTAATTTCTGCTGTATTGTAACGAAACGCGGTATACGTCGTGGGTAACTCATGAGAAAGAAGTGTTGTAAAAATGAGCTGAATCGGTCATTCGGAAAGCGGGGGTTTAATCTGTAATATATTTGAATAGAAAAGCCGGCAGACGTAGGTCACAAAGCCGCCGCAAGGAGCGCTTTCTACCACTAGAGTGACTGTATCCTGTTCCTGCGTGAGATCAAAATACGATAATATGAGGATTTTTGTATTTATTACGTAGTGTAGTAGGTACCATGTGTAAACATAACTCTGGATGCAAATTAATAATTGATCAGTTACTCATTACAAAATGAGAACTATTCACGTTTTTATTTTATTTATGTAGGATATTTTAAGCAAATTGTTCTGGAAAGCAGTCTACACTACCCAAATTCTGAGGAAAGTGCTTAGTTATGCAGCTCCTGCGTGACGGACTTTTACTTTATTTATGGGGTAGGTGGGAGCAAGAACCTGCAGTTTGGGGGAAGGAACCCCGCTTATAAGGTTGATCTCATGACGCAATCCAGAAGTGCCGACTAGAAAATTTTGCGTTTCAGAACCCTAGAGACCGAAAATGATGGTGGTTAAAATTTGTATATATATATATATATATATATATATATATATATATATATATATATATATATATATATATATATTTGTCTGTTCGCTCTCTAGGTCGAAGACGAATGGTCGGATTTTGGTGAGATTTGGTACAAAAATCTTTCGTCTAATTTGAAAGGTCAAGTTCGTTAACCAGCAGAATCCGCTCACTGGAAGATGGCGTTTGGGGCGAAATTCGCGCAAAAAAAATCTTAACGCTTACGTTTTAAAGTTCGTAAGTTTGTAAGTACTCGTTTTATAGGCTTCTTGGGCTAGGAAAACGAATGAAACCATTTTCAGCTTTAACCGTTTTCGAGAAATTTGGAAAAATGGTTTTTAAATACCGTTTTTGGTTTGGGTACTTAGAATCATGGGACTCAATTGAAACATTTTCTGCATGTTCTACTTTCATTAAAACTAATATGTTGAAATTTTGGTTACGTCTGGAGTTAAGGAAGGGTTAGAATAACATATTTTATTAACAGACATAAAAAGTTTTGGTAACTTTGTATACTTTCCTTAATATCTCGAAAAAGGTTGAGAATCTTGGTAAACGGAAGAACACCATTAGAAAGCTTACTAAATGCTCTAGAAAAAAGGTTCTGATGAAAGTTTTGATTAGGCGATGTCAATCGGAGAAATAAGTGCTTAAATCTTTAAAGTAATTGATTTCGCTTATTCAAACTGTTCTTTTTGTCTGTTTTTATTCCTTTTTATTCTTTAATTGCTTATAGTTGGATAATGATGGGTATTTGATAATAAATCAGGTTAAGAAAAATAAGAAAAACAATTTAATATAAGAGATATGGATTTCCAAGATATAGCTTTTCAACTGCCTAGCGGGGTCCTTCCTAGGGAGGGTTGGCCGACCCATCCAGGTAAGATCGTAAATCAAGACCTTTCAAGAAATGTGGACCCAAAGTAATAACAGCTTCTATTTTAATCATTCTAAATGAGTCTAGGGATAAGAACGGAACCGCGCTAAGATGATGCAGTTCCTGCGAGTCAGACTTTATATGGTATGTTGGCGAGCTGTGTTCTGTTTTAAATTGTAAGTTAAGACTCGAATAATATAAAGGGGTGTCTTAGCTATAACCTCAGAAAATATGGGGGCGGGTTTGAGCTAGTACTTCTGTTTTTTCGAAACCAGCTCTTTGCGGGGATATGCCCCGTCGCGTGGGGTAAAACCCCGCACTGCGGGTTTCTGCCCCATCTTTAAGGAAATTAAATGAAAAACACAGAACGCAGTGAAATACAGTCAAAAGGTTCTTTTTAGTATTTTGGTGCAGGCTTTGAAAGATCACACCGTCTTTCGACATCACAGATATTTGGTTAAAAAACGTATTTGGTCAATTGAGACTGACTGAAGCCTATCATCCTTGCGACACTCGTTTTGCGAGGAACGCCTAGTGAAAAATGGTTTCTTTCCATGAAACCAGGTGCAAAGTCTTCCCCCGTCAGTTATAGCGACATCGCCGCATCGACATCTTGGCCTTTAGCACCGATTAAGAGATAGTATTCTGTAAGTTTTTGAAATAAAGGACGTGTTACAAACTATGTTCTGGAATTTTTTTTTGTGTGTGTGTGTAACAGCGTATGAGCAATTAGGCTATTCACGCCGGGCTATAATCTACAGGTTGCCACCCTTTTATAATACTAACAGCGCATGGTCCGTCACCCATTAATATACTGGTCACGCCCGTCGTTGCTAAACTTCAGTGATCACCGGAAACCGGTGCACTGAACGAAGCTATAGCCGCTGGTTTCTGGAATTGTTGTTTTATATGTTGTGAAATGTAATATATTACTGGAAAGTTATCAAAATAGCACAGAAATAACACATATTAAATCTGATTTATAGTCTGTATATAAAGATGTCTGGGTTTTCCCAGCTGATGGACGAGATCAAGGAACCAGGCCTAATCAAGCAGACAGAATTACAGGAATATCCGATATAAAAACTAATAAAACATTACTTACAATCCATAAAACAAGAACTTCAATAAGATTTAATTAGAGCGGCCTCTGTGAGTTTGTCCTTCAGTCGACACATAGATATATCTATATGATTACTTTAAATCATCGATTCTCTGAAGCCGTAATAGATAATTTGTCCCTGATATCACTCCTTATCTGCTGGGCGTAATAAATATCATACGGCTTATTTATTAATGGAGCACACTAAAAAAAGGCCGACTTGGCGGAACCGCGTCATCTTAGCGCGGCGTTGTACTTATTTCGGATCTTTTTGCGAAGAGCACATACAGTTACTTGTGAAGTATCTGTAGTGATTATAACAGTGATTCTGCGCACGCGCATAACTTATTATCATTTCTATTGGCCTATTCCTATTGGCAATTCTATTGGTTGTTGCTGGTAGTAAAGTAACCTTTAACACTCTAGTCATTCCAACTCGCAAAAATTAACAGAATTCTATTAATTTTAGCGAGTTGGATTGACTAGAGTTTTGATATCTTCTTGAGCGAGCGGAAACGCGTAGCACGTATGCCCATAACACGAAATAAATATAAAATATAAATATGGTATTGAACCCCCGAACAAAAAAATCAATAAGGAGGTCCCTAAACTTTACAATTAAAATTAATTTTTATAATAATAACCTTTTTATTAATAAATATTGCTTGCCGAAGTATATTCTGTTTATTTTCATTTATGCTTTACCCTAAAAGTATTACTTACAAATACAAGTTATCTAAGGGTTAGTTAGAAACCATATTATATAAACATAGCGGTCTACAAAAGTGACTTTTAATGCCTCTAGTGATTGCAGTGATTTTAAATACTTGTCATTACTATATTAACTTTTGATCACTATATTTATATAATATGGTTTCTTACCTCGGATAACCTGTAAAGAAGGAATAGATAATCTGCAATGAACCTGTTAGCTAATCAGTAATTATTAAAATTACTATTTAAAATCACGACAGATACTTCAAAGTAACTGGATGTGGTCTTCGCAAATAGACCCCTTACTTCTAGCGACGTTTGGATACCTTAGAATAGAAATGAAGAGTTATTTTTAGTATTTTGTGAAAAATTTCAAAAACATCCGGAAAAATGGGATAGATTAGGGATCATAAATAGCAGGAAACTGACAGTAGCCAACTTACACAGAAGCGGACAATTCTTAATCTGTATAAGTCAATACAATTATGGACTGAAAACGTACTTACTCTTCGACTACTGCTGAGAAGGCTCTATTCCAAACAACCAAAAATTCGTTGTAATTTTAAGTATCTTGTTTTACTAGCAAATTCGTTGTACTGTTATAATCAACTGTAAATACGTGCTTCATGGCAAATAAAAGTTCATTCTCTCGTGGACTAAATCTTTCTATAAAATAAGAAATAACGATAACTTCAGTTGTAACAGGAGGAAGGTTATATAGATGAATGAATGAATGAATAGCCTTTATTGAGCGATATTAATAATAATACAATAATAATAATAATGCCAGTACTTATTTCATAATCATAATAACAATAATAATGCTTCTTTGATAATAATAGTAGATAATAACAATCATAATAATAGTAATACTTGTTTGATAATAATAATAATACCAATGATAAATTTTCTTTGATAATAATAATAAAAATGATAATACTTCTCTTTGTGACTATATTTATTTATTTATTCATTTTAGGAGCTTCGCGACTATGCTATTTTCTCCTTAAATTTCATCATTACAGTATGAAAAAACAAAGTGTTAGAAATTACATGAAAATAACATTAATGTAAATAACATTTGAAAAGCTAATTAATAAAAAAAAATTAATTTCACAACATTAAACCAAAATGTATAAATACTTGATAACAATTTGTACAGCTGTGCGCGGTGTATTGATCTTGATAAGGAGAATAGAGACACTATTTGTACAGCTGTGCGCGGTGTATTGATCTTGATAAGGAGAATAGAGACACTATTTGTACAGCTGTGCGCGGTGTATTGATCTTGATAAGGAGAATAGAGACACTATTTGTACAGCTGTGCGCGGTGTATTGATCTTGATAAGGAGAATAGAGACACTATTTGTACAGCTGTGCGCGGTGTATTGATCTTGATAAGGAGAATAGAAACAATATTGTCAGTAGCAGCACATCCAGGGCTGTTATCTTCTAGAGTAGGAGGATCTAAGTGAATATCACTATCTGTCGAAGGATATTTGCTTCCATGTCAGTAGCAGCACATCCAGGGCTATTATCTTCTAGAGTAGGAGGATCTAAGTGAATATCACTATCTGTCGAAGGATATTTGCTTCCATGTCAGTAGCAGCACATCCAGGGCTATTATCTTCTAGAGTAGGAGGATCTAAGTGAATATCACTATCTGTCGAAGGATATTTGCTTCCATGTCAGTAGCAGCACATCCAGGGCTGTTATCTTCTAGAGTAGGAGGATCTAAGTGAATATCACTATCTGTCGAAGGATATTTGCTTCCATGTCAGTAGCAGCACATCCAGGGCTATTATCTTCTAGAGTAGGAGGATCTAAGTGAATATCACTATCTGTCGAAGGATATTTGCTTCCATGTCAGTAGCAGCACATCCAGGGCTGTTATCTTCTAGAGTAGGAGGATCTAAGTGAATATCACTATCTGTCGAAGGATATGTCAGTAGCAGCACATCCAGGGCTGTTATCTTCTAGAGTAGGAGGATCTAAGTGAATATCACTATCTGTCGAAGGATGTTTCCTTCCATGTCAGTAGCAGCACATCCAGGGCTGTTATCTTCTAGAGTAGGAGGATCTAAGTGAATATCACTATCTGTCGAAGGATATGTCAGTAGCAGCACATACAGGGCTGTTATCTTCTAGAGTAGGAGGATCTAAGTGAATATCACTATCTGTCGAAGGATATTTGCTTCCATGTCAGTAGCAGCACATCCAGGGCTGTTATCTTCTAGAGTAGGAGGATCTAAGTGAATATCACTATCTGTCGAAGGATATTTGCTTCCATGTCAGTAGCAGCACATCCAGGGCTGTTATCTTCTAGAGTAGGAGGATCTAAGTGAATATCACTATCTGTCGAAGGATATGTCAGTAGCAGCACATCCAGGGCCGTTATCTTCTAGAGTAGGAGGATCTAAGTGAATATCACTATCTGTCGAAGGATATTTGCTTCCATGTCAGTAGCAGCACATCCAGGGCTGTTATCTTCTAGAGTAGGAGGATCTAAGTGAATATCACTATCTGTCGAAGGATATGTCAGTAGCAGCACATCCAGGGCCGTTATCTTCTAGAGTAGGAGGATCTAAGTGAATATCACTATCTGTCGAAGGATATTTGCTTCCATGTCAGTAGCAGCACATCCAGGGCTGTTATCTTCTAGAGTAGGAGGATCTAAGTGAATATCACTATCTGTCGAAGGATATTTGCTTCCATGTCAGTAGCAGCACATCCAGGGCTGTTATCTTCTAGAGTAGGAGGATCTAAGTGAATATCGCTATCTGTCGAAGGATATTTGCTTCCATGTCAGTAGCAGCACATCCAGGGCTGTTATCTTCTAGAGTAGGAGGATCTAAGTGAATATCACTATCTGTCGAAGGATATTTCCTTCCATGTCAGTAGCAGCACATCCAGGGCTGTTATCTTCTAGAGTAGGAGGATCTAAGTGAATATCACTATCTGTCGAAGGATATTTGCTTCCAAGTCAGTAGCAGCACATCCAGGGCTGTTATCTTCTAGAGTAGGAGGATCTAAGTGAATATCACTATCTGTCGAAGGATATGTCAGTAGCAGCACATCCAGGGCTGTTATCTTCTAGAGTAGGAGGATCTAAGTGAATATCACTATCTGCCGAAGGATATATCCTTCCATGTCAGTAGCAGCACATCCAGGGCTGTTATCTTCTAGAGTAGGAGGATCTAAGTGAATATCACTATCTGTCGAAGGATATTTGCTTCCATGTCAGTAGCAGCACATCCAGGGCTGTTATCTTCTAGAGTAGGAGGATCTAAGTGAATATCACTATCTGTCGAAGGATATTTGCTTCCATGTCAGTAGCAGCACATCCAGGGCTGTTATCTTCTAGAGTAGGAGGATCTAAGTGAATATCACTATCTGTCGAAGGATATGTCAGTAGCAGCACATACAGGGCTGTTATCTTCTAGAGTAGGAGGATCTAAGTGAATATCACTATCTGTCGAAGGATATTTGCTTCCATGTCAGTAGCAGCAAATCCAGGGCTGTTATCTTCTAGAGTAGGAGGATCTAAGTGAATATCACTATCTGTCGAAGGATATTTGCTTCCATGTCAGTAGCAGCACATCCAGGGCTGTTATCTTCTAGAGTAGGAGGATCTAAGTGAATATCACTATCTGTCGAAGGATATTTGCTTCCATGTCAGTAGCAGCACATCCAGGGCTGTTATCTTCTAGAGTAGGAGGATCTAAGTGAATATCACTATCTGTCGAAGGATATGTCAGTAGCAGCACATACAGGGCTGTTATCTTCTAGAGTAGGAGGATCTAAGTGAATATCACTATCTGTCGAAGGATATTTGCTTCCATGTCAGTAGCAGCACATCCAGGGCTGTTATCTTCTAGAGTAGGAGGATCTAAGTGAATATCACTATCTGTCGAAGGATATTTGCTTCCATGTCAGTAGCAGCACATCCAGGGCTGTTATCTTCTAGAGTAGGAGGATCTAAGTGAATATCACGATCTGTCGAAGGATTTTTGCTTCCATGTCAGTAGCAGCAAATCCAGGGCTGTTATCTTCTAGAGTAGGAGGATCTAAGTGAATATCACTATCTGTCGAAGGATATTTGCTTCCATGTCAGTAGCAGCACATCCAGGGCTGTTATCTTCTAGAGTAGGAGGATCTAAGTGAATATCACTATCTGTCGAAGGATATTTGCTTCCATGTCAGTAGCAGCACATCCAGGGCTGTTATCTTCTACAGTGGGAGGATCTAAGTGAATATCACTATCTGTCGAAGGATATTTGCTTCCATGTCAGTAGCAGCACATCCAGGGCTGTTATCTTCTAGAGTAGGAGGATCTAAGTGAATATCACTATCTGTCGAAGGATATTTGCTTCCATGTCAGTAGCAGCACATCCAGGGCTGTTATCTTCTAGAGTAGGAGGATCTAAGTGAATATCACTATCTGTCGAAGGATATTTGCTTCCATGTCAGTAGCAGCACATCCAGGGCTGTTACCTTCTAGAGTAGGAGGATCTAAATGAATATCACTATCTGTCGAAGGATATTTCCTTCCATGTCAGTAGCAGCACATCCAGGGCTGTTATCTTCTAGAGTAGGAGGATCTAAGTGAATATCACTATCTGTCGAAGGATATTTGCTTCCATGTCAGTAGCAGCACATCCAGGGCTGTTATCTTCTAGAGTAGGAGGATCTAAGTGAATATCACTATCTGTCGAAGGATATTTGCTTCCATGTCAGTAGCAGCACATCCAGGGCTGTTATCTTCTAGAGTAGGAGGATCTAAGTGAATATCGCTATCTGTCGAAGGATATTTGCTTCCATGTCAGTAGCAGCACATCCAGGGCTGTTACCTTCTAGAGTAGGAGGATCTAAGTGAATATCACTATCTGTCGAAGGATATTTCCTTCCATGTCAGTAGCAGCACATCCAGGGCTGTTATCTTCTACAGTGGGAGGATCTAAGTGAATATCACTATCTGTCGAAGGATATTTGCTTCCATGTCAGTAGCAGCACATCCAGGGCTGTTATCTTCTAGAGTAGGAGGATCTAAGTGAATATCACTATCTGTCGAAGGATATTTGCTTCCATGTCAGTAGCAGCACATCCAGGGCTGTTATCTTCTAGAGTAGGAGGATCTAAGTGAATATCACTATCTGTCGAAGGATATTTGCTTCCATGTCAGTAGCAGCACATCCAGGGCTGTTACCTTCTAGAGTAGGAGGATCTAAATGAATATCACTATCTGTCGAAGGATATTTCCTTCCATGTCAGTAGCAGCACATCCAGGGCTGTTATCTTCTAGAGTAGGAGGATCTAAGTGAATATCACTATCTGTCGAAGGATATTTGCTTCCAAGTCAGTAGCAGCACATCCAGGGCTGTTATCTTCTAGAGTAGGAGGATCTAAGTGAATATCACTATCTGTCGAAGGATATTTGCTTCCATGTCAGTAGCAGCACATCCAGGGCTGTTATCTTCTAGAGTAGGAGGATCTAAGTGAATATCACTATCTGTCGAATGATATTTTGAAGCTTCCAGTGATTCTATTAGTTCTAATCTCGCATCACGTTTCTGCAATAACTTAGTCAATTTTAAGTCCAAATCCATATCCGTAAGTATATCGCTTCCCTCCGAAGTAGGATAATCGAGCGGATTCTGACTGATAGTGATTTCCTCTTCTACAATAGGTGCATTTTCTTCGTTTTTATTGAAAAGGTGACCTTTAGGATCTGTTGGTTCAGTTTCATCATTCTGTGAATGAGTTCTGATAGTATTGCAGGGAAAAAATTGGACACAATAACCCTTTTTGAAGGCTCCAGAAGGCGTTTTATTGGTATTTCTTGATCACCAATAGTTACAAAGGGGTGTTGGTCTATCAATAGATCGAGTTTTATTGCTCAAGTGAACACAAAATCTACCTCTTGAAATATAGGAGACAAATTTAACAGATTCGGGTTCAACAATATCAAGCAAAGCTAGCATATAATCGTCCTGTTTTAATCCTTTCACAGTTTTTAGAACTATAGCATTCTCGCTGGGGCATAACGATTCCCCTGAGAACGTTGTTTTATTACTACAATGAGATTGAACAGAGACATTCTGGGTTATTGGGACTTCTACATCGGAGGTTAGCTTCAACTGTGACTTCATTATGTCAAATATTTACTTTCGGTGGGTTACTAGAATATAATTAATTGAGTTCTGGCTTACCACGGGTTACTTATTGCACTCTTGCACGCAAATTTGGGTCAATAAGTCTTCGCTATCTTAATTATATCAAGAAAACCGAAGACAATTTTTTCAACGTACTTTTAACCACACGCGCACAGCTGTTAATCTTTTCTTTTCTTTTGTGACTATAACAACAATAATAACAATGATAAATGTCTTTTTATAATAATAACGATGTTAATACTTCTTTTAATAATAAAAATAATAATTAATGTTTCAAAAGGACGCACAGTATCTTCTGAAAACATAGCACTTTCGGATGGGGACCATGTACGTGAATTGGGGGAATCCGAAACGTATAAGTACCTTGGCATCCTTTTGGGCATTAAGATCTGCCACAAAAATGCTAAGGAGGACCTTAAAAATAAGTTTTTAAAACGGCTGCGATTAGTATTAAGAAGTTATCTGCATGGAAAACACAAAGTAAAAGCTATTAACACCTGGGCAATACCTTCATTAACGTATAGTTTCGGTGTGATCACATACATCACTACGGGATTTGGATCGACTCATTCGAACTGAAATGACTAAAGCACGCATGCACCATCCAACATCTTCAATGGCAAGGCTGTACTTGCCAAGGAGAAAAGGTGGCCTTGGCCTCATCAATATTGAACATTTATGTAGATCTGAAGAAAGTAATCTGAGGCATTATATGAGATCGAGTGAGAGCCACCTTTTTAAGGAAATCGTTAAATTGGACGAGAATTATACAGCCTTGAAATTGAAGATAATTAATGAACCGGATCTAAGGACAGACTTGGATCGCCTTTCTGAATGGCAAACGAAAGAACTGCACGGGCAATATTATAGTCGTTTTTTTGATCCGGAGGTGCAGACGACTTTGTCGGTAGCATGATTGACTTCTGGTCGGCTATTTTCGGAAACTGAGGGTTTCGTAATAGCCAACCAGGACCAAGTAATTGCAACACGATCCTACCGACGACACGTTTTAAAAGATATTAATGTTTCGGAAAAGTGCACATTATGTAACAAGGCGTATGAGTCGATTCATCGCGTGACGGCAGGCTGCGAAATTCTTGCGGGATCTGATTACCTTCAGAGACACAACAATGTTGCCAAGATATACCATCAAGCAATAGCAGAAAGTATTATGGAAAGTTCGGTACCGTATTATCGCAACTTCCCACAAATACTTCTAGAAAATGATAGAATTAAAATCTACTGACACGAAGCTATGATTACGGACCGAACTGTTCACCATAATAAACCAGATATTCTCATCATCGACAAGCATAATAAGACTGCTGATATAATTGATATCTCAGTGCCGAATGATGATAATATCCGGAAAGCATATGCCGAAAAGCTGCGAAAATATCAAGACTCGGCCATTGAGTTAAAAGATCTCTATGAATTAGATTCCGCTAGAGTTACTCCAGTTATCATTTCGACCAATGGTTTGATACCGAATACTACAGTCAGTCCCACCAAATATCTGAAATTGTCAGAGGAACACTTAATATTATCCCAGCAAGCAGTTCTACTCGACACAGACAGAATCGTAGGAAAATTTCTTAATGCCCATAATCAACAAAGAAAAAGATATTTCTAAAAATAAAAATAGTTTTTTTACTGGTTGGAACTATCCCCCAGTAAAAATATTCCCCAGTTATCTAAGAGACCCCACCCCCCATAATAATAATTATGACAATAATAATACTTCTTTGCTGAAAATAAATTCTTCTGCACAGGCCTCCCTTTTCGGGGTATTGGTCTAAGATTTCCATAAGTGACCAGTTCTACCGGAAAGCGGTTATATAGATAGGATAATTTAAAAAAAAAAAATTTGTATATGCCATCATGATTAGCCACAGCCACTCCAAACTTATTACATATACGTTACACATTTTCTTGCCTTCTTTTACAAAAATACTAATTTTACTGATAAATGCAATCTAACACAAGAAACAACCAATCTCAGAGAGAAGTAATGTTAGATTTTAAGCGCCACAACATGAAACTGTTTCATGTTTACGCAACTGTTTGTTGCCACAAGTCTTTCTCAACGTTTGTTCTTGCAATCACTATAACAATGTTTCTGAATTTCTTACTTTTGTTTACTGAAATAATTATTTTACTGTTACATGCAGTTAAAAAAATAAACAACTACTTCAAATGTTAGTAAAACGTTTAAAAGAACAGAAATAACAATTTCGATGTTTTAACCACTTATCAGATCATCCCATAAGTAATGTCGGTGGCCTGTAGAATGTATGGATCCAAGTCTTTCTGCTGGCTCATTGACTGTTACAACAGGATTTTCTTTAGAAAATCTACTTTCGAAAATCGAGTTTAATTTACCGAAAAGTTATTTTTTTTTATAATTGATTGTAACAAAGCTTAAAAAAAAAAAAAAAATTGAAATATTTCGGAAAAAAATTGTAATTTGGTACATTTAAAAACTGTTCTGTCCCATAAACACGCTTGGATGTCAGTCTGATTAAAAAGTTAAGGATGCATTTAAGCCCTTAGAAAAGAAACTTTTTTAAAAAAGTTGCAAGGTATTATTACCCCTTAATATCACATTGCTAGATTATGCACAATAAACTGTATACATATATAAATGTAGCCACCCTCCCCGAGGTGTAGTTCACCTTTAGAAATACTAGAATCAGTATTCTACCAACAAACAGAGTTCTGTCATTAACTTTATCATGGTAGTTTGAAGGGAAGGTATGCTCAGAATACAGAAATCTCGCAGGTGGATGTCCTGATTTTCTTGTACAACTTCTCTTGTAGGTTCGAGAATAATACAAAATTTCGTTTAATTAATAGTTTTATTGATTAAATTGTCAAATTAATTCATAACACAGGTACACAAAATAAAAACACTGGTATTTTCCAAAGATACCATACATATATGCTTATAAGAATATATTTATGGTATGAATGTATTTCGACACGCAGAATCCAAATCCAGAGTCCCTTTCAACCCATCACGTCTGGTTTAACAGCATTTGAAGATCAAATTTATTATGAAGTCGTTAAAGAAGAAATAACTAGAGCTTCCATGGTTTTGAGGGTTGCTGATTTCGAATCCGAGGTCTGTTTCAACACATCGGTGCAAAATCAAGCTCAAATATTTTTATAATATATTACGATATATTTTAAAATTTTATGATTTTATAAATATTGTTTTAAGAAAATCGACTTTAAAGTTTAATATGCTATAAATTCCTTTTTAATTTTTGTTCATAATTTCTTGTAATAACGATGAAAAAAATCGGTTGTAATTTTGAAATGTATCGAGACTTTTGGCTATCATTTTTGATTAGTTTTGGAAGCATTTAACCTCATAAAACATGATAAAAAAATAGTTCCAAGGTAGTATAACCTCTTAAACATACTATAGAGAAATAACAAATCATATTTATTTCAAGTTGTATTGGACTAAATTTAGTTAGTATTTCATCTGAACTCTCGAGTTGTATAATTTTTTGCTTAGTTTCCATTTCCTAGTGCAAACATTTGTCTTGTCCGTTTTAAAATGTCTTTTCCAACCTGTCAACAGCTATGTATACTTAAATTAACAAGCGAAAAGATTGGGAAAGAAGTTAGCAAAAAAAACCCGTCCGACCTAAATATATCCTAACCAGAAGCTTCCTTGTACCATGGAGATGGTTTCTACGGGGAATGTATTTTGACTGAGACAGTAGGTTGTTAGTTTGAAGTGGGTAAGTGTCACCAGGGACCACACATGGAGTGTTTGCCATGTGACACAGACCTCCAGGCCTCGGCTTCTGAGCTACAGCTGATAAATGTCATTGACAAATATAGGATTCATACATTTAAAAACAGCTGATTTAGGGGGAAATGAAAGAATTCGCTTTAATCGGGTTTATATATATATATATATATATATATATATATATATATATATATATATATATATATATATATATATAGTATATATAAAAATCACGTGTCTGTCACTTTGTCCGTTTGTCTGTTTGTTTCTTATATACATCTACACCGTTTGACCAAACTTGGCACACAGGTAGGTCTTGATAAGGTAAATCTCTTAGGCTAGGTCAAAATAGTCAAATTTCATAATTTGGACAAAAGGTCAAAAATTTAGTTGAAGAAAAATTGGCTGAACCATTCAGATCCTGACGGCCATTTTGAATAATGGCTCAAATTTATTTGTTGATGTTGTTGATAATTAGAATAACTCGAACTCATTGATGACTTTACATCGTTATATAATCATGTAATGCAGTTTATTTCAATTTTATATCAACAGTCACTGTCTAACTAAGGAGCGCTGGCCTTTCTTTGATAAGAGCTATCTACTCGCAGGCAGTGGTGTTGGTCTCTGTCGACTTTTTTTCTGAACTGCTGTGGTGCTGGCCTCTGTCGACTGTTTTATGAATTGCTGTGGTGCTGGCCTCCGCCGGCTGCTTTATGAATTACTTGACAGACTTAAACAAATTCAGACCGTTTGACCGATTTTGACGTATCTGGGTATACAGGTAGATCTTGATACGGGGAGAGTCATAGGCAGAAAGTAGGTGTAGCATGGCACACCGGGTAACAGCTAGTATTAACTAAAACCTTAGGGAGGGTTAGAGCCCCCAACTTGTGTTCTTAAAGATTTCTCTTCGAAACTTGGGCACGCACTAAGGATGTTATTTTGTAGTGTCGTCGTTGAGGGGTCTTAATAGATCTGTGTCATTAACTGTAACGAGCAAAGGGGATCATACTACTCTGTCGGCCGGATCATACTATTGACAGCTGTATCCATAGTTTATTGACAAGAATTAGATACCTCTTGGCAACTTCCGTCCGGACTGATGTTTATCAGTTTTTGTTATAGACGAAGTACTGAAATCACTAGTTTGATAAGCTAATGGCCTAACAAAGTTACGGAGCTCATAAATCTACTATATATTTGTCAAATACCGCTCACTCACTCACTCACTGACCTATCATCGGCTAGCCCAAAGCACTCAACAGAAAAATTTGAAATTTTGCATGGCCACTCCCTATAGAACGTAGACACTCGAAAGGATTTTTTGATATTCGAATTTTTAAGTACTTTTAGGGTGGTTTGAATTATTAAGAAGTTCCTCATCGGCTCAAAAATGGTCCGATTTTGATGAAATTTGATACAAAAATCTTTCTTCTCATTTAAAAGGTCAAGTTCATTAAACAGCTGAATCCGTTTACTGGAACATGGTTTTAGGAACAAAATTTGCGTGAAAAATCGGAACGCTTACATTTTTGTGTCCATATGCTTGCAGGTACTCGAATGAAAAACTGAAAGCAGGAAAACGAATGAAACCATTTTTAAAGCGATTTCTGTAACCGTTTACGAGAAACATTGATAGAAATACTTTTCCAAACTAATTTTTTGTTTGGGTATTCAGAAACGATGATTGGTTCACTTGAAACTTGTTCCAGGTATTTGACATTCATCTAATCTAAGATATTTATACTTTGGTATCGTTTGGAGGTAGGAAGTATATAGAAAAAAATTGTATTTATGGTGATTTTCTAAAATATCTGGAAAACGGTTGGGAAATCGTAGTAAGTGGAAGGCGGCTATTCGAAAGGTTACTAAATTCTCTACAAAAAAGATTCTGTTGTAATTTCCGGTGGGGCGATGTCTATCGAAGAGATAAGTGCTTAAAACTTGAAAGTTGTTAGTTCTATTCTTTCCAGCGTATATTTGTCTGTGTTTACCTAATTTTTTAAGTGGTTGTTGTATTTTTCTTTTTTTTATCCCCAAGGGAAACAAGCTCGGTTACCTCCACATGGTGTTTCCTGTGTAACTCTAAAGTCCGTGCAATAATAAGCAGTACAAAATTATGTAGTAATGTTAATTTTGATCATACCTTATTTAACGCAATATAGAAATTACTTATCGGCCGTGGTGAAGCACGGGTAATCAGCTAGTTAATAAAATAAATAATGTTGGTCCCTCCAACAAGGAATCCACCGAACCAATAGCATCTTTAATACAGGATGACATCAGTCAATATCAGTTTTTTTTTTCTTATAATACCAAAGACATTCAATATCTCGACCTAACTCGACATTAGCTTAATAATTATACAGACTAATCGATTGGGGAACAAGAACCAATTATAAAAATCGATACCCCCTTAGATTGATTTTGTGGAAGAGCGACCGGGAAGGTTGCATGGCTGTTAACCAATTACTGTCAGGTTGAATGGTATAATTGGTCTGGATGTGGTATCGATAGGGGGATGAATTCGATACTATGTGGTCGATTAGGGGACTGTGTAATATAACCTGTCCTCTCGTCGCCTCCCTCCTAGTGTCAGGTGTCTGATTGCTCCTCAAAGGTCTGGGAGTTATCACCACAATT
Source organism: Gonocerus acuteangulatus (assembly GCA_946811695.1). Classification (NCBI taxonomy): domain Eukaryota; kingdom Metazoa; phylum Arthropoda; class Insecta; order Hemiptera; family Coreidae; genus Gonocerus; species Gonocerus acuteangulatus. The sequence goes on along the minus strand of OX328129.1, from coordinate 4,203,343 downwards.
AGTTTGTATCATTCGATAATGGTCAACAAGAATTTTAAGTTTTTTTCCCCTTAAGGAATTTTTATGCTGTTTCCTTGTGAATGGGCGGCACCCCGCTTGAATTCAGTGCGCATTTCTAAAATCGTAGCTAGCATGTGGATTTTGAGAGGTCGTGCACTAATTTTCGAGGGGAATATCTTTGGAACAACTAAAAAAACAGTAATGTAAGTACAGTGGAACATGGATAATTTGAAATCGTTTTTAATTCGAATATTTATCTCGGACCCTAGAATTTAGGGCATAAACAATGTAAAAAAAATCGTGGTTAATTCGAATACAATTTTGGATAATTCGAATTTTTTACGAGCCTGTGCCTCGTGGGGGGACAAAGAGACGGTCGATCTTAAACGAAGCCTAGAAATTATAAAACTTCAAAGTTGTCAGAGAAAATCTCTGCGATAAAGATGTTGAAAAAGGAATAAAGAAAAAATCTGAAATTGCCAAGGACCAAAAAAATTCTTGCCCATGAAAATGACTTTTTTTCAAAACAATAGACTTTCATTTTGAGTTTTTTGATAAATTATTTATTAATTATTTATGTAATCAATAGATATAAGTTTTTTAGATAGATAGATATAAATTCATTTTTTTTTAAATTAAAAAATGTGAAAATATGAAGCTCGATTTTTTAGCCCTTTATTTTCAAAAACATTTGTAATTCGAATTTCGGATAATTCTAACTTTCGGGGTCTCCCGTGGTCTAGTGGATAGCGCCTTGGATTCATAAGCGGGAGATGGTGGGTTCGATTCCCAACCTCCGGCAGGAACCGGGGTCTCCCGTGGTCTAATGGCTAGCGCCTTGGATTCATAAGCGGGAGATGGTGGGTTCGATTCCCAACCTCCGGCAGGAATTTTATCATCCCACGGCTCGCTGGTAAAATTCCTCGCTACACCCTGGATGTCGGCGCTAATGACCTAGATGTAGATGCGCCGTAAAAAAAAAAAAAAAAAAAAAAAAAAAAAAAAAAAAAAAAAAAAAAAAAAAAAAAAAAAAAACATTCTAACTTTCTTATCGGTCCCTAGGGGTTCGAATTATCCAAGTTCTACTGTATACAGGGTGTCCCGTAAATGTCTAGTCATATTGTGAGGGGTGATAGAGGACCCTTAGGGGAACAAAAAATGTTCTATGACGATTTCCCGAATTCTAGCCCATAAGGGAGAAAACGTCGTTTTATTGTTTTTTCGAGACAAACGTACTTTTTAGAAGAATAATCGTTGTAGCTCCGTCCCAGGTGGTACTACTAAAAAGGGTGTGAAACCAATCGAAAGCTGAGTAAATTTACTATAAGACTAGTTGAGAGTAAACGTAAAAATGAATGAATGTAAGTATGTATATCTTACCAAAAGAAGGCAATTCTAAATTTCCTGACATTTTATTGATATTTCTTTCAAGCGTTACTCCTCAATAAGCGGGATCTGAGATTTCCGGGTTTCAGAAAAACTTCCTCATTTAACCAGCTTTCCATTCATGTATCACAACCCTGTGTTATTGAAGTATTTGAACGATTTAAGAACAAAAGTTTTAACAAAAACATGGATCTGTGAAAAGAAAATTATATTTTTTTCTTCAATTTATTCAAAAAGCTGAAGGGAAATATTTTTTTTATAAATGTTTACATAAATATTAAGTAAATATTTACTTAAAAGAATAAAAAAAATTACTTCCACGGATATAAAAAAAAATCTTAAAACAGTAAATAAATAAAGTACACATTTATTTTGAATTTATTAATTCAGGTAACTAATACTGGGTCCAGGAGGCGGCCATTAAGGAACCCCAACCATACATTAAGCTCAAAAATTACTATTTTTACCTATATCACGCATTTGAACACATGGCCGCCTCCTGGACCCAGTAGTAGTTACCTGAATTAACAAATTCAAAACAAATGTGTATTTTATTTATTTACTGTTTTAGGAATTTTTTTTTATATTCGTGGAAGTAATTTTTTTTTATTGTTTTAAGTAAACATTTACTTAATATTTATGTAAACATTTATAAAAATAAATATTTCCCTTCAGATTTTTGAATAAACTGAAGAGAAAAATATAATTTTCTTATCACAGATCCATGTTTTTTTTTTTAAACTTTTGTACTTAAACCGTTCAAATACTTCAATAACACAGGGTTGTGATACATGAATGGAAAGCTGGTTAAATGAGGAAGTTTTTCTAAAACCCGGACATCTCGGATCCTGCCCATTGAGGAGTAACGCTGGAAAGAAATATCATTAAAATGTCAGGAAATTTAGAATTGCCTTCTTTTTGTAAGATATACATTTTTACATTCATTCATTTTTACGTTTACTCCCAACTAGTCTTATAGTAAATTTACTCAGCTTTCGATTGATTTCACTCCCTTTCTAGTAGTACCACCTGGGACGGAGCTACAACGATTATGTTTCTAAAAACCACGTTTGTCTCGATAAAACAATAAAACGACGTTTTCTCCCTTATGGGCGAGAATTCGGGAAATCGTCATAGAACATTTTTTGTTCTCCTAAGGGTCCTCTATTACCCCTCTCAATATGACTAGACATTTACGGGACACCCTGTATATATGTATATGTGAATAAAAAAACACTCCGGAACATTGTTTTTGACAATAGATATTTCTTTTTTTGCTCATAACTCCGAAAGTATTCTCGCTAGAAACCTTCTCAGGACGAAAAACATTTTGTAAAAAATGTCTCAAAATGTTCTATTTCTTAAAAATAGTCATACTGATTTGAGGGCTGGCAATTATTATAAAACAAACTAACTATAAATATGGATACTTTATCTATAATAAACGTGTACAGATACTCCAGAGAGTAATAACGATTTTTCTACTTCATTCATAACTCGAGGTTTTTTAATCAACGATTTTTCATTAATGCTAAAATCAAAATCTTGAAACTCTTCAGTGCTTGAACCTCCATATTGTATCATATTATCAGGTGTATTTATATGTACATGTTATATATGATGTAATAAACAATAAATAAATCAATAATAATAATAATAATACTAAAGCCAACGGCCATATCCACGTTGGAGTCACCGGTTCCCGTAGATCACCGAAGTTAAGCAACGTCGGGCGTGGTCAGTACCTGAATGGGTGACCGACCACGTGCTGTTGGCATTATAAACAGGTGGCAGTCAATAGATAGCCAGCCGTTCATAGCCCAAGTGTTGGTACGCCATTAAACACGCACAGAAAAAAATGCTAAAATACCATATTACAAAATAAAAGGTGGCTTAAGAAGAATTATGACTGCAAAAAAAACATCATTCCGGAAAAGGTTAAGAGTTATGTGATTCTTGCCGTGGAACTATGGATACATTGGTCAGTACTATGACCCGGCCGTCAGAGTTTCACCTTTGCACGGGGAAGGCTTATTGCTGCCAAAATGTTTGAAACGTCTTAAAATTTGGCGTTTTATGATAGCTGATTCCCAAGCATACCTCGCCTCATTTTAGCATAAATATGCTTTAGCGATGACTAAACTGAAAAAAAAACGTTACTGAAAAGTGTCCGCTGGAATTCGCGCTTGCGTGGTGGCAATGTAAGAAAAAGATGACTATGTTATACAGTACATTACATAGGTATGTCGGAAAAAGGACTTAAAGCATATTTATGTTCCTGAATTTGAGCAGAAGGTACTAATTTATTTTCCTCTAAGTGTTTATCGAAAATGTCTACTATAAGCGTTGTTCTTGTAAAAAGAGTTCTTGTTTCATTTTGTAAACAAATTCACCACCTATGAATTAAGTAAAATGTTCTATAAACTTTAGCACTAACGCTTGGATTGTTGTTCCTGATCCCCTTGATGACTCAATAATACCCGGATCTGTAAAGTTCTCCTTGGAGATAATTATAAACTCTACCCCGGTGTTTATCCTAGCGATGAGATTAGCACAAGAGTTTCAAGAGGAATTGCTAATTCTAACAACATTTCCTTAAAGCGAGTAATGGAAACTTTATCGGCTTGTTTTACTTAACTTCAATCTTAGCAACTTCATACTTCTTCTTATAATCTCTTAGGGGTTAGAGGATTTACTCTTCTTGTCGCTTGGGGAAGCAGCTCATTCAGATAGAACGAATAGTTCAATTGCGCATGCGCGTTTTTTAGAGAGGGAAATTGCCCCTTCTGTTCGGCCATTTTCAAAGCCGTTTAACAAACAAAACACGGTAAATACTGATTCTGTCTGTTTACGAGCAGCGAAAGCTTTGAGAGTTCAAGCAAGGGAGATAGTGTTTAATCAATTAAGGGGTAATATTACCTTATTATTAAAATCTAAGTCATTTCCTACAATTTATGTCATAAGTTTTATAACGGGATATGAAAGTATCAAATAAAAAAAGAGTTTTATTTGTTCGAAAAAAAAACACAGCGGCGCTGTGTCTGACAAACGGAACCCATCTTTTTCTACGGGCGATAGTCTGCAGGCGGCAGTTTTTAATCACAACAAAAAATTAAAATTATTTAGAAAAAAAAAGAAGTCAAAATGTAGTAAAGCATGTAGGATTTTTAAAATATACTAGCCGTTACCCGGCGTGCCATGCTACACCTACTTTCTGCGTATAGAAAAGCCTAAATAAATTAGAAACCAAATAAATATTATTAAAATCTAATAACACGAATCTGTAACTGTTATGAACCCGTGGCCTCCGAACTGTGAGTCCTAGACGACTTTGACCTAACCTATAACACCCCCCGTATCAAGACATACATGTATACCAAGTTTCGTAAAAATTGGTCTAACGGTGTGGATTTGTAAAAGGGACAAACATACAGACAGACAGCTGGTAGATTTTTTTGACCTAGCCTAGGAGATTTCTCGTATCAAGACCTACCTTTATTCCAAGTTTGGTCAAAATCGGTCAAACGGTGTAGATTTGTATAAGGAACAAACAAACAGAAAAACAGACAGACACATGATTTTTATATATATAGATTATTTCTTTTCTAAAATGTTGAACAATTCTTGATTTTCTATTAAAAAATCCGTCTAAAATCGTAATAATTCAATGAATGGAAAAATCGTTAAAATTTGATGTTGATCGGGTGGAAATTGAAAGTGCTAGCGTATCGCCCTATTTGAAAAACATATTTTTGAGAAAATCGACATTAAAGTTTAATTGACTAAAAAAATCATTTTTGATTTCTTTGGTATTTCATATTTAATAATTTCTTTTGAAAAATATAACAAAACTGTTAAAAAAAAAAAAATTGAAATTTAACGGGACTTTAGCTGAAAAATCGAATTTTTTGCACTTTTAAAACTGTTGTGGCACATAAACACCCTTGGATATGACTTTTGATTAGTTTAGGAAGCATTCTTGTCCATAAAAAAGAAAATGGTATAAGAAAGTTCCGAGGTAGTATTACCCATTAATTTATTATTTATTATTCTTTATTATTTTTTTATATTAGATAGTAATTAATTTCCTCCTTTAATCTATATATATAAAAATCACCTGTAAGTTTGTCTGTCTGTTTGTTCTTTATACAAATCCACACCGTTTGACCAATTTGGACCAAACTTGGCACACATGTACTTCTTGATACAGGAAATCTCCTAGGCTAGGTCAAAATAGTCAAATTTCGAAATTTGGTCAAAAGGTCAAAAGTTTTGTTGAAGAAAAATTGGCTACACTGAACCGTTCATATTCTGACAGCCATTTTGAATAATGCCTCAAATTTATTTGTTGATGTTCTTGATAATTAGAATAACTCGAACTCAATGTATATATATATATATATATATATATATATATATATATATATATAAAATCTTTTAGGCTTCACAGTTCGGAAGTAACGAGTTCCAAACTGTCAATTAAAGAAGAGTGAATTGTTCAGAAATAGTAATTTTTTTTCCAGTGTTGCCTAGGTGGAGATTAGCAAGCTAAAAAAACTTTCTTCTTTTTTTGCGAAAAGTTTTTCTTTTGCGAACAAAACTTTTCAGTTTTAACCTTTGTATGTTTATCTAAATTATAGCCGTATATTCTCAAGATTTGGACAAGTAATATCATATAAGATCAATTTTATTAATTTCTGATGAAAATGTAGAGCAACACTGAGCTCCTAGAAGCCATTAACCATTATCCTTTTTTTAAAGTTTGGTTTGTTTATCTAATTTCCAAAACTTTTTAGTTTTAGTAAAATATTTATGTTTACCTAAATTATAGCCTTATATTCTTAGAATTTTGACTAGTATATATTAATAAGTAATTTAAAATATTGAGTTTTTGATCTGTTGAAAAATGTGATTATCTAAATTATAACCTTATATTCTCAGATTTTGGATTAATATCATATATTAGTAAGTAATTTGAAATATTAAGTTTTTGATCTGTTGATTTGGAGTTTCCCGTTTGTTTTCCATAGTTAATTTTTTTGTATTTGTGAATTGCATTTTATCTCATGCATTTGCTTAACATAAACTATGTCTTCAACATTAACCCATTAACCTGCACAGAACTTTAATAATTTAAATACTTTTAGTTCATTAACGTACCACCTAAAATCATCTATGTGTGACATGATATTTACATATTTGGGTCATTCCATGTCAAATCAACCCAAAAAAATAGGATTTGACACCCATGATCTCAGATTTTAATGAAACTTGGCATGTTCATTCCTTTCATGGATATAAGTAAGAATATAAAATAGTTTTTCTCAATCTCAAATAGTTTAATTTTGAACCCTGCTAAAGTATTTCAAATTTTGCAGTTATCATCGATTGGACAAAGGAAGTGCACTTAGTTCTAGAATATAAATCATACCTGATGTGAGCACAATTGAAGTTACCGAAAAAGTTTAGTTTCTCAAAATTAAGCTACAATCAGCTTTTTGTATTTCTTTCAATTAATTTATAATTTTGATATTATAATTTGTTTCTTTTTCAATATTATTGTTACTATTTGTATTATTATTATAGTTGTTATCATTACGCTATCATATATCTCTATTTTAATATTATTATTATACTTTAAAAAAAAGTATAAAAAAAAAATGTATATTACTTTGATTGTAATGCAGGGAGTATTGGAAGATGGAACCTGCAGAACCTAAATGAACTCCCACAGTATAAGGATACTATATTGTGGAACAAAAAAAGAAAAAGCCATTCAATTTGTTCCTCAATATAAATCCACAGCTTTTTAGCGATTTTGACCAAACTTGGCACACAGGTATGGGTTGATACGGGGAGTGTCATAGGCTAGGTCAAAATCATCTGTCAGCTTTCTGTCTATCTGGTTTTTCCTTATACAAATCCACACCGATTGACCGATGTTGACCAAACTTGGCACACAGGTAGGTCTTGACACGGGAAGTGTCAGGCAAGGTGAAAAAAATCTACCAGCTGTATGTTTGTTCCTTACAACTATATAATATAAAGTTGGTGTAGCATGGCACACTGGGTAACACCTAGTACCTGATAAAAAATAGGACAGATGATCTACTAAATATAGAATGATGTATTAACCGTTGTAAAAAAAATCTAGAAATATGTATCTATAACCGCTTCTGAAAGTATTTTTTTTTAATGGCGCACCAACATTACTGGTGCAACAGCGAAGTTTCTTAACGAGCCGTGAGATGAGAAATATACCTTCCACCGGTATGACTCGAACCCACCATCTTTTACATGAGAATCTAAGGCGCTAGCCACTAGACCACGAGGAGCCCCCTTTGAAAGTAAATAGACACATTAACAATATGATGTAGGAATTACTATCATACAGACTTAGAATAGGCAAGAAGGATCTAATAAAGTTTAGTAGTGAAATATGGATCATATAGACCTTCAACCTCGGCATGTTTTCCCCTAGAACATTAGCTAATCTTAGAAGCAAACACTCCCGGGTGGTCCTGGTGTTAGCAATAACTCAACAAGAACTGGGACGGATGACATACCATAGCTACCGTGTCTAATACAGCCAGCCACTTAGCTGTTTGGGGTTTTTGCTTGCTAGGTCTACTAGCATCTTGCTGGAGAGGTCTGCTGTTGGAGCAAAAACTCCTGGAGATTCTCAGAGCGTTTTTTTTGGTCCAATGTTGTCCTTTGACATTGCTCATACGCCCAAATAATGGAGCTAATTAACGCCAGGAATTGTCATCAGAATGTAAGTCTCAAACGACTACGCATTGGCCATAGTTAATCCATCCAAGCTCCATTATCATGGCTGGTGGTTTCTTCCAAGAATCCAATACTGAATACTATCTGCTTTAAAAGTATTCGGATGATGGTAAATTTAATTTCTGTCATTAAAATCCAGAAACGTTAAAAAAAAAAAAAAAAAAAAAAAAAAAATCAGTACCGTAACAGGCCACGTGGGCCCTGAGGGGCAGACACTATAGAGGTATCTGATTCACGACCATACGGCACACTAGGCAGATACTGTGGTCAGTGCTAAACTCCGGCCACCTTTGGCTGCTTCGACTGCTAGGGTCATTAGGACCAAGGTACCCATTAATAAATTAATTGAAGGCTGGGTTGGCCTACGGAAGCAGAATCTAACCCATGAACAAAGACTCTGGAAGATAAAAATCTTTAGTGCTTGCTCGGGATTTGAACTCAGGTTCTCCAGCATAGTAGGAACGTTAATGTCCTAAAATTTACCAAAATACTTTTAGGGTTTATTTTTACAATAAGAATTCTCCATTAAATAGCAGTATTGTTAAGAAACTGTAATGACCATCTAAAAAAGTCCGACTCGCAGGTACTGCGTCATCTTAGCGCATTTTAAAACCTCCATATACCTAGCGTTTAAAATAAACTTAAAAAAATAAACACAGACACATATTCCACTTCAAAAATACTAGAAAAAGTCAATAATTTCATAAAAATTAGAATAAAATCCCCCCCAAAAAACTATAGTTGAAAAAAAATGCCAAGTTCCAGCCTATGAAAATTATGATATCATAGTATTGGGCCACGTTTTGGGCTCTTAATACCTTGTCAAGAACCTAATAATACCCTCACACTTATTTCTTCAGTCCCCACTTTTCCAGTTCTCTAAATATTCCAATATTTTTGTGGTAGCCAAGAAATACTATGTTAATGAATTGTTGATTTGTTCTTCCGTGATAAGTTATAGTGCATTTTTGAGGTTAACAACGTCACAGTGGATGGTCCAGGCATTATTTTTGGTAATCTTAAGTGACTTATATGCCTTTGGGTCTTTTTGCGAAGACCACATCTTACTCGGAAAAATTAATGGAATCCTATTAATTTTAGCGAGTTGGATAGACTAGAGTCCCTAAAATTAATATAATTCTATTAATTGCGAGTGGGATTGACTAGAGTTTTGATATCTTCTTGAGCGAGCGGAGCGTAGCTTAGCGAGCGGAAACGCATAGCATGTAATGCCTAATAAATGTAATATATCCAAAAAAGAGAGAGAGAGAAAAGGAATAAAATATGTTTGTTTACAAATAACGTTGTTTTTATCCTTCATAACCTGGAAAACAGTCAACTTTAATGCTTAATAACTTTTTTCATAGTTGAGAGAATTGATTTTGATCATAATAACCTTTTTATTAATAAATATTGCTTGCCATTATCTAATATGGTTTATAACCGTAGATAAAGAGTCAAGAAGTAGTAGATAACCAGCAAAGAACTTCTAAGCTAATCAGTAAGCTTATCAGCGAGTACGAGTAACTGTTATAAATCACTACTTCTACTTCAAAAGTAACTGGATGTGGTCTTCGCAAAAAGATCCATGTATTGTTCTATTTATATACACATTTCTTTGTAAGTAGCCATTATGGATTTGTATATAGAATTCTTTCTGATCAATGAGTTGCTAGTTGTGGGGTAATTTCACCGGCGGAGGAAACGAAAATTGAAATATAGAGAACTCACGCACGAAACATGGCCCAGATAGATGGAAATGAAACAAGGTAAATCTGGTAGCATTCTAGAGAGAAGTGAATAAAATAAATTGAAATATATAGAACTCACGCACGAAACATGGCCCAGATAGATGGAAATGAAACAAGGTAAATCTGGTAGCATTCTAGAGAGAAGTGAATAAAATAAATTGAAATATATAGAACTCACGCACGAAACATGGCCCAGATAGATGGAAATGAAACAAGGTAAATCTGGTAGCATTCTAGAGAGAAGTGAATAAAATAAATTGAAATATATAGAACTCACGCACGAAACATGGCCCAGATAGATGGAAATGAAACAAGGTAAATCTGGTAGCATTCTAGAGAGAGGTGAATAAAATAAATTGAAATATAGAGAACTCACGCACGAAACATGGCCCAGATAGATGGAAATGAAACAAGGTAAATCTGGTAGCATTCTAGAGAGAAGTGAATAAAATAAATTGAAATATAGAGAACTCACGCACGAAACATGGCCCAGATAGATGGAAATGAAACAAGGTAAATCTGGTAGCATTCTAGAGAGAAGTGAATAAAATAAATTGAAATATAGGGAACTCACGCACGAAACAAGGTAAATCTGGTAGCATACCAATCCAAGCCGGCATATAAAAACGGCCGGGTCTTTTTGCGAAGACCACATCCAGTTACTTTTGAAGTAGCAGTAGTGATTTATAACAGTTACTCGTACTCGCTGATAAGCTTACTGATTAGCTTAGAGGTTTTTTGCTGGTTATCTACTACTTCTTGACTCGTTATCTACGGTTATAATTCATATTAGATAATGACAAGGAATATTTATTAATAAAAAGGTTAACATGATCAAAATCAATTCTCTCAACTATGAAAAAAGTTATTAAGCATTAAAGTTTACTGTTTTCCAGTTTATGAAGGATAACAAACAAAGATATTTGTAAACAAACATATTTTATTCCTTTTCTCTCTTTCTCTCTATTTTGGATATTTTACATTTATTAAACATTACATGCTATGCGTTTCCGCTCGCTCAAGAAGATATCAAACCTCTAGTCAATCCAACTCCAATTAATAGAATTATATTAAATTAAGCGACTCTAGTCTATCGAACTCGCTAAAATTAATAGGATTCCATTAATTTTTCCGAGTAAGAAACCAATCCCTTTTTCTTTGTCAGGAACATCGCGAACTAATTGTAAAAGACTCATTTTTTCTCACTAACATAAGCAGAGCTTTTTCATAAACAAAAGCTAATTCACTGTTGAAGGTTACTTTACTCCCAGCAAGAACCAATGCAATTCGTTATCGGAATCCTCCAATAGGAAGGCAAAGGAGTTATGCGCTGAATCACTGATACAGTCACTACTGCTACTTCAAAAGTAACTTGATGTGGTCTTCGCAAAAAGACCCAAACGGCCGATCAGGAGGAACGGGAAAAAATTGAAACAAATTGGGGATAAAATGAGAGGAAAGATACCACTAAACCTCTATCATCCATCTGCCCGAAGTGCTGTATTGTTGAGTCCGTGGTTGAGAGAAAACAGAAGGCAAAGCTCTTCATAGGACGCCCAAGAACAGGAATCCGCCAATTATCAGAATTGGACAAAATGGAATAAGAAATCCTTACTCTACAATTCCACACGAAAGGCTCTCTCTTCCATAGACTAAGACGGAAGAGAAACACCAGCCAATCAATATTGACTAAAAATACCGAACACTAGTTATATTTAAATTCTCAGCTAGCTGCTGATGATAAAATAGAAACCGCAAAACTCTGAAGATCATAACGGCGAAATGCCTCCGACGGACCGTATGATTATCAACAGGTGTCGCCAATATTGAACGATCTGTGGGGGATAGAGACCCACAGCCGGCCGACACCTCGATCCCAAAGACCTGGCCATAAAAAAAAAAAATAAACCAAGAGCCGAGCATGCGGAGGAGTTAACGTAGGCCATAGGCTGCGCATAAAGGAGACATCAGCGCACAAAGAGACTGTGTCATACGCCCCCGCATAGGCGCATAAACACGGCATAACGCGATCAGATTATTCCAGCCTCCATATCTCACCACCAGTTCACAGCTCACATGATAATTGTCTTATTATTTATCCAGCTGTTGTGAATATATCTCAGCTGAGAACTGAAGCTAAATAAAGTTGTCTTCTAAAGTAGATTTATTCCCGACAGAGTAAGCAGCGTGCCCGCTCTCCTCACATTATCTTCGGCATCTCGTAAAATACACTACAATAAACTTTATTCCCGCCCATTTATATATTTTTTTCTCTCATTCTTCCCGCCTTATATATGTTTATATAGTTCCAACTTGTCTCTAGGCTTATAAAACGGGCCCTACAACACTTTTTTTAAATTTTATTTCTTCTTAATTTAAGTGTTTAAGAATAGAAATATCACAGGGCTGTAAGAAATAATTCCCTCAGACAGAGGAACAGCGTCATCTTAGCGCGGTTCCGTTTTTATTCCTAGTCTTATTACAGACATATAATATTTTAAGACGGCTAGAATTCAAAAAGATGGATAGAATCTTCAACAGCTTTCTATCGTTCTATATAGGTACCGTGCCATTTTGCACATAGAAAAGCCAAAAAATAAATTAGAAACCAAATATGTAATATTAAAATCTAATAACGTAAATCTGAAACTGTTCGGATTCACAGATTCGAACCCGTTTCCTCCAAAACCTAAGGTGTTCAATCGCGTTTGAACTAACATTTTTTTTTATACCTAATTAGTTGTAGAATACTGCTCTAATATTGCCTTTGTATTTTATTAATAGGTATGGTCATAAAAAAACATTTTGTTGGCCGGTTTCTCACTGAGTGAAAATCTCACAGTTTTTAGTGAAAAGTAAAACAATATTTTATACCGCTTATTTTATTCCTGAAAAATTGATATTACCCAGGAAGTCTCATGAGTAGCTTTTAAACGAATTTTTTTTTTTTTTGCCAAAATGTACCATGAACTTGGTGCATTTAGGTTGTGAAGATATCTGTAATGGAACTCAATTATCCGTAGTTTATTTGGTGTAGGGAAAAAAAAAACAGCACTTAGCTATCCTCTCCGCATAGTTTTACCTAAAGTACATGTTTTGAAGTTGCTTTCATATAAATTTCTTCGCCGTACTCGGCTAATAAAATGAACCGATGCGATTATCATACGAAAAATGAGTTTACCATAACTATTTTCTGCAGATAGCTGCTGAACAGTTTGTGATAGCAAGTAACTGAACATTTACAGTAAGATCTACCTAATATCTCCTGTAAAAATGTCAAAATGTATTCGTTATAAGCGAAAATTGTAATAAAGATAAATACGTTGAGACCAATTAACTGTATTACATTGTTTGTTAATTTATTCAACTCAGCACTCAAAAATACATTTGGAAGGATACATATCGTCGATACAAAAGCAAACTAACGAATATGAAAATCACCACTTTTCAGAGTAGAAAAGTATTTATTCATAACTTTTTTTTGGACAGTCAAATATTCGGCAGATTTGACCTTTTGATAGTGGAATACTTTCTCTTTAATATAGTGAAGTCAGATTGAAGAATTTGCCGTAAATAAGTCCAGCAGAAATTATTAAAGATGGATAATGAAAGATGCATTTTTTCATATTCGTTAGTTTGCATTTGTATCGACGATATCTCTATCAATCGAGTAGAGTTTGATTTTTTTGAATCGAATACTTGCTGTTTTTCGCGGTTTTCGTACTATAAACCCCGTTTATCTTCTAAAATAATTATTCTATCAAATTGGCAGCAGTCTCATTCGACTCAGCACTAGAAGATACCTTAAAAACGATACTAAAATCAAAACGATTCAAGTACCTAGAGGTCTTTTCCCAAAATCGGGCGTTTGGCGCCACTGTGCGCCGTAATGTGATCTGTAACGCTTATGGTTCTCTGGTTGTTGGTAGTAGTTTCAATAAAATAATATTTGATATTATCACCAAACATCTCACCGGTGGTGATACTACGATCCGACGGCATTGGTTGCTCATCGAATTTCATGAGGCTGTGTTGCGTCTAAAGTACCAAACAGCCTTCCTTTTGATCCTTAGTCAAACCTCTACATCGTTATCCAACCTGGTTACGGTACAAGATTTTAAGAAATTTTCACGCGTAGCTTTTTGTTATTTTATCCCAATAATATAAGCGTTTTCCACATATAAGGTCTTCGAATGACAGATACTGTAGAGGTATCTCATTCCGTGTATTAGGGAGACAGTATGGTCACTTCTATGCTCCGGCGGACTGTTTATCCCCCTTTGCAAGTGCCCATTTAAAACTGGCCCATGGCCTCCCGCGATTGAATACACCATTCAGAACGATAAAAAAAAAACAAAAAAAAAACTTACTTATCAATGCTGATAAGGCGAATGTAATATTTAAGGACACTTTTTCTTATCAATGCTGATAAGGCGAATGTAATATTTAAGGACACTTTTTCTTATCAATGCTGATAAAGAGAATGTAGAATATAACGACAGTTTCTCTTATCAATGCTGATAAGGAGAATGTAGTATTTAAGGACAGTTTGCCTTATCAATGGTGAAAAGAAGAATGTAGAATTGAAGGAGAGTTTGACTTATCAATGCTGTTAAGGCGAATGTAATATTTAAGGACAGTTCCTCTTATCAATGGTAATAAGAAGAATGTAGTATATAACGACAGTTTCTCTTATCAATGCTGATAAGGAGAATGTAGAATATAACGACAGTTTGTATTATCAATGCTGATAAGTGGAATGTAGAATATAACGACAGTTTCTCTTATCAATGCTGATAAGGAGATTGTAGTATTTAAGGACAGTTTGCCTTATCAATGGTGATAAGGAGAATGTAGAACATAACGACAGTTTCTCTTATCAATGCTGATAAGGAGATTGTAGTATTTAAGGACAGTTTGCCTTATCAATGGTGAAAAGAAGAATGTAGAATTTAAGGAGAGTTTGACTTATCAATGCTGTTAAGGCGAATGTAATATTTAAGGACAGTTCCTCTTATCAATGGTAATAAGAAGAATGTAGCATATAACGACAGTTCGTCTTATCAGTGCTGATAAGGAGAATGTAATACTTAAGGACACTTTTTCTTATCAATTGTGATAAGGAGAATGTAGAATATAACGACAGTTTCTCTTATCAATGCTGATAAGGAGAATGTAGAATATAACGACAGTTTCTCTTATCAATGCTGATAAGGGGATTGTAGTATTTAAGGACAGTTTGCCTTATCAATGGTGATAAGAAGAATGTAGAATTTAAGGAGAGTTTGACTAATCAATGCTGATAAGGCGAATGTAATATTTAAGGACAGTTCCTCTTATCAATGGTAATAAGAAGAATGTAGTATATAACGTTCTTTCGTCTTATCAATGCTGATAAGTAGTTCGTCTTATCAATGCTGATAAGGAGAATGTAATATTTAAGGACAATTTTTCTTATCAATGCTGATACGGAGAATGTAGAATATAACGACGGTTTCTCTTATCAATGCTGATAAGGAGAATGTAGTATTTAAGGACAGTTTACCTTAGCAATGCTGATAAGAAGAATGTATTATTTAAGGACAGTTTACCTTATCGATGGTGACAAGGAGAATGAAGTATTTAATGACAGTTTGTTTTATTAATGGTGATGAACAAAATGCAGTATTTGAGGACAGTTTGTCTTAACATTGATGAAAAGTAGAATGAAGTATTTCAGGAGAGTTTGTCTTATCAGTGCTGATAAGGAGAATGTATTACTGATAATGTATCGAGAGAGAGAGAGAGAGGAGGTAGAGGAGTTGGATTAAGATGCTGGAGAAGTGTAAGGAGAAGAGTATTGATCCAGACTTGGAGATGTGGTAGGGTGGGGGGAGGGGAGGGGGAAGGGGGGTATAGAGGAGAGGGGGGTAGATAACCCCCTAAAGACCCCCCTATTAGGGAGATATCGAACCCAGGGCAGAGCGAGGAGCCTGCGCTAATCTCATCAAGATGGCTTCCCTCTTATGTACCTATATATATACAATCTACTATCGATATCTCGACATTTAGCGCACTCTAGTAGCTAAACTAGTTATTACTAATTTCCCAAAGGGAGGTTATGCACTGTTATCTCAAGATTCATTTATTCATGGAATGAATGAATGAAAGAAATACATTATTCTGGGACTTCGTCCCAAAAGAGTAAAAATAAATACATTAGGTTGAATAAACAAATTTAACCTAAAAATATGACTATAAATAAATAATAAAAAAAACGAATACAAATATTATTAGTGAAGTCTTAAATAATAAAATAAAACATAAGTAAATACATATGTACATAAATTATAATTGGATTGGGGCAATGATGATACAATATTCAATATGAGAATATAATTAAATAGATTAAAATAAACAAATATATAATTAAATAAATATTAAACAAATTAAAAAAATATTGAAGAAATGGGGGCTATAAAAGGATTTTTTATTCATATCCTTTTGCATAAACAAGAGAAGAAAACAACAACATAATTTACATAGCTAAACTGGCCTTCCTGGTGGTCAAATCTTAAGAAGCGTCTTCCTGGGAGGATAGGAGAAAAGCAAAGAGGTGGGATTTAAATACAGGTAAGGAAGGAGAGTGTCGAATGGAAAGAGGGATAGAGTTCCAGAAGGAGGAGGCTCGGGAGATGAAGGAACGGTCGAAGAAGGCTGTTTTATGAGTGGGAGGATAGAGGTCGGAGGGACGGGAGCGGGTGCCACGGGAATGGACAGAAGATTTAAACTGAAGGAGGTTGTAGATATAGGAAGGAGATTTGGAAGAAATGGTTTGGTAAAGGAAGGAATCTAGCAAGTATTGTCACCGAATTGATTAATATTAGCTTCCTTCGGGAATTCTGTATATTATTTTGGAGGTGAAGAACGTTTTCGCACAAGAAATAAAACCAAATTTTTCGTACAAAAATGAGTTACATTGTTCGACGTTTCGGCTTGTGTTTGAAGCCTTCATCAGGACTATAAGGAAAGGTAGAAATGATTTCCATGGAAGCCGCTACATCACTAGTAACTGACCGATATGTCACATTGCGACTTCGATAGGGTTTATTTTATCCACTCCTGATAGTCCTCAAGAAGGCTTGGGGCTAAAGATGAAACTTTGGAAAATATGGTTTTGTTGCAAAAATAATGAAGGTTTGTTTTAAATAGGTTTTCTTATACAGGGTGGTCCCGAAGGAAATGGCCATACTTGAGGGGTGTGTACGCCGATTAAAGTGTAGTTGAATACCACCAAGGAGATATAATTACTTACATTATTTCCCTAGATCTAGGCGTTTCCATGTTTCTTGAACGCTAGTTTTTGGCCATTTTTGCGTTATTTGTCGTTCACGCCGTAGGGAAAATTTAATTCTGTTGACATTTTCAAAATCTAAAGTAAGAGTAAATTAAGTTTCCTATAAGATCTCATGTACCTTGTGCAACAATTTCTCAACCCGAATTCACAGCAATCACCCAAACAAATAACCATGGACCGCACGAACATTATTTTGGTCAGGTAGATGGGTAGAGATAACCCAGCCAAAATATGTTTGATGTGTGAAACTGAAATAAACTGGTAAGAAGACTGTTCTGACGTCGACTCCGCCATAAATTCGCTTTATATTTGTTAATACAGGGATTTCAGTGTATTAGGTCTAGCAAAATACTGCCTGACCAGAGATGGGCAGATTCGTATTCGTAAATTCGAATCCAAATTTGATTCACAGCATCTTGAAGTGTCGATCCTAATGCGAATACATTCGTATTCAAAAGTGTGAATTAGAATAGATTCATATTTGCAAGTGTGAATCCGAATACGAAATTAAATGCCTATCTGTACGTCACTACAGGTCTATTTTTGAGTGTTAGCGAATTTTCTTATGTATGTTTATTAGCGTCAAACTAAGTTATTGACCCGAAAATTAATATGAAACATTTCCTACTATTTGGAGCCCCAAGTCGTACATTCTGCCGAGAAATATAGGCACAGGATAGTTCTCCTCCATAGCCCTGAAGAAGGCTTCCATGTCAAGCCGAAACCTTGGCAGAAATAAAATCAAATTAACTATGAAATGTAGTTTTTATTGAATCGAAATATGGAATTGTATTTTCTTAAGATTCTCACGTACACAGAAGTGTCAACACCACACAGCAACATCACATTGAAACATCACACAACAGCACCACACAGAAACATCACATGAATAAGAGTGAGGATTTATTCAGTAATATTTATATGTTTTTGTAATTCGGCGAACGCTTACAGTTTGGAAGTTGAATTTAATATTGGGGTTTTGTGGTCTTTTAATTTAATATGGAGTCTTTTGTAGGGTCTAAATGAGATGAGGAAATACTGACAGAAGGTAGCCAACACGTTAGTACACTACTCAGGTATTTAATATGGAGTCATTTGTAGGGTCTAAATGAGATCAGGAAATACTGACAGAAGGTAGCCAAAACGTTAGTACACTACTCAGGTATTTAAATTCACCCAGTTATACTCCAAAATTTAAATAATTAAACCTTTGAATGTATATATATTTATGTTTTTTATTCTATATTTTTTCCTTCCTTTGTTACAGTTATTAGTTTCTTTATCATTTATTTATTTTTTGTATTTTTGTTCATTTTTATTGGTACTTAGACATATTTATCAGTTGACTGTTTTTAAAGAGTTTCTTGCCTAAGTTGCGGAACTCTATAATTATATATATATGGCTGTATCTGTTGAATACGTTTATTTATAATTCAAATTAAAATAATTCAATTCAAATAAATTTAGGTAACTATCAAAATAATATATAATCCAACAATGTTGATACATGAATAAATGAAGAAAGTTTGAGAAGATATGGTCGACCGTTCAGAGGTAGGAAGCGTTGATCGTCGGGGTTTCGGTCAATGTTCTTATTTAATAAAACACATTTTATGGTTAAAATGTATATTTATTACTGTCGACGTTTCGGCTTGCTATACAAACCATCTTCAGGGCTGTAAAAACATATATGGTATAACAATGACAAAAAACAATAGATAAATGAACAAAAATATGAGTACTTATATGAGTGAAAGTATGTATGTATATATATATATATATATATATATATATAGTATAATAATATAAATCTAGTAGGTGGCGTAGTAACATACTTATCGAGAAGATTGAGAACTGTCCCGTTTCAATAAAAGAACATTTCTGAAGACAGGAAGGATAGGGCTGGGGTTAGACAGGAGAGGATGGAGGGGGACGGGCTGGGGGGGGAATGGAGATGGAAGTATGGCCGGAGGGAAACGACCGCGGTAAAGATAAAGGATGTGCCAAGGGTTTTCCAGGTCCAGGGAAGGATAAGACAGCTGTGTGGGAACAGGACAGCGACACCGGGTGGGATTACATAACGGGAGGTTTTGAGGATATGGAAAATGTTGGAATAGGTTGAGGAGATGACTTCTTTGTCATTGACGGGATTATTTTCTACATACATATCCATCTAGAAAATAAACCCGTCAATGACAAAATTGACAAAGAAGCCACTTGTTCTGTATTCTCTTGTATACCATACACATGTATATTTATTTAGATTTCTATTATTATACTATATATATATATATATATATATATATATATATATATATATATATATATATACTTATACATACATACATTCACTCATATATGTACTCATATTTTTGTTAATTTATCTATCCTTTTTTGTCATTGTTATACCATATATGTTTTTACAGCCCTGAAGATGGCTTCTATAGCAAGCCGAAACGTTGGCAGTAATAAATATACATTTTAACCATAAAATGTGTTTTATTAAATAAGAACATTGACCGAAACCCCGACGATCAACGCTTCCTTCCAAAAATGAAGAAAGGAACAGTTACTGAATAAGGTAAATGAATTGATTTTTTCTATTTTTACGATGAAGCATTTGCTCGCAAAACCACACGTTGTTCAAACTTCTTGTCACTTAGCCGATTTGATTTCGGTGTGTTCGCATATGAAAATAGTTTCTCAACCGGCGCACTCGACGGCAGTGGGGTATTGTATTTTTTTAAATTTTTGTGAATAATGGGGTACTTCTTTTCTTTAAACTACCGTTTCATAATAACGCCAACCTTGTTCATTAGGTCGTCAGGATCGTTCTCCCCAAAATCATAAAGGTCTCCTATGGGGATCTGATTCCATGCTGTTGTCCTCGTTTTCGTATGGGTCGTTTGCCAAGTATTCGTATATAAGACATTTGAAACGGGTTAATAACTCTTCAACTCGATCATTGACACAAGGCCACCATACTTTTTTAAATTTAAAAGAGCTGCTACAGCTGCATTTTTCCCTTCCACCGAGTTGAAATCAAAGAACGTGGCGAAGCGGCGGTTCACACTGTTCAAGTAAGCCGTTGCAATCGGGCTGCAATATTACAGATCAGACGTAGCCAATTTCTGCAGTTTTAACCTCACAGCTAAAATTGTCGGCAACAATGACCCATAATACGCGTCCTTATCCCCTTGACATATATCTAGTGCCTCGGCCACTGGCTTTGAACATTTTACAAATTCTTGTAGATAGGTGAATTCCTCGTCATTAAAGGAAGATGTCATATGCAACTTACGATTAATTTAGTCCATGTGGCATTTCACAGCCACAATCACCTTCAACGAATCGTACAGGCTGTTCCACCGGGTTTCAGCGGGTCTGGGGAGGGATCGACCAATGATCTGCTTAAGCACTTCTGCTGTTTTTGGCCTGTTCCACCTGGTTTCAGTGGGTCTGGGGAGGGATCGACCAATGATCTGTTTAAGCACTTCTGCTGTTTTTGGCCTGTTCCACCTGGTTTCAGTGGGTCTGGGGAGGGATCGACCAATGATCTGTTTAAGCACTTCTGCTGTTTTTGGCCTGTTCCACCTGGTTTCAGTGGGTCTGGGGAGGGATCGACCAATGATCTGTTTAAGCACTTCTGGTGTTTTTGGCCTGTTCCACCTGGTTTCAGTGGGTCTGGGGAGGGATCGACCAATGATCTCTTCAAGCACTTCTGCTGTTTTTGGCCTGTTTGAAATACGCCAAAGAATGTTGCACTTTTTTATTGCTGACTCATGCAGCGACAGCAGGCCTGAATTTGATTGTATTGTATTATGAATATCAGTGCTTGCACATAATGCCAAGGTGTGAGCACAACACCTTAGGTGAAAAGGTAATGCTGCATCAACATCATCGTCAACCGACACCCACAGTTCGTCATCAGCGTCACCAGGATTATCCAGTTCCTCGTCTTCTAAGTTCGTAGACCTCAGATGCACTCGAAAAACTGTAAAAACTTTTAGAAAGTTGCTCCCATTGTCGTTTACCGTAGCCACGATCTTATCCGGGGTCAATCCGTGTTTACAATTAATCCCATGTAATGTGGTAGCGATTCTACCGAATATATGTGAACCTTTGAAACGGCTGCACGCTAGAGCTGTTGTCTTCCTTTCGTTATTTTCGTCAATCCAATGTAGTGTGACGCCAATAAAACTCCTCTTTCTCGAGGACCAGATATCAGCTGTAGTGCACAGCCAAGGTACAGACTTAAATATTTCTTTTGTGTCCTCAACGTGTTTAGAATATTTTGTATCCAAAGTTCGCCTGCTCATAACCTTCAACTACTTATGTTTAGGAAATTGAAAATTTTGTGGAACGTCAGGTTATCCACCGATTGAAGGGGCACCATAGCGTGGATGACATAGTCGACAATTAATCAGTCAAATCTAGATTGTTGATAGATAGACGAGGATGCATGGTACCGAGTTTCGCGAGCGCGGCGGGGATTCCTGGTCACGAAATCTTCCCTACCTGATGAAAACTAGCTTCGAATTTTTCCACGGTTTCGGTGTCGCTGTAAATGGCGTATTAAATTAGAAGTGTTCAAAATGAAAACTACATTTCATAGTTAAATATAGTTTATTTACGCCAAGGTTTCGGCTTGACATCGGCAGCCTTCTTCAGGGCTATGGAGGAGAGAAGAACTATCCCGTTTCATGGTGGCTACATTTGTCGGCAGAATGTACAACAACTTGGGGCTACAAATAGTAGGAAATGTTTCATATTAATTTTTGGGTCAATAACTTAGTTTGACGCTAATAAACATACATAAGAAAATTCGCTAACACTCAAAACTCGACCTGTACTACAGGTCTATTTTTGAGTGTTAGCGAATTTTCTTATGTATGTTTATTAACGTCAAACTAAGTTATTGACCCAAAAATTAATATGAAACATTTCCTACTATTTGTAGCCCCAAGTTGTTGTACATTCTGCCGACAAATGCCTATCTGTACGTCACTACAGGTCCTGTAGTGACGTACAGATAGGCATTTAATTTCGTATTCGGATTCACACTTGCAAATATGAATCTATTCGAATTCACACTTTTGGATACGACAGTATTCGCATTAGGATTGACACTTCGTCGCAGAAAAATATGTGGACGTGGCAATCCTAGGATATATATATATATATTATTTAGTTGTTGTCAATGTCAGTTTGTATTTTTTTCTTGACTGGACGAAGAGCATTTTCTTTATCTTGAACTAAACACAGTTCTAAAACTCACAAAAAATGAAATAAAAAAAAACAAATAAGGAATATTTATGAAATCCTAAAAGTCACAGAAAACAATTTAATATTCCAAGTTCAAAATCAAATGACTGAAATACAATTCATTCGATATTACAAAAAAAAAAAAAATTATTTATTTAATTTTTTTTTTTTTAGTTTCTTAAAAATACGGCAGGGTGATAATCATAAATGAATATTCATATTAGGACAAAAAATATTACACACACACACACACACACACATATATATATATGTATATATATATATATATATATATATATATATATATATAAATATATGTATATATATATACATATATATGTATATATATATATATATTTTCATATATATATATATACATATATATATATATATATATATATATATATATATATATACATATATATATACATATATATGTATATATATATATATGTATATATATATGTGTGTGTATATATATATATATATATATATATATATATATATATATATATATATATATATATATGCGACGATTGGAATTTACGAATACGAAACTGCCCATCTCTGTATCTGACTTTACATTCTAGCGAGAATAAGTTATATTAATTAGATTTCTTATTGGACACATTATACTAAATAGGTTTTATCTGGGACGTTAACATGAAGCAGACTAAGAAACAACTTACCAGTTTCAAATGAGGTGGAATTTAAATATTTATTTATAATTATAAAAATGTGAATTCTTTGGCAAACTGGTTTTGTCATTAATTTTATTCAAGGTTAATGCATTTCACATATTGCTTGTTTATAGTCTTATATTATTTTAGCGGATTTCCTCCCTCCGTCTTAGAGAAGAAATCCGAAACTGCCGACTGGAAAATTTTGAATAGATAAATTTATGTACAATGCCATCTTGAAAATGCATTGCGGATAATTTTAGCCATAAATCTAACAAATATTTTTGATTTTATTTTTAGTGAAAAACTTCTATTTTAAATTATTTATTTTCCTTTGTGTGTATATATATATATATATATATATATATATATATATATATATATATATATATACATACACACATATACTTCTTGTCTTTTAAGCCTAAATTTTAATCTGCTGGAAAATTGCCTTTATTGTTTATATTTCTTATGTTAAATTAATATTTTTTTATTTATTTTAAATATTCGAAAGAAAAATTCACTCATATTTACATTTTTCTAGATTAATATGAAATGAAAACACAATCATCAAACGTTGAAGTTGGGAAATGGCTAGTTTCGGCCATCTAGACTGTATTTCTGGGCTTTACTGAAAGTATCCGAAATTGGTGTCCGAAATTTCGGAATTCTCGTATCCTCATGGCCCGTTTTTGCCCATTTTCAGAAAAGGTTATCTCAAGATGTCATGTAATATTTAGCTTGTTTGCTTACAAGTGAAACACAATAAAATATATATGTATATTTTTTTTTTTATTTATTTTATTTTATTCGTAGGAAATCGTCTACATACTCTTAACAACCGCACCCCAGTTGTTTCTCATGTAGTTGCTTTTTCGATATTCCGATGATCGAGGTAACTCGGCTGCTAAAAACCTTTTTCGGCAATTCAATGACATCGTCAGTAATATTTTAACTTTATCCCTTATTACTAATTATTAACAAGACTGTATTAACTTTTGCTACATTCAGGTTTATCTTTGCTGCTATTTTCCGCTTGATTGAGGAAACTTGGATAAAGTTATTAACTATATTCTGTTTCTTTCTCGAAAAAAATAATTGCCCTTTTTTGTGCCATACAAAGCTATATCTATTCATATCTCCGGGCAATAGAAATGGAATTTAAAAAAATGGACATTTTAAATATAAATTCATTTATTAAGCACTTAAATAATCATAATTTCATGAATTTCAGTGTACATCTTGTTCCACATGCAGTAATTGATCTATGAGCCTTACTTGTTAAATATTTTGTTTAAAAAAATCTTTTTACGATTTTTTGAATACGTATAGGTAAGAAAGCATGACCTCAAAATCTGACATCACTTAAACCAACCAAAAAAAATGTGTGTGTGGGGGGGGGGTATGGAACACTAACAATCTAGAATTTGGAATAGTTAGTCAATTAAATCGTTATTACACCAAATTCTGAAAATAGTTACCGATTTCGGGGGGGGGGGCTTTAGCCTTCTCAGCCCCCCCCCGTTATGTACACCCATGGGGTAGGTTGAGTATTACAGGAAATATGAGGAAGACAAGAAGAGGAGAAAAGGAGAAATGATTGATCCGGATATAACGTTGCCGTGGGGTTGGCAGCCCTTATTACAGGGGTTGGTATCCCTGTGATCCGCCTGGATTTATATCCCTGTTTATTCATCCCCTCCACCACTCCCCACTCACCCCCCACCCCACCGCCATACACAGTCCTGCCAATAGAACACAACCTCTCTCCCGCCCTTTCTACCTCGTGTCGCGGCGAAATATTGTCACCATATTTTAGGGGGTTTGGATCGACTCCGACAAATTTCTTCTATTTTGTATACGGAGTTCGGAGGGGGGGGGTTCCTCCCCATTCTTCTTGGCCCCTCAAATACTATATAATATTTCTTCATATCAGCAAATAACAAAAAGAAAACTTTTGATTCAACGTGAATTCTGAAAATTGCTAAATTCATCAATCTATTTGGTGCCTCTTCAGACGAAACCCATTTTAGTCCTGAAAATATTATTAGGTAAGTGAATAAAATATTGATACATATATTATATGATAGATAGTGAAAGTTGATCATCAGAAAGAATCTTATTAGGCGTTTCTTGCTTTCGGTTATAATGTCCGCATTCCGGAAAGGCTGGCTTAAACATTTTGTTACGGAACTCATATATCACGAAAACAATACAATCGGTTGATGTTTAAAAATGTCATTTAACAGTAAAATGAGTATTTCAGTAAATCAAGGTGAGGAAATGAGAAACTTTTTGGCAATAGTGTTTTACTGGAGCGAAAGTTGAGGAGGCTGGTGGAGTCATTTCCTCTTAGGATACTATCAGTTTCCAGTTTTGGCTCATAAAATCGTCCTTCTCTGTCAGATTTATTTCATAATTTCCACGTCAGATTAAAACCTACCAATAACTGCTTTTATTCCTTTTCTAATGGCACTAGAGATATGAACGGAACCGCGCTGAGATGACGCAGTTCCTGCGAATCGGACTTTAGTTTAGTTTTTACCATCCACAATTTTTTTTTTTTTTTTTTTTTTTTTTTTTTTTTTTTTTTTTGTGATTTTGGTAAAGAAGAAATTTTATACATTTCTCCCTCCAAATCTGCGGAGGATCGGGTGTCCTATAATTCTGAATGTGGGCATTTATCCCAAACCACTTTCAATACTTATTGCTTCCAAGGGTTGTTGGCAGATTTAATCCAGAACAGCCTGGGTATCACAGGCAATGCGGAACAGAGGGTGTTGTCAGCCACGTAAAAAACCAGGCCTACCAACACCAGACCTCTTCTTTACTACGGGCTATGCTAAAAAACTGCTTCCCCGGGGTTGGCACTACTGCTTCCGGATAGAGTTTCCCTCGGATTTATTAGATCTGGCGGGGAATCAGTTTAGCCAACAGAACGGCTATCGTCCCCGGAGGACCACTCTTCGCGCCAATTGTTTTCCCGCCTAAATCTCTCTCATTTCTCCTGGGGAACACTAGCGCCATCTTTGGCAATTTATTCTACCGATTTACTACGGACGGGGATAATTCCTTTTACCTACACAAAAAAAGTTTCTAAAAAAAAAAAAGGTCCTCTAGTGTTTTTATTTATTTCAATTTTAACGTCCATTATTATTGACTGGGAAAGGACTGTTCCCTTTCCAAGAAAAGCCACCACCCCTTGTGGGAATGGAACCCACGACCCTTGGCGCGGTGTGTTAAGTGCTCACGCCTTCAACCTCACGGCCACCGGGCCTCCTTCTAGTGTTTTAAACAAAGATAAATTGTTTTTTGGAACATTGACTTTTGATGGCATCAAAGGCATTTATTGCAGCAATTCCTGAATTTTTAAATTGCATAAAACATCCCGAAGACCAGCAACTGAAGTCGAATGCGACATTCCGATAGTCTGTCTATACTGCTTGCATGCAACAACGTAAGGACTAACTATGGAGGTTGCATGCAACATTCCCAAGGTTCAACTATTGAAGTTGCGTGAAACATTCCGAGGGTACAAGTATTAAGATTGCATGCACATTTCGAAGGACTAGCTACTGAGGTTGCATGCAACACTCCTCAGGACTAGCTTTTGAGGTTGCATGCAACATTCCCAAGGTCCAACTATTGAAGTTGCGTGAAACATTCTGAGGGTCCGAGTATTAAGATTGCATGCACATTTCGAAGGACTAGCTACTGAGGTTGCATGTAACACTCCTCAGGACTAGCTTTTGAGGTTGCATGCAACATTCCCAAGGTCCAACTATTGAAGTTGCGTGAAACATTCCGAGGGTCCGAGTATTAAGATTGCATGCACATTTCGAAGGACTAGCTACAGAGGTTGCATGCAACATTCCCAAGGTCCAACTATTGAAGTTGCGTGAAACATTCTGAGGGTCCGAGTATTAAGATTGAGTGCCCATTTCGAAGGAGTAGCTACAGAGGTTGTATTGAACACTCCTCAGGACTAGCTATTGAGGTTGCATGTAACATTCCCAAGGTCCAACTAATAAAGTTGCATGCAAAATTCCCAAGGTCCAGCTTTTGAAGTTGCTAGAAACATTCCGAAGGTCCGAGAAAAACGATTGCATGCAAATTTCGAAGGACTAGCAACTGAGGTCGCAAGCAACACTCTTCAGGACTAGCTATTGAGTTTGCATGCAACATTCCAAGGGTCCAACTATTGAAGTCGATGCAACATTCCAAGGGTCCAACTATTGAAGTTGTATGCAACATTTCCAAGATCCAACTATTGAAGTTGCGTGAAACACTCCGAAGGTCTAAATATTACGATTTCATGAACATTTTGGATGACTAGAAAAAGGGTCTTTGCTTATCGTGAATACGTTCGACGTTACACAATGCGATTACGTTTTAAAAAATAAAAAATAAAAATGATCTGGCATAAGCTTCCGTTTAACTCCCAAATACAAATAAACTGACTGAGCTGAATCACGATCTCATCCATACGTTTGTTATAGGAAAGGTCTGTATCGTTTCGTGGCCCCAGTTGGTATGAAAACCCGGTCTTATATGATAATATTGTGACCGTAGTACGTGTCCATAACTTCTAAATCGTCTTAGGGAGCAAATTTCTTTACAATTCGAAATATTTTTTATATTTTAGAGTATGTATTACAGGGTGACACAGAAAACGGGAATGTTTCAAATGAGTTGTGGAAGCCATGTGCAAGCGGCAGCACTACAGGTTCGTGACAGTTAGCAAGTAGACAGTTTGCCATTTGCAGGTGGCGTCACTACAGGTTCGTGACAGTTAGCAAGTAGACAGTTCGCCATTTGCAGGTGGCGTCACTACAGGTTCGTGACAGTTAGCAAGTAGACAGTTTGCCATTTGCAGGTGGCGTCACTACAGGATCGTGACAGTTAGCAAGTAGACAGTTTGCCATTTGCAGGTGGCGTCACTACAGGTTCGTGACAGTTAGCAAGTAGACAGTTTGCCATTTGCAGGTGGCGTCACTACAGGTTCGTGACAGTTAGCAAGTAGACAGTTTGCCATTTGCAGGTGGCGTCACTACAGGTTCGTGACAGTTAGCAAGTAGACAGTTCGCCATTTTCAGGTGGCTTCACTACAGGTTCGTGACAGTTAGCAAGTAGACAATTTGCCATTTCAGTAATCATTGTTCAGTGAATTGGCAAACAGTGCGCGTTAGTCGTAAAAATGTATTTTTTTAAAAATAATGATAGTTTGGCAGCGGCACGTAGTTTCGACGTTTTTACAATTTTGGACGTCATCGTGCCGTTCCATAAAAACGTGCGATAAGATGTTGGGTTAATAACTTTGAAGATACTGAATCTACGCTCAAGAAGAACACACAGGAAGACCAAGAAGTGTGCGTGTTCCAGCCACCACTGATGTTGTACGCGACATGTTTTAGAATTCATCGTCATTCTTTATTGTTGTTATCATTTGTTCACAGAATCCTAATCATATTCGGTAATCGTTGTCCTTGTACGGAGGAAATCTTAAATGCAAATTGGACGCCATGGGCCCCGTAAGGCATACTCTCGTACATCATGAATGTTCCTTGAAACACGCCCTCTTCTTGGTTGTCCTGTTGGTTCTTCTTGAGGGTACATTCGGTCTCCTATATGTCATTAACCCAATTGTCCCGCGTTTTTACGGACCGGCACCATGACCTCCTAAATCGTAAAAACCTGGAAACTTCCTACACGCCTAAAAAACATTTTTATGACTAAAGCGCGATTTTTCATTCTGCTGATCCATGATTACTGAAATGGCAGACTGTCTACTCTCTAACTGTCACGAACCCTCAGTGCTACCACCTGCACATGGCTTCCAGTACTTATTTCAAATATTCCCGTTTTTCTGTGCCGCCCTGTATTATTAAAATAATAGAAAAGCGAATTGGAATACCGATTGGGGTGTGTCCATTTTCTTCAGGGGTAGGCTCGTTTAAAGAGTTATACTTGGATGGTTATATTCCAATAGTTGTGAAAGCCATATATGGTCGTAAAAAATAAAGACATTTAATTTGAAAAAGAAACATCTTTTCTTCATAAAAAATTAGAATGAGAGAGATCTATAAAATCTTTGTGTCGAAAGGAGTGAGTAGAAAAAAAGAATTTAAAGTAATTTCCGAAATAAACATTATGGGGGAGTGTTAAATGGTCCGTTAAGGCAGAATGGCTCTTGTCTCCCATTATTTAACAAATGTCTTAGGTAGTTGGCTGGAATTTATCCGAGAAATAAATATATTGCTAAATAAATTGTTCCCTCAACGAGAGCTCTGCTGGAAATGAGTCTAGTAGGAAGTAGAGAGGGAGAGAGAGAGAGAGAGAGAGAGAGAGAGAGAGAGAGAGAGAGAGAGAGAGAGAGAGAGAGAGAGAGAGAGAGAGAGAGAGAGAGAGAGAGAGAGAGAGAGAGAGAGAGAGAGAGAGAAGAGAGAGAGAGAGAGAGAGAGAGAGAGAGAGAGAGAGAGAGAGAGAGAGAGAGAGATGGCGCAGTGCCAGAAATACAGAGAGAACCCTTAATAATGGAATGTCTAAACTGGAGTATATCACACAGTTTTAGTGTCCTAAGTGCTTTCGGTGCATTAGCTCCTCATCTCCAGCGGTGTAAACACAGTATACGGCAGCCATCTTTATTACTTTCTTACTATTATACAGATGGCTGTGATTTACAGATAAACATAGATTCCACTGCTGACTATATTACTCTTCCAAAGAGGTTTGTGATTGATGGCCGTGTTTTAGGACCTCGTTGGCTTAAAGCAAATATTTGTTCAATAAGATCCCGAATTATTAGGTGTATTTCGACTGGCACTTTTAGCAATTTATGACCTGTTTAGACATATTTCAAAAAACCTTTTTACGGCTGAATGAGATATTTTCTGACGAAATTCTTGATCATATTTCGTAATGGCAAGAATTCTGCGAGACAAATTTCTCTCTCTCACACACACACACACTCCATCTCTCCCTCCCTCTTTCTTTCTCTCTCACTCCGTTCGTCTTCCTTAGGATAACACTTAATCTCCGTTGAGTGACTGAGGTTCCTTGGATAATTCCACAGTCTCTAAGATTGGCACTCTTGGAGATTATCCATTTTAGCACTTTCCTCCGAAAAAAGTAGCTACTCAGGTTGGACTCATGGCGGAATTTTTGAAAAATTTCTTCAAATTTTAAATGATCCTACCTAGTAGACCCAGAAAATGACCCCCGTTAAATTTATATATATATATATATGTCTGTTAACACGATAACCGGAAGGGTATTTGTTTTTTCGTCACGAAACTTGGTATATAGCATTCACATGGTAAACGATTGAACAAATTCGTTAACCAGCAAAATCGGTCCACCGGGAGAAAGGACCGAAACACCACGGACACAAAACACTATTTTGTTATATTTCAACGAAACTCAGTATTCGTTGTGACCACTTAAATATAAAAATACGTTGCAAAAATAAATTAAACAGTTCATTAGGAGGGGGGTTCCTCCGGAATGAAATTACTAATTTGCTCATACGGTTGTATTATAACGAAACTCGGAATACATCTTGGTTATCTAATTAGATAGATGTTTTGTAAAAACTAAGTAAATAGGTTCTATTTTAACATAGTTACTTCGTACTATGCTAAAATAGAACCTTCCAGTGAAACGTAAGTTGGCTAAGCTGCCGCTAGGTGCCTCTTTCTTGATATTACTTCTCACTTCTCACCCGCTAGGGGTGCTGCAACCCGTTCCTGCCACAGACGAAAATTTTAAGTTTTCTTGTATTTATTAAGAAGTACCTAGTAGTAAGCCCACACAAAACTCTAGAAGAACATTGTTTAAAAAATTAATGATTAAAATAATTTGATTGAGTTGCTCATTACAAATGAATCGATCCATGCAAAAAGAGCTTCAGTCCAAAATCAGTAGTTTTGATAAAACTAGACAGAAGTCCTTTCTACATGGAATAATAAAATGATGACTATGTTTCTATGATAACTATGTATTGTACTGAAGTCCTTTTAATATAGAAATGTGAAGTTACCTTTAGATACAAAGAATTCATCACTCATACTAACAAAAATATGTTCAGTTGTGCCATCACTTGACACAGACTTCCAAATAAATAATATAAAAAAAAAATTAAATAATTAATTTTATTTATTTGTTATAATTAACATATATAACAAATAAATACAATTTAATAAATAATATAAAAAAAATAAAATAATTAATTTTATTTATTTGTTATAATTAACATATATAACAAATAAATACAATTTAATAAATAATATTAAAAAAAATAAAATAATTAATTTTATTTATTTGTTATAATTAACATATATAACAAATAAATACAATTTAATAAATAATATAAAAAAAATAAAATAAATAATTTTATTTATTTGTTATAATTAACAGATATAACAAATAAATACAATTTAATAAATAATATATAAAAAATAAAATAATTCATTTTATTTATTTCTTATAATTAACATATATAACAAATAAATACAATTTAATAAATAATATTAAAAAAAAAATTAATTTTATTTATTTGTTATAATTAACATGTATAACAAATAAATACAATTTAATAAATAAAAAAAAAAAAAATAATTAATTTTATTTATTTGTTATAATTAACATATATAACAAATAAATACAATTTAATAAATAATATAAAAAAAAATAAAATAATTAATTTTATTTATTTGTTATAATTAACATATATAACAAATAAATACAATTTAATAAATAATATAAAAATAATAATTAATTTTATTTATTTGTTACAATTAACATATATAACAAATAAATACAATTTAATAAATAATATAAAAAAATAAAATAATTAATTTTATTTATTTGTTATAATTAACATATATAACAAATAAATACAATTTAATAAATAATATAATAAAAATAAAATAATTAAGTTCTTCAATTTTAAATTATTAAATTTTATAAAAATACATTTTTACTATTCATATGTGCCGTATAAGCTCATATTTGTGCATCTATAAAAAAATATGTTGATGTCATACTATTTATATCTCTGAAATATTGTACCTTAAATATGTGAATAATGTCAAGAAACATAATTATTAAATATCAACCTGCTACTGTCTACAATGGAACACAGCGCTGATGTACCTGCTAAAGTATTGTACCTTAAATCTGTGAATAATGTCAAGAAACATAATTATTAAATATCAACCTGCTACTGTCTACAATGGAACACAGCGCCGATGTACCTGCTAAAGTATTGTACCTTAAATCTGTGAATAATGTCAAGAAACATAATTATTAAATATCAACCTGCTACTGTCTACAATGGAACACAGCGCTGATGTACCTGCTACTGTCTACAATGGAACACAGCGCTGATGTACCTGCTACTGTCTACAATGGAACACAGCGCTGATGTACCTGCTAAAGTATTGTACCTTAAATCTGTGAATAATGTCAAGAAACATAATTATTAAATATCAACCTGCTACTGTCTACAATGGAACACAGCGCTGATGTATCTGCTACTGTCTACAATGGAACACAGCGCTGATGTACCTGCTACTGTCTACAATGGAACACAGCGCTGATGTACCTGCTAAAGTCTACAATGGAACACAGCGCTGATGTACCTGCTACTGTCTACAATGGAACACAGCGCTGATGTACCTGCTACTGTCTACAATGGAACACAGCGCTGATGTACCTGCTACTGTCTACAATGGAACACAGCGCTGATGTACCTGCTACTGTCTACAATGGAACACGGCGCTGATGTACCTGCTACTGTCTACAATGGAATACGGCGTTGATGTACCTGCTACTGTCTACAATGGAACACAGCGCTGATGTACCTGCTACTGTCTACAATAGAACACAGCGCTGATGTACCTGCTAAAGTCTACAATGGAGCACAGCGCTGATGTACCTGCTACTGTCTACAATGGAACACAGCGCTGATGTACCTGCTACTGTCTACAATGGAACACAGCGCTGATGTACCTGCTACTGTCTACAATGGAACACAGCGCTGATGTACCTGCTAATCGCCTAAGTTGGGGAGAAGTCATTTAATAAAATAGAGCTTATCAATAAATTTACTGAAGTTCATTTTGCATGGATCGATTCAAATGGACCGAAGTTCATTTTGCATGGATCGATTCAAATGGACTGAAGTTCATTTTGCATGGATCGATTCAAATGGACTGAAGTTCATTTTGCATGGATCGATTCAAATGGACTGAAGTTCATTTTGCATGGATCGATTCAAATGGACCGAAGTTCATTTTGCATGGATCGATTCAAATGGACTGAAGTTCATTTTGCATGGACCGATTCAAATGGACCGAAGTTCATTTTGCATGGATCGATTCAAATGGACTGAAGTTCATTTTGCATGGATCGATTCAAATGGACTGAAGTTCATTTTGCATGGCTCGATTCAAATGGACTGAAGTTCATTTTGCATGGATCGATTCAAATGGACCGAAGTTCATTTTGCATGGATCGATTCAAATGGACTAAAGTTCATTTTGCATGGACCGATTCAAATGGACCGAAAATCATTTTGCATGGATCGATTCAAATGGACTGAGTTCATTTTGCATGGATCGATTCAAATGGACTGAAGTTCATTTTGCATGGATCGATTCAAATGGACCGAAGTTCATTTTGCATGGATCGATTCAAATGGACTGAGTTCATTTTGCATGGATCGATTCAAATGGACCGAAGTTCATTTTGCATGGATCGATTCAAATGGACTGAAGTTCATTTTGCATGGATCGATTCAAATGGACCGAAGTTCATTTTGCATGGATCGATTCAAATGGACTGAAGTTCATTTTGCATGGATCTATTCAAATGGACTGAAGTTCATTTTGCATGGATCTATTCAAATGGACTGAAGTTCATTTTGCATGAATCTATTCAAATGGACTGAAGTTCATTTTGCATGAATCTATTCAAATGGACTGAAGTTCATTTTGCATGGATCGATTCAAATGGACTGAAGTTCATTTTGCATGGATCGATTCAAATGGACTGAAGTTCATTTTGCATGGATCGATTCAAATGGACTGAAGTTCATTTTGCATGGATCGATTCAAATGGACCGAAGTTCATTTTGCATGGATCGATTCAAATGGACCGAAGTTCATTTTGCATGGATCGATTCAAATGGACCGACGTTCATTTTGCATGGATCGATTCAAATGGACTGAAGTTCATTTTGCATGGATCGATTCAAATGGACTGAAGTTCATTTTGCATGGATCGATTCAAATGGACTGAGTTCATTTTGCATGGATCGATTCAAATGGACTGAAGTTCATTTTGCATGGATCGATTCAAATGGACTGAAGTTCATTTTGCATGGCTCGATTCAAATGGACTGAAGTTCATTTTGCATGGATCGATTCAAATGGACTGAAGTTCATTTTGCATGGACCGATTCAAATGGACCGAAGTTCATTTTGCATGGATCGATTCAAATGGACTGAAGTTCATTTTGCATGGACCGATTCAAATGGACCGAAGTTCATTTTGCATGGATCGATTCAAATGGACTGAAGTTCATTTTGCATGGATCGATTCAAATGGACTGAAGTTCATTTTGCATGGATCGATTCAAATGGACTGAAGTTCATTTTGCATGGATCGATTCAAATGGACTGAAGTTCATTTTGCATGGATCGATTCAAATGGACTGAAGTTCATTTTGCATGGATCGATTCAAATGGACTGAAGTTCATTTTGCATGGATCGATTCAAATGGACTGAAGTTCATTTTGCATGGATCGATTCAAATGGACTGAAGTTCATTTTGCATGGACCGATTCAAATGGACCTAAGTTCATTTTGCATGGATCGATTCAAATGGACTGAGTTCATTTTGCATGGATCGATTCAAATGGACTGAAGTTCATTTTGCATGGATCGATTCAAATGGACCGAAGTTCATTTTGCATGGATCGATTCAAATGGACCGAAATTCATTTTGCATGGATCGATTCAAATGGACCGAAGTTCATTTTGCATGGATCGATTCAAATGGACTGAAGTTCATTTTGCATGGATCGATTCAAATGGACCGAAGTTCATTCTGCATGGATCGATTCAAATGGACTGAAGTTCATTTTGCATGGATCGATTCAAATGGACCGAAGTTCATTTTGCATGGATCGATTCAAATGGACTGAAGTTCATTTTGCATGGATCTATTCAAATGGACTGAAGTTCATTTTGCATGGATCTATTCAAATGGACTGAAGTTCATTTTGCATGAATCTATTCAAATGGACTGAAGTTCATTTTGCATGAATCTATTCAAATGGACTGAAGTTCATTTTGCATGAATCTATTCAAATGGACTGAAGTTCATTTTGCATGGATCGATTCAAATGGACTGAAGTTCATTTTGCATGGATCGATTCAAATGGACTGAAGTTCATTTTGCATGGATCGATTCAAATGGACTGAAGTTCATTTTGCATGGATCGATTCAAATGGACCGAAGTTCATTTTGCATGGATCGATTCAAATGGACCGAAGTTCATTTTGCATGGATCGATTCAAATGGACCGACGTTCATTTTGCATGGATCGATTCAAATGGACTGAAGTTTATTTTGCATGGATCGATTCAAATGGACTGAAGTTCATTTTGCATGGATCGATTCAAATGGACTGAAGTTCATTTTGCATGTATCGATTCAAATGGACTGAAGTTCATTTTGCATGGATCGATTCAAATGGACTGAAGTTCATTTTGCATGGATCGATTCAAATGGACTGAAGTTCATTTTGCATGGACCGATTCAAATGGACCTAAGTTCATTTTGCATGGATCGATTCAAATGGACTGAGTTCATTTTGCATGGATCGATTCAAATGGACTGAAGTTCATTTTGCATGGATCGATTCAAATGGACCGAAGTTCATTTTGCATGGATCGATTCAAATGGACCGAAATTCATTTTGCATGGATCGATTCAAATGGACCGAAGTTCATTTTGCATGGATCGATTCAAATGGACTGAAGTTCATTTTGCATGGATCGATTCAAATGGACCGAAGTTCATTTTGCATGGATCGATTCAAATGGACTGAAGTTCATTTTGCATGGATCTATTCAAATGGACTGAAGTTCATTTTGCATGGATCTATTCAAATGGACTGAAGTTCATTTTGCATGAATCTATTCAAATGGACTGAAGTTCATTTTGCATGAATCTATTCAAATGGACTGAAGTTCATTTTGCATGGATCGATTCAAATGGACTGAAGTTCATTTTGCATGGATCGATTCAAATGGACTGAAGTTCATTTTGCATGGATCGATTCAAATGGACTGAAGTTCATTTTGCATAGATCGATTCAAATGGACCGAAGTTCATTTTGCATGGATCGATTCAAATGGACCGAAGTTCATTTTGCATGGATCGATTCAAATGGACCGACGTTCATTTTGCATGGATCGATTCAAATGGACTGAAGTTTATTTTGCATGGATCGATTCAAATGGACTGAAGTTCATTTTGCATGGATCGATTCAAATGGACTGAAGTTCATTTTGCATGGATCGATTCAAATGGACTGAAGTTCATTTTGCATGGATCGATTCAAATGGACTGAAGTTCATTTTGCATGGATCGATTCAAATGGACTGAAGTTCATTTTGCATGGACCGATTCAAATGGACCTAAGTTCATTTTGCATGGATCGATTCAAATGGACTGAGTTCATTTTGCATGGATCGATTCAAATGGACTGAAGTTCATTTTGCATGGATCGATTCAAATGGACCGAAGTTCATTTTGCATGGATCGATTCAAATGGACCGAAATTCATTTTGCATGGATCGATTCAAATGGACCGAAGTTCATTTTGCATGGATCGATTCAAATGGACTGAAGTTCATTTTGCATGGATCGATTCAAATGGACCGAAGTTCATTTTGCATGGATCGATTCAAATGGACTGAAGTTCATTTTGCATGGATCGATTCAAATGGACCGAAGTTCATTTTGCATGGATCGATTCAAATGGACTGAAGTTCATTTTGCATGGATCTATTCAAATGGACTGAAGTTCATTTTGCATGGATCTATTCAAATGGACTGAAGTTCATTTTGCATGAATCTATTCAAATGGACTGAAGTTCATTTTGCATGAATCTATTCAAATGGACTGAAGTTCATTTTGCATGGATCGATTCAAATGGACTGAAGTTCATTTTGCATGGATCGATTCAAATGGACTGAAGTTCATTTTGCATGGATCGATTCAAATGGACTGAAGTTCATTTTGCATGGATCGATTCAAATGGACCGAAGTTCATTTTGCATGGATCGATTCAAATGGACCGAAGTTCATTTTGCATGGATCGATTCAAATGGACCGACGTTCATTTTGCATGGATCGATTCAAATGGGCTGAAGTTTATTTTGCATGGATCGATTCAAATGGACTGAAGTTCATTTTGCATGGATCGATTCAAATGGACTGAAGTTCATTTTGCATGGATCGATTCAAATGGACTGAAGTTCATTTCGCATGGATCGATTCAAATGGACTGAAGTTCATTTTGCATGGATCGATTCAAATGGACTGAAGTTCATTTTGCATGGATCGATTCAAATGGACTGAAGTTCATTTTGCATGGATCGATTCAAATGGACTGAAGTTCATTTTGCATGGATCGATTCAAATGGACTGAAGTTCATTTTGCATGGATCGATTCAAATGGACTGAAGTTCATTTTGCATGGATCTATTCAAATGGACTGAAGTTCATTTTGCATGGATCGATTCAAATGGATTGAAGTTCATTTTGCATGGATCGATTCAAAAGGACTGAAGTTCATTTTGCATGGATCGATTCAAATGGACTGAAGTTCATTTTGCATGGATCGATTCAAATGGACTGAAGTTCATTTTGCATGGATCGATTCCAATGTAAAAGTGCAGAATTATTCATATTTTTATTTTATTTCTATAGCTTAGGAAATTCTGCAGACCATCCACATTCTGAAGATAGTGTTTAGTTATGCAGCTCCTGTCTGACGGAATT
The DNA here is from genome assembly GCA_946811695.1 of Gonocerus acuteangulatus. Lineage (NCBI taxonomy): Eukaryota > Metazoa > Arthropoda > Insecta > Hemiptera > Coreidae > Gonocerus > Gonocerus acuteangulatus. The sequence goes on along the minus strand of OX328129.1, from coordinate 4,165,056 downwards.
TTTTTATTCCTATTTCTAATTTTTTTAGTTGTCCATACTCCATTGATACTATGGGGTTGTATAGGATACCCCATCAAACAAAGCGAGACCATTAAGATATCTTGTTATTCCTAATCCCATCCCGGTGTTTGCTCTGATGGGGATCGAATGCTGTGGAGGGCTCCTATTGTAGATATAATGTTTGTATTCTATTATACTAGTTTATCTTGTACATGTGCAGTTATAGTTAGATATCTTGTATTCATTTACTTGGAGTGTTTAACTTCCCTGTTAGCTCATTCGAGAGGGAGGGTGTGGAAGTCACTGGATAGGGGATTATTCAATCCTCTGCATGTGTACAATTGTTTGTGTAAATACAAAATGCATTTTTACCATTTTTTTATTGTTATTATTATTCAACTGACCCTTTTCTTAATCTTTGTATTTTCGTGCTAGGCGGAAGGTCAAATAATAAAAACTTGATCAAACAGTTTCACAAACTTTATTACCTCCCTACATGTTTAAGATCTTTTGGTGCCTCTTCACAGGAAAACGTTACATATATAAAACTTACAGCCTTAATCTGAGGAGGATAACCTTCCACCAGTGCGGCCACGTCTAGACTGATCATGGTCTGAAAGAATCCAACATGGCGAAATATAATCAGCTGATCGATAATCGAAATGTCATACTTCAGACCATGATCAGTCTATACGTGGCCGTACTGGTGGAAGGTTATCCTCCTCAGATTGAGGCTGTAAGTTTTATATATGTAACTTTTTCCCCTGAAGAGGCAACAAAAAGGCGTGAAACATGTAGGGATGTAAGAAAGTAGGTGAAACTGTATGGTGAAGTTTTTATTATTTGACCTTCCGCCTACCACGAAAATACATTTTTTTTATGTATTTATTGTTAATAAGTAAATAGAGTGTAGGGGAATCGAGGGGGCGGAGGGAAGGAGAAAATAATCTTCAAGGAAAATGATATTTTTCATCAAGATCTTTTTTTATTTTTACAACATTTTAGTCCAAAGGTAAACTTTTTATTATAGAAATAGAAACTTATTAACACAAATACAATGATAAGAAAAATATAATAAAAAAAAAAAAGAAAAAAAAATGTTATTTCAATTTCACTAGTTGTCTTCAAAATTATCCTTCTCTTATGAGTTTTTTTTTTTTCAAATCAAAGAGTCTGCGTTTTATGAAAAATTAATATAATTAAAATCACCTGTAAACAATAAAAAAAATTAATAAGAGAATGATAAACAAATTTGACAGGGCTGAAACAGAGGGCCCCTTAAGAAATTTTTACCTTGGATGATATATATATATATATATATATATATATATATATATATATATATATATATATATAGATATATATATATATAATTATGTAGGTGTTCAATTGAAGAGCTATATAATTGAGGAGTGGATCTTAATCTTTTTTTCAAATCAAAGAGTCTGCGTTTTATGAAAAATTAATATAATTAAAATCACCTGTAAACAATAAAAAAAATTAATAAGAGAATGATAAACAAATTTGACAGGGCTGAAACAGAGGGCCCCTTAAGAAATTTTTACCTTGGATGATATATATATATATATATATATATATATATATATATATATAGATATATATAGATATATATATATATAATTATGTAGGTGTTCAATTGAAGAGCTATATAATTGAGGAGTGGATCTTAAGAGCCTTGACGTAAATAATAAGAGGAAATAGCGGTACTTGAATAAGGCAATCAAAAGGAAAAGGCTGACGGTTTTACAGCCTATGAATAGGATCGGATATTGTAGAGGCTGTGAGGAGTGCCGTCAGCTGATTTACAATTCACAGCTGTAATACACAGGGCTGTAAAAGATGGCCGCCTATGGTCATATTGGTGTGGGCACACTCGTGGGCTGGGAGATAATGAGGGATGTTTGTTTGTATACTATTATGATAGCACGGGTGCATTTACATTGGCTCTTAATGGGATTTAGCGGGTTTCATACTACGAACGGGTGTCGCAATCCGTTGGTGCCGGACAGAACTTTAATGTTTCAGATTTATTTTGGTCCTCCCATAAGTAATGTCGCTTTATTTCGGTGGACTGTAGAATGTTTGGATCCAAGTTTTTCTGCTAGCTCTTCGACTGTTACAACAGGATTTTCTTCTACAGTAGCCTGCAGGAGTTGGTAGTCAAGCTCTGTTGCTAGACCTGTACGAGGCTCGTCTTCAAGCTTGCGGTTTGTCGCTCGAAATCCTTCATACCACCGCTCCACTTGTCGCTCACTAATGACATTTTTCCCATATATTTCTACAAGTTGAAGCAGCATTTTCTCCTTCATCTAATTTCCAGAGCATAACATAGCAGTTCTGTTTTCAGAGATCCATTTAAAACGAAATTTCAGCAAAGAATAAATAAGTTTCAAAACGTGATGAACAAAGGAGACAAAATAAACACAGAGAATTTTAAAAATCGAGACATTACACAATATGATGACCCAAAACATTTAAGATATACATATATTTGTATATTCGCTCCCTACAAAAACGAAATTAATCTTTCAAATTAGAAAAAAAAATTGTATTGTTTTAATATATATATATATATATATATATATATATATATATATATATATATATACACACCATCGTTATGTTCTTGATCTATGTAATATTTTCTATTAATTTTCTCTTCAAGATTGCGTCATGAGATGAGCTTCATAATCGGGTGTCCTCCCGAACGAGGGAGGGAGGGACCGTGCTAGAACAAAAATATTCTTCTTCGAACTCCAGAACATTATTCCAGTGCGAAATGCACGAAAAAGAAGTACACTCAAAGAAAAAAGGATCTTTTTTTCAAAGCCAATCTTTTACAAGAAAGCGTTCTTCTCCCTCGGATATAGAAGAGCTGTAGAGATTGTGGTAAATAACCTAAAGATAGAGCTGAGATCGGTTCCAAGATGGGTGCCTGTAAAGCCCCCGGATCTAGCTATTGGTTGAGACCATTCAATAAGGACTAGTTCAATCAGAACGGTGATTGATTCCATAGCCTCTATGAGGCTGCTGGGAGCGATAAAACAGCTGAGATTTCTCCCTTTATCTCTTATCTTTTATCCCGCCCTTTTTCTTATCAGTCCAGCTGTTTACAGCCCTTCCATTCCTAAGGGTTCCAAGTTACCCTCAACCCAATTCGATACAAACGCCAATAAAATGGACTTTTCCTATTTACACAGAAATTCTCCAGAGATCAACAAAAATAATCAAATTATTTGATATAAGACCACAATTTTATGGACATGAGTTGTAAAGGATTGGCATTTATGCTCTGGATGACAGATTAGTTTCCATCGTGACCTCGCTCAACAAGCAATACCGTTTTAAAAGAATATGCAAATTATTCAAACTTTTTATTGAGGGATTTATCAAAATAACAAAGAGTAATTAACACTTTTTTAGCCCGGTTTTTCCCTCCCACTATTCGGAAGAAACACTCCTGTAACACATGCTTAAAATTTTACGTGTCAGATCTCAAAGACCACGATCATAGTTCAAATTTGTAGGAATGAGTGTATATATATATATATATATATATATATATATATATATATATATATATATATGCCTGTTCGGTCTATTACCGGATCAAAAATGGTCCAATTTTATGAAATTTAGTACAAAGTCCTTTCATCTAATTGGAAAGGTCAAGTTTGTTAATCAGCAGAATCCGTCCACCGGAACATAGTTTTTGAAGCGAAAAAATCGTAATGCCTACGTTTTCAATTCAAGCCTACGTTTTCGTTTGCATAGGCTTGCAGGTACTCGCTTTGGAGGTTCCTTAACATGGAAATAGAAAACCGAATACCTAAAACCATTCTTGAAGCGATATCTATAACCATTTACGAGCAAAAATGTTACACCTACTTTATCGATTCACCCTAGAGATTGTGACGTTTCTATCACATAAACGATAGGCGTTAGTTTTATCCTGTCTAAGGAATGGAAGCTAACCTGTAGATAACCTCTCTGGGTTATTTGTAAATAGAGGTTAAAATTAACATAAAATAAAAAAAATATTATAATCAATGAATGTAACATATGATCTCAATACAACCAACCTTAGCAGCATCCCCAATAAATCACTTAAAACCCTTGGAACCACATTTGATCAAAACCTTTCCAGAAAAAGTAACAGTTCCCAAATTTTGTGTCTCGTCCTTCCGATCTTTATATTCCTTCCCACCGAACAGCAATATTCGAAAAATCATTCGTCACCCGTGTCACCTCGCTATGGAATTCCTTACCTCTGTCTGTCCGCCATTCTACCAACCTATATACATTTAAATCCCGACACTTCCACCACTTTTTATCTCTACAAGTTTCGCCCAGCTTCTAGTTTATATTCATGCTGTTTAATTTGAATTGTATATATTAAATTGTTTTCATTATTCTGTAAATTCAATATTATTTCTAAGGGTCCTGTGTTTTGGAATAAGAACACAAAATTTTCATTTTAACCACTATGAAGTTATTTGTAAGATACTTTACCATATTACACGCTTGTTCGAAGAACTGGTTCTTCGAAGTGAATCAGATGAGCTATTCCTCCGAGACTCGGTCAGATCGAATTAATAAATCACACAGCTGAGGAGAAAGGCTTTTCCATCTCAATAACAAGGCGGACTGAGCATGCGCATTGCTGAGAGTTATATATGCCTCCTATATATATATATAAGGCACGCCATCTCTCAACACTAATGGCGAACCAAGCTCCCCTCTAAATGCAGGCTTGTTTGCAAATTGATAAAGCGGTTTCCCAAAACAAACTGCCCAATGTAATTTGTAACCTTTCATAAATCATGTTAAAGGTTAAAGATAATTGACAAAGATGGCGATCCTCCAAAGAGGTTCGAAACTAGCCCCTGAGGCTTTCTATCTCGCTGTAGCTTCTTTCTATCTCTTTGGTAGTGTCTCATTGTGATGAATTCTTGGCAAACATCACATTCTATGATCAAAATCGAAGTAATTTTCTCCAATTTATGAATAACAAATACCTGGGGTCTCCCCCTAGCGGGGTGGTCTAGTAGCTAGCGCGCTAGATTCATAAGCGGGAGATGGTGGTTTCGATCCCCACCGGCGCCAGAAATTTTCTCATCTCAGGGCTTGCTGAGAAAATTCCTGCCTACTCTCTGGATGTCGGCGCTAATAGCCCCGATTTGTTGATGCGCCGTAAAAAAATAAATAAATAAAAAACCTACATCAACATTTTTCAATTCATTTTGTCACAAGTTTTATAAGGGATATAAAAGTATCCCCCCCCCCCAAAAAAAATAAATATGTTTTAATTCTTCAACAATAACATGGCCGTGCAGTGTCTGACGAACGGAAAACCTCCATTTTCACGTGAAAATTATTACGGAGAAGGTAAAATATAGTAAATTACGTAGGATTTACATTTACCCTATGGTACGGAGTACACACGCCTTAAGTTGCGCCTACATTGGACCCGAATTCCTCCCGATCCGATCCGATATCGGTTGAACGACGCTGGCCGACGTTAGTGCTTACATTGGTCCCGACCCGATCCGATCCCATCAAGTCTGTAATGTACTAGTAGTACAGTGAACATGAGCGATTAATTTAAAGAACACCACCTAATAAGCATAGAAATCTTCTGGAAGTATATCAGTCCCGATAAAAAATGAACTGTTACACTGCAATAAGAGAAACATTGGTATTCATATTTTACCCCAATAGTCTCTGATTTCATTAACGGTATATAATTAATTTCAATTATTTATTAGTAGTATATATTATCAATATAAAAAAAAATCATTACCTCATAATAATTACTCGAAATGAAAAAAACATTTTGATGACTAGATGAAGGGTATTAATTAATAATACCAACAAGGATGAGGAATAACCCTTCACAGCTGTACAACATACTTTTATTTCAACGTTTCGGACCGTTCGTCCATCTTCAGGCAATCTACAATAGTATACTCATTACTAGAAACTGCAGAAAACAAGCTTTATAATTACTATCAACCAAAAACCTTAAATCATCTGATGCAATTATTAAATTTATTTACTTAATTATAAACTCACCATATCCTGTCACTACTTAAAATAACATTTCAAACGTCATAAATTATAACAAATGATTCCTATAAGGAACCAAGTCAAAAACACTTGAAGACAATTAAACATGTTCATCCTCACACAGCCATATTAGAAACCTTAGCAACCTATGTACTTAGGCCTATTATATTCATCATCACACAGCCATATTAGAAACCTTATCAACCTATGTACTTAGGACTATTATATTCATCCTCACACAGCCATATTAGAAATCTTAGCAACCTACGTACTTAGGCCTTTTATATTCATCATCACACAGCCATATTAGAAACCTTATCAACGTACGTACTTAGGCCTATTATATTCATCCTCACACAGCCATATCAGAAACCTTATCAACCTATGTACTTAGGCCTATTATATTCATCATCACACAGCCATATTAGAAACCTTATCAACCTATGTACTTAGGCCTATTATATTCATCATCACACAGCCATATTAGAAACCTTATCAACCTATGTACTTAGGCCTATTATATTTTATATAACTAAAATTACATTAAAATATCACATTTCAAATAATTAAAATGTATAATGATTTATGTATGACATATCACAGATAACTTCATTAATCATTACTTAACATATATTTGTTAAAATATTTAATATAAATTGCACTGAGGTATGTAACCAAGATCATTAAACTATGAAAGGAATCTATTACAATGTCATCAGAAATTAATTTTATTTAATATGTCAACATAATGAAAAAAACATTGTTGCCTAACAATGAATATCTATTGACCGTTATAAAGTAGTTTAAAAAAGGGATTTCTATGAGAAATGAACGTTTATTACATAAAATGATTAAATAATAATTACCCTGTCAGCCTTTATAGGATTTATTCTGCTGATGGTCCCACAGACAAGGTCCATTCATAATTACCCTGTCAGTCTTTATAGGATTTATTCAGCTGATGATCCCACAGACAAGGTCCATTCATAATTACCCTGTCAGTCTTTATAGGATTTATTCAGCTGATGATCCCACAGACAAGGTCCATTCATAATTACCCTGTCAGTCTTTATAGGATTTATTCAGCTGATGATCCCACAGACAAGGTCCATTCATAATTACCCTGTCAGTCTTTATAGGATTTATTCAGCTGATGGTCCCACAGACAAGGTCCATTCATAATTACCCTGTCAGCCTTTATAGGATTTATTCAGCTGATGATCCCACAGACAAGGTCCATTCATAATTACCCTGTCAGCCATTATAGGATTTATTCAGCTGATGATCCCACAGACAAGGTCCATTCATAATTACCCTGTCAGCCATTATAGGATTTATTCAGCTGATGATCCCACAGACAAGGTCCATTCATAATTACCCTGTCAGCCATTATAGGATTTATTCAGCTGATGATCCCACAGACAAGGTCCATTCATAATTACCCTGTCAGTCTTTATAGGATTTATTCAGCTGATGATCCCACAGACAAGGTCCATTCATAATTACCCTGTCAGCCATTATAGGATTTATTCAGCTGATGATCCTACAGACAAGGTCCATTCATAATTACCCTGTCAGCCATTATAGGATTTATTCAGCTGATGATCCCACAGACAAGGTCCATTCATAATTACCCTGTCAGTCTTTATAGGATTTATTCAGCTGATGAACCCACAGACAAGGTCCATTCATGATTACCCTGTCAGCCATTATAGGATTTATTCAGCTGATGATCCCACAGACAAGGTCCATTCATAATTACCCTGTCAGCCATTATAGGATTTATTCAGCTGATGATCCCACAGACAAGGTCCATTCATAATTACCCTGTCAGCCATTATAGGATTTATTCAGCTGATGATCCCACAGACAAGGTCCATTCATAATTACCCTGTCAGTCATTATAGGATTTATTCAGCTGATGATCCCACAGACAAGGTCCATTCATAATTACCCTGTCAGCCATTATAGGATTTATTCAGCTGATGATCCCACAGACAAGGTCCATTCATAATTACCCTGTCAGCCATTATAGGATTTATTCAGCTGATGATCCCACAGACAAGGTCCATTCATAATTACCCTGTCAGTCTTTATAGGATTTATTCAGCTGATGATCCCACAGACAAGGTCCATTCATGATTAACATTACCAGCTCTATGAAACAATTACTTGTCAACTCTTGCACTTATTTTGTCGGTCGTCCGATATCGGTCTAGAAACAAATATGTCTCAACGGCAGGGAATCGGGAGTCGCAGGATCGGATCAGACCAATGTAGGCACCTCCTTTGAGATGCTTCTGTTTGTATTCCTTCCGACAGTCGGTGGCTATCGGATCTTGGTCCAAGGTGCACCCTTAGCTCTCACGGCCACCGGGCCTCTCCAAATACAGGATGATCATGCTTCATTTATTGCTTTGCCACATTTATAATACAGATATTTTACTTATCTAGTCGCATTTAAATTCTTTAATTGTTTTTGCACATAAAATTCGAAGGATTAAAATAGGAATTGGTTTTTGGTGCTTTCATGATATCGTTTTTTCATTGATTTAGCTCCTTTATTTCTTGAATGTTTGCCCAAGAAGAAACACCTGTTGAGAACATAGTAAGAACCTCACTTCACACATTGACCTAGCTGTAGGAAGACAGAGCATGATGCCAGCCTATTCCACTATCAGCGCACGTCGTCAGCCTGGTCTATGCCTAGGCTTGCCTATCCGTAGGAAATACGATATTCTAGGAGCCTAGGACCATACTCTAATTGCCGGAGGACCACACAACACTCACTATGATAGATAGCCCGTCCTGGCTCATGACGGTCCAAGACAGGTATCGGGTTACATATCTCTCTCTTTCTCTCTCTCTCTCTCTCTCTTTCTCTCTCTCTCATGCAGCCTTTTTCTCTCTTTCTCTCTCTACGATATTGGTAATCTATTTATTCTCATTGGGCAATGATAACACGGGTACACAAAAAAAAAAACAAAAAAAAAAACGGTCTTTTTCAAAAACACCCTACATATATTCTTATGAATTTTGACATCCAAAATCAAAAAAGGGTAAAAATGCAGTTTCCAGCCCTCCAAACCGATTCCTTTCAAACTTTGCACAATAACACGAATACACTTTGATGCACTAAACACGAATACGATTAAAAAAAAAAACGTTGGATTTAACTAGGAAAGAAGTTATTAAGCACTAAAGTTCACTGTTATGCAGGTTATGAGAGCTAATGTAAACAACTAAATTTGTCAACATACGCATGCGCGGGTATGGAAAAGTTCGTACTAAGGAAGTTTAATTGAAATTTACCATAAATTATCGAAATTCATCAGCAGTTATTTATTTACAATCATTTTTTTAAATAATGAAACACTCTTCACATTTCTTGTTTCGTTCATGAAAAGTATTATATATCAGAAATCCCTTAATAATTAGCTAATGCCTTTATAATTATCGTTCTAATTCGCGCCTACAGAACTTCAATTGTCAACAAGTCAATTGTCTAAGCTAAGAGAGATGTCTTGGAGGATTAGAAGAATGTCTAGGACGACTTTAAGGGCATACATGCTATGCGTTTCCGCTCGCTCAAGAAGATAACAAAACCCCAGTCAATCCAACTCGTTAAAATTAATAGAAATCTATTTATTTTAGCGAGTTGGATTGACTGGGGTTTTGTTATTTTCTTGAGCGAGCGGAAACGCATAGCATGTATGCCCTTAAGCGACAGGTGACGACGGGTGAGGATGGCCTTAAAATTAACAGTATCTTTGAATAAATGGTTTCTGAACATTTCAAATGACAGTTCTCTGTTTCCCAATGTTACATATCTGCGCATGCGCGTGTTTACAAATACGCTGATGACGCCTAGTTTTATAACCTTCCTAACTTTAGTGCTTAATATTATAGTCTATTAATTTTAGCGAGTTGGATTGACTGGGGTTTTGTTATCTTCTTGAGCGAGCGTAGCGAGCGGAAACGCATAGCATGTATGCCTTAAAGTCATCATTTATGCCTTAAAGTCGTCACAAATTTAGTTGTTTACATAAGCTCTCATAACCTACACAACAGTGAACTTAAGTGCTTAATAACTTCTTTCCTAGTTAAATCCGACGTTTTTTTTTTTTTTTTTTTTTTTTTTTTTTTATCGTATTCGTGTTTAGTGCATCAAAATACGTTATTGGGCAAAGTTTGAAAGAAATCGGTTTGGAGGGCGGGAAACTGCATTTTTACCCAAAAAAATTCTACAGCCTCTACATCTTAACCGAAGTCAATGCAATTTTTTTTTATAAACAAAAAATTAGAACAAGTTTCTTTGTATCCTTTGTTTATCAAATTACGTGGAAAGATTTTTATAACCATCCAGTGTTTATAACCTTCCAATGCTTATAACCTTCAAGCTACCTTTCTTATAAATAATTTCAAAATATGAATAATAATGATTCTCTTATCATAGTGTAAAAGTTAAAAATCAACTGATACACTAACAATAAGATTTATTTGTTCGGGTCTGATATATTTCCTGAAGATTGATGATTGGCGCCTCAACTCCTCCTTCATACCTCCAACATTGAACCTAATCCAAGGTTGCTTATTGGGTGGTATTTCTTAAATTAATCACTCATTTTCAATTCACTTCGTGTTCATTACTGAGGAGCTGTGTCTAGATCGGATCGGGTCGGGATCAATGTAGGATCTCACGACGGCCGTTGTCGGTCAATCGAAATCAGATCGGATCAGGAGAATCACGGGTACAATTTAGGTGTACCCTTAACCGTCGCGCAAAATGTTTTGAGACTTATGCATCTCGAAAATATATGTATGCTGGAATATTGGACTAGCTACTTGTTGATTCCGACTTCTAGTAGTTCTTGTACGTGTAATGAGTATTTAGATAAGTTTATCGGCTGACCGACCTTGTGGTTAGTACCTCAAGTGCCCGCTCTCCGGGACGCGGCGCTGCAATAGCAGAGGTAGTTTAACATCCATAACAAGCTTAATGAAAGGCTGGAATGGAATCTGTCGAAGGGGTTCTAAAGACTCGGCAATTAAAGGGTTAAGCTATGGCGTCAGGATCAACAGGCGCTGGAGGTAGGCGTGGTCAAAGCAAACAGAGAGCAGTTCCTATCTCGGTGTTCCGATCTCTTTGCTGCCATAGAGGTTGATGAATAACCCCCATAGAGGTATAATTGCTTTAATTACTGACTCGGCTCTCGGATCTAAGGACTCGTTCAACATTTGCATTGGTTCGGTGAATCAAAAGCTCCGCCCACCCCTTCGGGATCTACTCTCTCACTCTCTCTCTCTCTCTCTCTCTCTCTCTCTCTCTCTCTCTCTCACACTATAAGTCTTTTTTATGGATACCACACCCTCGAGCAGGGTACAACAGTACCGCTCCGTATCGCTTTCTCAAACAAAGAAAAGCTTGAAATACTATTTCTTCCTTGAAATACTGTCAAACACCAATGACTGATGAAACCCTATCAAAAACAAATAAAGATTGGCCTATCATGTTGCGGAAGCCAAGAAATAAACTGACCACACCTTTGGAAACATAAATTCCATAATACTGCAGACAACACTAGCAGATACCGAGGGAGATGAAAACCATCTAGATCCGACCTTTCACGGCCTCTCATGTTTAATAAATATACAAAGTTTCATTAAAATCGGCTCCGGACCTAGGGGATGTTCCCTTGTCAGCGTAAGAGTGCTGGACTAATATGCTGGATGACCTGAGTTCAAATCTCGAGCGCAATAGAAGCTCTAATGGAATTTTATGGAAATGATTTTGTTTTATCAGTCTTTTTGTACTGAGTTTAGTTGCAATAAAACTAAAAAGTCAGCCAGTATGGGCTTATTAATAATTTATATCTGGAGTAAACAATATCTCTTCCAGATTGACCGAATTTGAAAATATGCTCCGGCCGCCTGATTTTCCCCTTGGCTGCTTCTACTGCTAGGGTCATTAGCATAAAGGTACCCATTAATAAATTAATTAAAGGCAGGATTGGCCTAGGATCGGTCAGGGAGGCCGAATCCAACCCATGAACGAGGACACCACAAGATAAACATCTTTAGTACTATTTATTTATTAATGTTTACGCAACTTTGGCAACAAACATTTTGAGAATAATAATAAAGAATCCACAATTTTCTTGAGGTAATATGATGTAGTAGCGTTAATGTAGATATTACAAGTTTTCAGTTCTAGTAATCATATGTGAAATGTGTTTGAATGTAAGTGATATGTTTGGGTTCAAGTAGATAGTAATAATAAGTAAAGATTTTGGTAGTGAGTTCATGTCGTAAGTCCAGTAGTTCTAGTAATCATATGTGAAATGTGTTTGAATGTAAGTGATATGTGTGGGTTCAATTACATAGTAATAATAGGTAAAGATTTTGGTAGTGAGTTCATGTCGTAAGTCCAGTAGTTCTAGTAATCATATGTGAAATGTGTTTGAATGTAAGTGATATGTGTGGGTTCAATTAGATAGTAATAATAAGTAAAGATTTTGGTAGTGAGTTCATGTCGTAAGTCCAGTAGTTCTATCTTATCCAAATGTTATTAGACTATTATGGTATTCTGTCGATATGTCTATCTTACTTAACAAATCTACAAACATTGAGACTTGTAGTATAAGTTTTACTAGATGGTATACATATCAGTTTTACTAGATGGTATACATATCAGTTTTACTAGATGGTATACATATCAGTTTTACTAGATGGTATACATATCAGTTTTACTAGATGGTATACATATCAGTTTTACTAGATGGTATACATATCAGTTTTACTAGATGGTATACATATCAGTTTTACTAGATGGTATACACATCAGTTTTACTAGATGGTATACATATCAGTTTTACTAGATGGTATACACATCAGTTTTACTAGATGGTATACATATCAGTTTTACTAGATGGTATACATATCAGTTTTACTAGATGGTATACATATCAGCTTTACTAGATGGTATACATATCAGTTTTACTAGATGGTATACATATCAGCTTTACTAGATGGTATACATATCAGTTTTACTAGATGGTATACATATCAGTTTTACTGGATGGTATACATATCAGCTTTACTAGATGGTATACATATCAGTTTTACTAGATGGTATACATATCAGTTTTACTAGATGGTATACATATCAGCTTTACTAGATGGTATACATATCAGTTTTACTAGATGGTATACATATCAGCTTTACTAGATGGTATACATATCAGTTTTACTAGATGGTATACATATCAGTTTTACTAGATGGTATACATATCAGTTTTACTAGATGGTATACATATCAGTTTTACTAGATGGTATACATATCAGTTTTACTAGATGGTATACATATCAGTTTTACTAGATGGTATACATATCAGTTTTACTAGATGGTATACATATCAGTTTTACTAGATGGTATACATATCAGTTTTACTAGATGGTATACATATCAGTTTTACTACATGGTATACATATCAGTTTTACTAGATGGTATACATATCAGTTTTACTAGATGGTATACATATCAGTTTTACTAGATGGTATACATATCAGTTTTACTAGATGGTATACATATCAGTTTTACTAGATGGTATACATATCAGTTTTACTAGATGGTATACATATCAGTTTTACTAGATGGTATACATATCAGTTTTACTACATGGTATACATATCAGTTTTACTAGATGGTATACATATCAGTTTTACTAGATGGTATACATATCAGTTTTACTAGATGGTATACATATCAGTTTTACTAGATGGTATACATATCAGTTTTACTAGATGGTATACATATCAGTTTTACTAGATGGTATACATATCAGTTTTACTAGATGGTATACATATCAGTTTTACTAGATGGTATACATATCAGTTTTACTAGATGGTATACATATCAGTTTTATGTATATCATAAGCCTTTTCGATATCCAATGACACAGCTATAATAGATTCCTTACAAAGAAATGCATTTAGTATTCCATTTTCTAGAGTAACAATGTGGTCCATCGTCGAATGATTCGGTCTAAAACCGCATTGGTATTCTGAAAGAAATTGATTTTTCTCAAGGAACCATATTAGTCTTTTGTTTAGAATTGTTTCAAAAAGCTTAAAGATACAGCTAGCTAGAGCTATTGGTCTATAACTATCGGGTGATTTACTGTCCTTGTTAGGTTTTTTAACTGGTATAACAATTGTCTCCTTCCAGACCTGAGGGTAGTTCTTTAGTACTATGCTCGGGATTTGAACTCAGGTCCTCCAGTATATTAGTCCAGTGCTCTACCACTGAGCTAACCTCACCCCCGGTTTGCCGAGAATTTTCCCAATATTAATATAAGTTTTAAAACGATTACAATGACGTCCAATGTCGTCAAATTGATTAAGGTACTATTTATTATGACAAAGGCTTTTAACTTGAAAATGACTCTTTCGTTATTGTAAAATCGAATTAGAGAAAGACAGTGACACGCTTAGGAGGTGTTAAAGTAAGTACTATTATCTTGGCGATCCCGACAGCCAGGATTAAGAGGGGGATACAGGGACGAAAGAGAGACAGAGAGAGAGGCAGAGAGAGAGAGTGAGAGAGAGAGAGAGAGAGAGAGAGAGAGAGAGAGAGAGAGAGAGAGAGAGAGAGATTTGGGCAGATGTGTAGGTTGTGGGTACAAATAGGTCCATCCTCAAGACAACACCACACCTAGAGAGATAACATCTCCATCCAGGTCCAGGACGATACATTGCTATGTTCTTCTTTAGTGTTTGTCGGATCGCATCGGTTTTTAACTCTTCTCTTCAACCTTTAGGATAATCAGGAGCTCCAGGAAGAGCTCTCGGAATTCAGGAGAAATACGCGTCCTTTTTACGAATATCAGCTCATCCCATAAGTAATGTCGGTGGACTGTAGAATGTGCTGATCCAAGTTTTTCTGCTAGCTCTTCGGCTGTTACAACAGGATTTTCTTCTACAGTAGCCTGCAGGAGTTGGTAGTCAAGCTCTGTTGCTAGACCTGTACGAGGCTAGTCTTCAAGCTTACGGTTTACCGCTCGGAATCGTTCAAACCACCGCTGCACTTGTCGCTCACTAATGACATTTTCGCCATATATTTCTACAGGTTTTCTACAGGTAAGATGAAGCAGCATTTTATCCTTTATCGAGTCAATTCGTCACAAGCAGGACTGGAACCAGCATCTGCCATATTAAAATCAACTAATTCGCACTTAAGAGTTTTAAGAAATATTTTTTTTTTCGAAAACGGTGAACATTTCTAGTAAAAAAAAAATCCGTTGAAAATCCACCATAAAACCGTAATCATTCAATGTCATTAGGAATCTGCAGTTAAAATTTGAATTTGATCGGGTAAAACTTGAATGCCCTAGCGTATCGCCTTTTTTGAAAAGCATAGTTTTGAGAAAATCGAATTTAAGTTTTAATGTAACGAAAACTCCATTTTTTTTTTTCAAAATAGCTTGTATTTTTTAAAAAATATGGTTTTAATTTTAAAATGTTTCGGGACTTCAGTTTCCGAATTTTTGACACATTTAAAAACTTTTCCGGCACATAAACACTCTTGGATATAATGTTGATTAGTTAAGGAAGCATTTAAGCCCATAAAAAAATAGAATGATAAAAAAGGTTACATGGTAGTATTACCTCTTAAGCAATGTTGGGCGTGTCAAGTACCTGAATTGGTGACCACGTGCTGCTGGCATTATGTAAAAGGGTGGCAACCTGTAGATAGCCCGGCGTTTATATCCCAATTGTTGATGCGCCGTTAAATACACAAAAGAAAAATACTTTTGTCGAAAACGCTCGCCCAGTGACGACAGTCACCACCAAAAGCTATATCAACAATATATTTACTGGCAGAGCTAACACCTCATATTATTTTCTTGCTTGTAGAAATACAGAAAAGCCAGAAGAACAAACAGACCCGGCTCTAGAAGTAATCTGTACATTCCCAGAAGTAGGGACGAGGATATTTACATAATTGTCCCTCGAGGCGGTTGGCTCGTCGTAAACCGCCCGTACGAATACAGAGAGAGTCCTCGCCATTAACATAAGAGATTGTCTGCTCGTCGACACGGGTCTCATACCAAACCTTCGGAGGATGCTCGGATCGTCATCAGAAGGAGCATCGAATTCCGGTAGCTGTACTTTAACGCTTTCCTGGGTTCGAAGCCCGAATATTAAACAGCCTATGTCATTCACTTCTCCCGGGTCGACACTAACTACGCTACAATCAGCCCTTCGTATTGTCTTGTCGACTTGAGATAAACAAATAAACGGAGAATCGTGACTGGGTGAATCAAGTACCAACACTTATCTCATAATAGTTTAGGTCCTCGACATTGTCTAAGATATTTTTTTTTTTTTTTTTTTTTTATTTGATTCTTGAGTTCCGCGACATTGGCGACAAACTCATTTCTTGTTACGTCAAAAAATGAACAAAACAAAACAAAAAAATGGTAAATAAATAAATTAGGAACTTAAAGCTTAACAACAACCTGAAAAAGAAGAAAGTAAAAAATGAAGTAATAATTATATTAAAAGATAAAATTTCGAAATAATTGTTGTGAAAGTCCAATGAATTATTAACAGCTTGGTGTATAACTGTGAGTTTTTATATATTTAGGTAGTTTATAAATGTGACGGCTCAGCAAGTCGTGGGGCATATTTAAGCTAATGAGTTGTCTGCAACAACTCACACAAATTGATCTACCGAGTTTCTTAAATTTTTTTTAACCAATAGAAATTCCTGTGAGTTTCCTTACATGAAAATAAAAATTACGGCCTTATCGGCAAGTAAATAACATTTCTTCGGATAAAAACTTAGTCTTCAAGAACCGATTTAGCCTGTTTAACGAGCGAATGTCCAAAATACACACAACAGCAAGTATCAAGCAAATCGGGATTAAAAATAAAGAGATATTCTGACAAACAAATTGAGAATGGAACGTAGTAGGAGCGAGATTAAAAAAAAAAATATTGCTTCAGCTTGGTCTGTTGGATTAAAAAAGAGCTCATTCAGAGAGAATGAAACTAGGTTGGAGAAAAATCAATCTTGTCAAAATAGCGTTAACTGGACTTTGTTATGTCCTTTTTATAATCTGATATATATTTGTCAAATACCACTCACTCACTCACTCATCTATCATCGCCCAGCCCAAATCGCTCGACAGAAAATTTTGAAATTTTGCATGGACACTCCCTATATAACGTAGGCGCTCGCTAAGAAAGGATTTTTTGATATTCGTATTTTTAAGCATTTTTAGGGGGGTTTAAAGATTGAGTTGGTTAGAGAAGGCAAGCCTAGGCAGCCTGCGTTGCTAGGACGATAAAGAACAGCTGTTACCTTACATTATCTATCTCATAGTTTTATTTCTAATTGAGGTTAATTTCAAATATGATGGCAGACCTTGAATTACTAGAAATTAACTGTCCCTCATAGAGTTTTAATTGCGTTTCTTTTCTGCCTGTCCCCGTCAGATAGGCTTGCCATATTTTTGGAGAGTTAAACCGGGACACATTAATATGGGATGGGCATACCAGTGGGGGGGGGGATAAAAAGAGTATAAATTATAAGCAAAATGGTTGGTGAGTTTTAAGCCTAGCAAGTAACGGGAAGGGGGAATCCTAAACTGTTAGTCTACCCAAACCTTAAAAATAAGAAGGGAACTTTTTTTGCTACTTGATTTTCTTAAAACAATCTCTCAGCCGAATAGTAGTGTCTGGCAGCTGGCAGCGCTGTGCAGGTAGTTCCAGCGTTTTACAGTTAGATTACTTCTCATATCTTTGACACTGTGAGCAGTAGTAAAAATGTTGATTGTAGAAAAGTAACCGATTTAAAAAAGATTCTTATAAACATGAATTCATTACTTTTTACAACATACGGCCTTTTCCGGGACATTGATAGGGTCTTTTGTACAATAAGTATACACTTTTCAAGAACTAGTAACAGTTACTCATTTTAATATTATTTGGAACATATGATTCACCTCTAACCATTGTTACCCTAACTGAGTGTATAAAGGCATATGTACTACCGGGATCCACAATATTTTCTGATTGTTGGAAGTCATACCATGGAGGAGGAAGGTTCCAGGAATGCGATATAAGCACTATCCAGTAAATCATAGTGAAAATTTTGTAGATCCCATTACTAGAGCCCACACACAGAGAATTGAGTCTTTGTGGGCTAGTTTGAAGCGAAGGAACAAGATTGAATGCGGAACAAGTAGGGCATTATTGGATTCATATTTGTGTGAATTTGTGTGGAGAAGAAGATATGAGAAGGAAGACCTATTTCATAAAATATTGCATTCAATGTTTGAATATTGGCCACCTTCAGCATGATTTATTTTGTTCAGTATTAAATAAAGTTATTTTCTTTTTTATAAACAAGCATTTATCTTGTTTTGTAAACATAACCTAGAGTTTAGTAAAGTAACAGTAGAGTAACTGTTACTAGTTCTTGAAAAGTGTATGCTTATTGTACAAAAGACCCCATTGATAAATCCGGGCGGGACACCGAAACAATTGCAAAATACCGGGACAGTCCCGGTCAAACCGTGATGTATGGCATATCCTTAGGTTTTCCAGGCGAGGTAATAATATCCGGAGCCCTTGCACAGCCTCCTCGCCTATAACCTTGGTAATACTCGTAAATATATTGGGTGTTACCATATGACTTCTTGGAAACATAAACTTTTAAATTTTAACGCCCATTGAATAAAATATAGTATGACGGGAACCGTGCTATAATAAACTGCACAAAATTGTATAGTAACGTAATTTTAATGAAACATTATTTAACGCAATAAAATAACTACTTATCTGCCGTGACGAAGCACGGGTATTCAGCTAGTCTACTATATATTTATCAAATACCACTCACTCACTCACTGACCTATCATCCCCCAGCCCAAGCCGCTCGACAGAAAAATTTAAAATTTTGCATGGACACTTCCTATAGAACGTAGACACTCGCTAAGAAAGGATTTTTTGATATTAGATTTTTTAAGTATTTTTAGAGGGGATTAAAGTGTTAGTTGGTTAGAGCAGGCAAGCCAAGCTTGCATGCGTTCCTAGGATAACAGGTCAGCTGTTACCGTACATTATCTATTTCATAGTATTATTTTTAATTGAGGTTAATTTCCACTATGATGGCAGTCCTTGAATTACTAGAAATAAACTGCGATTTTTTCCCTCATAGAGGTTACGCCCTGGTGATAGTCCATCCGAGGTAATAATATCCCGAACCACTTGACACAAAAATTTGAAATTTTTTACGGACAATCCATTTAGAATGTAAACACTTCCTATAGAACGTAGACACTCGCTAAGAAAGGTTTTTTTTTATATTCAAATTTTTAATTACTTTTAGGGGGGTTTGAATTATTAAGTTCCTCATCGGCTCAAAAATGGTCTGATTTTGATGACATTTTTGTTACAAAAATCTTTCTTCTCAAAACTCTAAAGTCCGTGCAATAATAAGCTGTACAAAATTATGTAGTAGCATTAAGTTTGGTCATACCTTATTTAGCGCAATATAAAAACTACTTATCGGCCGCGGTGAAGCACGGGTAGTCAGCTTGTATGTATATAAATTTCGCTGGATACCTGCCCGGCTTCATCAAGCTGTCTTCCATTCTTGGTACGAGATTCCCTCGGCAAACACCAAGGATGAATGGTAGCCTGAAGAAGCCGGAAAGGAATCCAGCGAAATAAAGCACAATGAAGATAAGCAGAACCTGTAGAGAGAGAAACTACGTGAAATTAAATCCACAGTCACTAACTGGCCATCGAGCAACAGAAATACAAGAAGAGAAGAAGTAGTACTGACACGCTTACGGATTGGACACACTAGACTTACACACTCATTCCTAATGACCAGGGAACAAGCACCGATTTGCCTAATATCTATCACTTCTCTAACTATTAAACACTTACTAACGGACTGTTTAAGACAACTCACTTTCCCTCCCAGCAAATCTAACAGAGCTATTTGCAGAAGGAAGCCAATTTATAAATTTTTTTTGTTGTTGATACTTAAGGAAAATTGGACTATTTGATGAAATGTGACGTATACGTATATGGGCTTTACGTAGTATACGTCTTATCTATTTGTATATGTGTATGCATAAGTGTATGGTTTATTTATTTTTCCTCCTACTAATATGTATAGTTATTTTTTCTATTAGCATCCTATTATCATAAATATATGTGTAAAAATTTGTATTAGAAAATTATATTTTAATTGTTTCATTTACTTAAAAATTGTTAAAAATTGTTCACCATTGTTTATGCTTATTTAATTGTTTTAAGTAATGACCCTTGTCGCGGTCTCACTAATGTATAAATATATAGAGGGAGAAGCTGTCTTACCAACCAACCAAACATATATATATATATATATATATATATATATATATATATATATATATATATATATATATAAGTGTGTGTGTGTCTGTAGTAATTATAAACGAATGTTGTACTAATCAGTCAACCCCCTGTCTCTTAAAATTGGATTATATATATATTTATATATATATGTTTGTTCACACTCCACTGCCCTCAAAAATCCAAATTTGATCAAATTTAGGGGGGGGGGAAGTTTGTGTATAAGAAAAGGCCATATAGCTTACTTGTAACAGACTGGTATAATTATTAAAAGCTTGCTAGTAACAAGAAATAGATTTCTCAATAACTAAACCTGAAAACTATCTTGGCGTGGCCATAATAATCCAATGAAGGATCATTATAAGGTAGAGATATACTGCATAAGTTAGTTGGTGTGAAGTGAGAGGATCAGCTGCCTTCACACCAACTAACACAGGTTAATTGGAATGTCCTATCTCGAGATCTAACCTTCGCCCTCCTCAGCTCGCTTCTGGCGTTCATCAAGGGCTGTCAGCAAGATTTAGGCCCACTATTGTTTCACATCTCCTTCTTAATGAACCCTTCAGAGGGATCTGAAGTTTTTTTTTTTTTTTTTTTTTTTTAATTATCTATTTTATTTATTAATTGAAATTTATAGAAATTGTAACTATATGTTGTCCAGGGATAACCATCCCATGTATTATGGCATGAAGTAATAATATAACATAATACACGGACAAATTATATTAAACAATATTAAAGAATTTAGTATTTTTTTATAATTATTTTTTGTTTACTGCTAGCAACAATTTGTTGTTTTATATACCTTTTTAGAGCGCTAATTATTATTGTTATTTTACTATACATTGCCACGTTTATAAATTTCCAATGATTATTATATAGTAGTTATGGACGGATATTTCTAACTGCTATTCTGATATTTATTCCTTTTTTTCTGATTTGAGTTTTTACTCCCTCCCTATATAGAGATGTATTTTCTTTTTACGTCGACCTAACGACGCAAGTACTGAGGAGAATTGCGGCGTTTAAAATCCATTTCCCGAGAAAAAATCGTAGAAATTTTTATAAATATTTCGGGGCCATTTCCTTGCTGAAAACGGATTTATAGCAATTTGGAATAAAAAGCAAAATGTTATTTTCTTTATTGAGGAGAGATAGTTGATCGTGGGGATTAACAATGCTCGTCGTTTTAGATAATAAAACTACTTTTTTTTAAAAATATAAAATTTTACTTCCAAAGCGCGTGGCCAGTACTTGGCCACTGTAAAAGGGATAGCCCACTTGGCACAATCTATAGCTAGCCAGGTAATAATTTTCCAAAAGTTGATTCGCCATAAAACGAATTAATAAATAACAGTATTAGACTAGATTAGATCGAAACTAGACATTCTCTGCACTTGGTTACATTCTTTAGGAAGCAAATATAAACAATTTTATTCTAAGCGCCACAATACCAAACTAAAGGGGGTTAAGATGATTCCTACGATGCTTCCTTTCCATATTAGAGTTGTTAATTTATTTTAATAAATTAAGTGTAAGTTAAGCAGGCTATACACTCGGTCAGGAAGGCCTGTAAGTTAAGCAGGCTATACACTCGGTCAGGAAGGCCTGTAAGTTAAGCAGGCTATACACTCGGTCAGGAAGGCCTGTAAGTTGAGCAGGCTATACACTCGGTCAGGAAGGCCTGTAAGTTAAGCAGGCTATACACTCGGTCAGGAAGGCCTGTGAGTTAAGCAGGCTATACACTCGGTCAGGAAGGCCCGTAAGTTAAGCAGGCTATACACTCGGTCAGGAAGGCCTGTAAGTTAAGCAGGCTATACACTCGGTCAGGAAGGCCTGTAAGTTAAGCAGGCTATACACTCGGTCAGGAAGGCCCGTAAGTTAAGCAGGCTATACACTCGGTCAGGAAGGCCTGTAAGTTAAGCAGGCTATACACTCGGTCAGGAAGGCCTGTAAGTTACACCTGAACAGTCCGCCCGAAAGCCGGTCCCCAGAACGTGTATATATTCCGGCCGCCTGAACAGTTTTAACTCACCGACCAGCCGGAATCACCTTCAGGCGACTGGTTTCAGGCGGACTGTTCAGGTCTAACTGACAGGCCTGTCTGACCCTGTGTAGCCTGCTTAACGCAGATCTTAAGGAAGGGTTTTCTAAAGGTACCCACCAGTTCCTAGTTTGGAAGGAAATGCAGCAGAGATATGAAGACGGAGGTTCGTCACCGGCTTGTCGACAAGTCCCCTTGAAGAGTCGACATTGATGGATCCGTTCATTGTTATGTATGACCGTGTATTCGAGGACTATTACCCCGCCGGATGGAATATTAAAGAAGGCAATCGCTTTAAGGTGTGTGAATGTAATGGCATAAGAATCGCGGTGAGCTTTGTATTCGACGAGTAGGCGATCTCAACAAAAAACCCGACCACTGGGACTCGGATAAAAACTCGTCGGTAAAACGAGCAGACATGCGTCATTGTCAAGTCTCAATCACTTCATTGGCTTTGTCGGTCCGCGAAGGGGAGGGGGGTCTTCTTTTTGTTCGGGTGTTCCTCGTCCCGCCGAGGATGGACTTGGAAATGCGGCACTTGCCGATCTACAGGAAGTAGTATTCGAAGGGAGTCGCAGAAGGGGAGACACCATTCACAATCCGAGGGATGCAGGAGAAATCTAAATATTTTGCACAAATCTTTCTCAAGATCTAGGATAGGAGACAAATTCTAAATAGGGGAATATCAGAACTTGGGGGGACCCTCAACTTCACAGAGACCTAAAGTAAAACGAAAAGCAATTCCTGACTTTTGGCAGAAATTACATTAAAATTTACGTTAATAGTTACAGATTTACGTTATTAGATTTCAATATTACTTATTTGGTTTCTAATTTATTTTTGCTTTTCTAGATACAGAAAGTAGATGTAGACCGGCATATGTAGATGCCGGCTTATGTATATTATGTTTAAATATACCATCCTTTCCCAAACACCAGTTCCTACTTGAAGAATGAAGAAATTAAGGATTGACTTCACATTGACGATGAAAAAATATTTAATTCATTGAGAGGAGATGGTTGACCTTAGATGATGCAAGGTAGGGATTGTCGGGGTTCGGTCACTCCTACTTAATAAAACTACATTTTCCAACTACAAGTCCAAGCCGAAACGTCGGCACAATAAAAACATTTTTACGATAAAATGTAGTGACCGAACCCCGAATATCCCTACCTTGAGATATATTTAATTCAATAACAAAACCTAACTTGGGCACAGTTATGGGCACAGCTATGGACAAACTATGGTACCGGAACAGTAACAAAAATTGACAATACGACACTCCAGATCATGCTACCTTACAAATCCACAGTCTTCACAGCCGAATTACAAGGAATACGTATTACTAGCACTCGCTTTACTCGCTCTCCTGGAAAAACTTCTAGAGCACAAACCCAAACATTCTAAGTATTGTATATTCTCACACCTTTACACTGTAAGACGATAATAAACTAATCATGATACTCTGGCTACCTCGTCATGAAGACATACCACAAAGCAAACGTTTAGACTTAGCGGCGTAACAGGCGACAGCAAGACAAGCTGTAGACATAAACATTAGACTTAGCGGCGTAACAGGCTGCAACAAGACAAGCTATAGACATAAACATTAGACTTAGCGGCGTAACAGGCGACAACAAGACAAGCTATGGACATAAACATTAGACTTAGCGGCGTAACAGGCGACAACAAGACAAGCTATGGACATAAACATTAGACTTAGCGGCGTAGCAGGCGGCAACAAGACAAGCTGTAGACATAAACATTAGACTTAGCGGCGTAACAGGCGGCAACAAGACAAGCTGTAGACATAAACATTAGACTTAGCGGCGTAACAGGCGGCAACAAGACAAGCTATAGACATAAACATTAGACTTAGCGGCGTAACAGGCGACAACAAGACAAGCTATGGACATAAACATTAGACTTAGCGGCGTAACAGGCGACAACAAGACAAGCTATGGACATAAACATTAGACTTAGCGGCGTAGCAGGCGGCAACAAGACAAGCTATAGACATAAACATTAGACTTAGCGGCGTAACAGGCGGCAACAAGACAAGCTATAGACATAAACATTAGACTTAGCGGCGTAACAGGCGACAACAAGACAAGCTATGGACATAAACATTAGACTTAGCGGCGTAACAGGCGACAACAAGACAAGCTATGGACATAAACATTAGACTTAGCGGCGTAACAGGCGACAACAAGACAAGCTATAGACATAAACATTAGACTTAGCGGCGTAACAGGCGACAACAAGACAAGCTATAGACATAAACATTAGACTTAGCGGCGTAACAGGCGGCAACAAGACAAGCTATAGACATAAACATTAGACTTAGCGGCGTAACAGGCGACAACAAGACAAGCTATAGACATAAACATTAGACTTAGCGGCGTAACAGGCGGCAACAAGACAGGCTATAGACATAAACATTAGACTTAGCGGCGTAACAGGTGACAACAAGACAAGCTATAGACATAAACATTAGACTTAGCGGCGTAACAGGTGACAACAAGACAAGCTATAGACATAAACATTAGACTTAGCGGCGTAACAGGTGACAACAAGACAAGCTATAGACATAAACATTAGACTTAGCGGCGTAACAGGCGGCAACAAGACAAGCTATAGACATAAACATTAGACTTAGCGGCGTAACAGGCGACAACAAGACAAGCTATAGACATAAACATTAGACTTAGCGGCGTAACAGGCGACAACAAGACAAGCTATAGACATAAACATTAGACTTAGCGGCGTAACAGGTGACAACAAGACAAGCTATAGACATAAACATTAGACTTAGCGGCGTAACAGGTGACAACAAGACAAGCTATAGACATAAACATTAGACTTAGCGGCGTAACAGGCGGCAACAAGACAAGCTATAGACATAAACATTAGACTTAGCGGCGTAACAGGTGACAACAAGACAAGCTATAGACATAAACATTAGACTTAGCGGCGTAACAGGTGACAACAAGACAAGCTATGGACATAAACATTAGACTTAGCGGCGTAACAGGCGACAACAAGACAAGCTATAGACATAAACATTAGACTTAGCGGCGTAACAGGTGACAACAAGACAAGCTATAGACATAAACATTAGACTTAGCGGCGTAACAGGTGACAACAAGACAAGCTATAGACATAAACATTAGACTTAGCGGCGTAACAGGCGACAACAAGACAAGCTATGGACATAAACATTAGACTTAGCGGCGTAACAGGTGACAACAAGACAAGCTATAGACATAAACATTAGACTTAGCGGCGTAACAGGCGACAACAAGACAAGCTATGGACATAAACATTAGACTTAGCGGCGTAACAGGCGACAACAAGACAAGCTATAGACATAAACATTAGACGTACCATGTACAGCATTAAAGGCACCGGTCTTCCAAGAACGGGAATTAGACTGGCAGAGATCAGACTCGAAATTACGAAAATTCTACGAAAGCCTGGTCAAATGAACACCGCATCAGGCGAGAAGAAGTGTTTTTGACTAGGCTTCGTATTGGACACTGCCATCTAACCCATTCTTATTTAATGCAAAACAAGCAGAGACAAACCTGTGCAAGTTATAATGAGACTTTGACAATTAAACACATACTGACAGACTGTAGACTTCCTGTCGACTTAGACATTACTCACGACTTACTGACTCAAGGTAGTCCATACATTGACATTTTAAGGCACTAAAAATATATTTCGAAATATAATCATTAAAATAACCCGAATTAACTTATTTTTATATCTTCCTTTTGTATTCCATTTTTTTTTTTTCTATTTTGGCATAAATATGCTTAAGCGATGAAGGCCATGTACGAAAAAGGAGACCGTACCGTATGCACTACATTACATAGGTTTGTCGGGTGGTTCTAAAGCATATTTATGTTACTGAATTTGAGCAGAAGGCTCCAAACGAAATTAATACTATTGCTTTTTTTTTTTTTTTTTTTTTTTTTTTTTTTTTTTTTTTTTTTTTTTTTTTTTTACGGCGCATCTACATCTTGGCCATTAGCGCCGGGCTATCTATAGGTTGCCACCCTTTTATAATTATAAACAGCACGTGGTCGGACACTTATTCAGGTACTGACCACGCCCGACCTCCAACTTCGGTGATCTACGGGAACCGGTGTATTCAACGTATTTTTAAGTTAATGACAGAATGAAATCATATTTATTACTTGTTTATATATTCTCTAATTTCATATATTTTAATGTACAGTAGAACTTGGATATTTCGAACCCCTAGGGACCGATAAAAAAGTTCGAATTACAAATGTTTGAAAATTAAAAGGTTAAAAATCAAACTTCATATTTTCACAATTTGAAAAAAAAAACAAAAAAACAAAAAAAAAAAAAAACATTTTATTTGAAGAAAAACAAACATATCATAAAATGATGATTACCTACATAAATAATAAATAATTGATCAAAAAAGTAAAAATAAAAGTCTATTATTTTGAAAAAAAGTCATTTTCTTGGAGAAGACTTTTTTGATAAAGTGTTAGGAGGAATTTCAAAGTCCTTGGCAATTTCAGGTTTTTTCTTTATTCCTTTTTCGACTTCTTTAATCGCTGCTATGTTCTTTGACAACGTTAAAGTTTTATAACTTCTAGGTTTCGACATCTTAAATCAACAACTCACTGAACTGCACTGTACACCGGAAATTCAAGGTACAAACAATACAACAGATCTAGACACTGATTGACTTATATCTTAATACAAAATGAAGATCGGAGGGATGGTGGAAGGGAAGTCTAGGATCTAAGGACAGGATGTAACTATAACACCTGGAAGGGAGGAAGAGCGATCCACCACTTTGCAGAACTCCTAGAGTCCAAGAACTAGACTATGAGACCGCCGCGCTTCTTGTCCAGGAACCCCTACATCCGTATCTTACTATCCTTCTTACCCGAGGGCAGAAGATTTTCACAAGATTTAAGATCGACCGCCTCTCTGTCCCCTTCCTATTGGAGGTACAGGCTCGTAAAAACTTCGAATTATCCAAAATTTTATTCGAATTAACCACGATTTTTTTACATTGTTTATGTCCTAAATTCTAGGGACCGAGAGAAATATTCGAATTAAAGACGATTTCGAATTATAGAAGTTCGAATTACCATGTTCCACTGTATCCACTTACTTTAGTATTTTTATTTTTGATGTATGAATAAACTTGAATGCTTAAGTAGGCCTGAGTATATATATATATATATATATATATATATATATATACATCACCTAAAAGCAATATGTACGTGAGCATATTTACAAAACACATAAGTGACAAAAGTGACTCAAATTAGCTTATATGATTCTTGTTGTTCTGGTCTTGTTTTTTTCTTTTCTCTCTCTCTCTCTCTCTCTCTCTCTCTCTCTCTCTCTCTATATATATATATATATATATATATATATATATATATATATATATATATATATATATATATGTATATTACTTTAACACATTCATGCCTACACACCTTTCTGAAGAATGAGCTTTAGTGCTTCTGCGTGAAGGATTTTTTTTTAAAAGAATCAGAGAACGATGAAGATAGAAAATTGAAGATATACGATAAATTAGAGACAATTACTCGGAACGGTATCGTAAATAGGTCGATATAATAAATCGATATTGGTTGTATACGATTATTACATCGTAATTAATAACAATCAGAGCATAGGAAGAGTGTGAGGAGAGAGAGAGAGTCGGAATAAAATATCTCGATTCTAGAATGAGAGCTTCAATAACGAGCCCTCTAGCTATTAATGGTCGATTATAATAAATCGATTTATTGTCGATGTCTTAGCTTTATTGTGCTTGCCTGCCCACGTCCCGTCCACCGTCTCTCACTTCACCACCAAATTTATAAGTAGCATTTGTTAATAAAGCCTTCTTAGGCCCCCCCCCTCGCTCATTTCATATTCATTTTAATGTTGACAATTTGTCTTTATTCTGTTGGCCACACTGTAAAATATGTCATAAGGTGTTATATGTTTTCTCTGATCCCTCAGAGAAATATATACAGAATTATAATGGATTTTTTTTGTTGTAATATTTATATTCCCGGTGGAAAATATATAGTGCTTCAAGCATAAATCCGCAGAGGTTACTATCTATTGAGGTTGCACTCATGAACGAATTTATAAAACATTTCTTCAAATCTTCATCCATCCATCTCAGATAATAAAAATGATCGCCAAAAATGTGTATACATTCCAGAAGGTAAAATAAATTCACTACATTTTTAATTATATAATTTTCCTGTCGTGTTTAAAATGTACTAATGTTTATGTTTAATAATATTTTTGGATGATCATATTTGGTTTTTAGCACCTGATAATGACACACATGTGTTGACAGGCCTTGTATAAAATAAAGAAAATCTGTGGGAAAACGATTTTTTCACCTTCTGGAATTAAGCACCCCACTACCGGAAAACGTAATATATGTATATATATATATATATATATATACATATATATATGTATATATATATATATATATATATATATATATATATGTATATATACACGTACACAGTCAATTCTCGATTTATCGATCTTCAAGGTATACGGAGAAAACAGGCTGCTTGCATCTGCTTTCAGGCTGCCTGCAGCCTGAAAACTGTGACTCAGTGCCAGTATTTTGAAATAGGACATTTTAGTCTAAAATAGGATTCCACATATTTTAGCCTAAAATAGGATTCCACTAGTTAGAGTGCCCGCATTTTATAATAGAGTGCTGGAATGCCAATTCTGCATCCTATAGTAGAGTTCTCACACCCAAAGCTAGCATCCAACAATAGAGTGCCCAGCACTCTACTTTCAAGTGCGTACCCCTAGACTTTAGATTGCTGGCACTCTGTTACTGGCTCTAGCAGCCTACCCATGTAGGCTGCGAGCATCCTGATGTTTGCTTCCTGTATCATACCCGTATAGGCTGCTAGCATCCTATATGGATGGGTTACATTGACCCCATCCATATAGGATGCTTGCAGCCTACAGACAGATGACTTTATTATGTGGATAAAAAAGAACAAAGGTAAATTCAGAGTAATAATAATAAGACTTTATTTGGGTGTAATTTGCATATACACTTCTTAACAAGTAGATATTTACAAGTAGGTAAGAGGTATACACTTTTTAACAAATATAGATATTTACAAGTATTAGGTATTAGGTACAATGTACTTATGAACAATATTTAACAAGTAGGTCTAGAAATATTTTTTTTTTTTTTGTTTTCATGACACTTATAGCCGTATTCATAAAGCCGAAGACAGTTGATTTCAGCATCTGTTCAAACAGAAACAAAAATAAATTTTTATTAATAACAAAAGAAAAGTTGTTGTTGTTGTTGTGTTTTATATAATTAAAAAGAAACATAAATAGGCATTTTTCTAGTTTAAAATGTCGCAGTAAATTCAAAGCTGCCAGGGAATTACAAAATAAATATAAAATAAGGTTTTTTTTCTATGGATATGATCATAAATGAAGGAACTCTAGAAACAGAATGGAAACCAAAATAAAAGTCTACTAATATAATTTTGAACAAATATTCTAGCCGTATTCTAGGAACGTATACAAAAAGACTTCCATCAGTTCTCAGCTTACCAGGCTTATTCAACTCCATCTTCAGTTGGTTCTATACCCGCAGCTCCATGTTATATTAAGGGAATATATTCTTGAAAAACAAACACAACTTTCTTCATTCTATTGTATATAACATCTGTTTTTAAATTTAATAATAAAAACAAGAGCCTGTATGCATTCTACATTTAAGTTCCTTTTCAGTTAAGGAACAGATGTTGTATACAATAGAATGAAGAAAGTTGTTTGTTTTTCAAGAATATATTCCCTTAATATAACTTGGAGCTGCGGGTATAGAACCAACTGAAGATGGAGTTCAATAAGCCTGGTAAGCTGAGAACTGATGGAAGTATTTTTTTATACGTTCCTAGAATGCGGCTAGAATATTAGTTCAAAATTGTATTAGTAGACTTTTATTTTGGTGTCCATTCTGTTCTATTTTAAACTAGAAAAAATGCCTATTTATGTTTCTTTTTAATTATATAAAACACAACAACAACAACTTTTCTTTTGTTATTAATAAAAATTTATTTTTGTTTCTGTTTGAACAGATGCTGAAATCAACTGTCTTCAGCTTTATGAATACGGCTATAAGTGTCATGAAAACAAAAAAAATAAAAAAATAATTTCTAGACCTACTTGTTCAATATTGTTCATAAGTACATTGTACGTAATACCTAATACTTGTAAATATCTATATTTGTTAAAAAGTGTATACCTCTTACCTACTTGTAAATATCTACTTGTTAAGAAGTGTATACCTCATACCTACTTGTAAATATCTACTTGTTAAGAAGTGTATATGTATATTACACCCAAATAAAGTCTCATTATTATTACTCTGAATTTACCTTTGTTCTTTTTTATCCACATAATAAAGTCATCTCTCTGTAGGCTGCTAGCATTCCGGCACCCTCTATTATAAAGTGCGGGCACTCTAACTAGTGGAATCCTATTTTAGGCTGAAATATGTGGAATCCTATTTTAGACTAAAATGTCCTATTTCAAAATACTGGCACTGAGTCACAGTTTTCAGGCTGCCGGCAGGCTGTTTTTTTTTTTCTCAGTGTACCATGAAGAATTCTTAGACTAACCTACAGTTCGATTTATTACAGAATATGGACTTTTCGAGATTGTAATTGTACTTTGTAAATGGGTAAAACGAACACGTCTACCAGGCATTTGACCGAGCTAGGACAAAACTGTTTTTGTCCACAAGACACACAGGTAGGTCTTGATCCGGGGACTCTAGCGGGCTAGGTCAAAAACGACTACCACATATCTGTCTGTATGTTTGTTCCTTATACAGATCCACACCGTTTGACCGATTTTGATCAAACTTGTCACACAGGTAGGTGTTGATACTTGCAGAGTCATAGGCTAAGTCAAAAACGTCTACCATCTGTCTGTCCGTATTATTTTATTTATTTTATTTACAGGTATATTACAATCTACAATTTACATTGTATTGTGTAATGTGATGACAGAATTAGCCAGGTCTCGGGTACAGCAGGTTGTCAGCCGAATACCTTCTTAGGATTCATACTGATGACCTGTCCGTATTAAAGGATGAAAAGCTATAAACATCCCGGAATTGATACACTATAAAAAACGGCATGCGTACATGTAGAATGATACTCAGAAACCTCAAATCTATTCTAGAGCCAAGAAATACCACTCAGCTGGATAACCCACTCAAACGGACTCTTTTGCCGTTTACGTCATCATGCTGGAAGAAAAAGCCTCTCCGGTAAACGAGCATGTGACTTTACAAGACCATGATAGGATCTGCGTTTGTGTTTGTCTTAGAACTATGGTCGATATCTTGTAAAGGAACAAGCACTCTTAATCCATGAAAGAAAGATGCCATTCAGGGAATGTTTTTGATCAAGTTCTCTTGGACGATATCCGACCAACCAACCAGATCACGAGGTTTACCGAGATCCGCAACGGGGGGGGGGGGAGCGAGAAGGGTTTGTCGTTTTTTTTTTTGCAAGCCCGGTCGGCGTCGACAAGAAGTCCCAATCGACAATTAAAGAAGACGATAATGATTTAATCAACAGTCCAACCTGTGGATTCCGACCTGCGGATAAAAACCGCATCTCCACCCCGGCAATTAAGCACTCTAATGACCGAAGATTCCTGATGTCCTTCATCCTGACATGATTAGCCTCGTTTCTTCCGGAGTCTTTTTAACCTAAGGGAGCAATTAGCGGTTCGGGATCGGCTCGAGTCCTCAGGGAAAAAACTCCGGTTTTCGAGACGTCACGTCGTTATTGTTTCATAAGCAGCTCCGAGAAATTCATACAATATCAATTTAGTTTTGTCAATTTATATTCCAGTGTCGTTCAGGATGGATTCTTTGCTTTTTTCGGCGATTTCTTTTTAGCATTCCTTACCGGAACCTGTGGAAAATGAATGTGATTTTCGGGATAGTGTGCAACGAGCTACACACAACATATCAGACCTTGGAGGAGTAAGGGGGAATCAGGAATCCCGGATGTTAGGAAATCCAAGTCAGTCGACAAAATTGCCAAGACTGCAACAAAACAACAACAACAGGACATAAACCACATAACGTACAGAGATATGCAGAATGAAGCCAAGAAAATAGTTATAGAGAAGTGGCAGAGATCCTGGCACATGACAATAGACAACAAACTAAGAGAAATTAAACAAACAGTCGGTAAATGGTCATCCAGCATAAGGCAGAATAGAAGAGAAGAAGTTGTCTTATGCCGCCTAAGAATAGGCCATTCACGGCTGACGCACGTACACCTCATGACGAGACAGGACAGACCGATATGTGAAGTATGTAACACCCCACTGACAATAAAACGTTGAATGTCGGTTGAGAGAAAACTATGACTTACCGGACAACATGACTGAACTACTCTCAGATAGAAGACAGTATATAGACAAAATATACACATATTTAAAAAATACTAATATATTTAACAAACTTTGACATTACGTCACATAATAAGGCCCTCTACTTACGTATCTGTCTAACATTATAACAAGCAATGTAGTAATAATGTGTAATATAAGTATATAGATAATGAAAAGGAATAATGAAATAATATAAGTATATAGATAATGATAAGTATAATGTATCGATAATGATAAGTATAATGTATAGATAATGATAAGTATAATGTATGTATAATATAATGATAAGCAATATAAGTATATAGATAATGATAAGGAATAATGTAATAATAATAGTGTGTAATAAAAGTATATATATATATATAATAAGGAATAATGTAATAATAATAATAATGTGTAATATAAGTATATATATAATAATAAGGAATAATGTATTAATAAGAATATTAATGAATAAAAAAAATTATATAGATATATTAATGAACGCTATAAGTCTATAGATATTAATAATGTATAATGTATGTATAATGTAAATATAAACAATTAACATAGATATAGTGCAATAATATAAGCATATGTATATATGTGTGTATATGTGTATGATTTCTGTAATCATGTAATCATCATTTATTGTCAAATCATCATATCTCCATTTATTGTCAAATCATCATATCTCCATTTATTGTTAAATCACCATTTATTGTACTCACTGTTATCATCATTTATGTAATCATCATTTATTGTTATAGAGTATATCGCTAAAAACTGCGAAACTTTTAATAAATAAATAAAAATAAATAAAAAAAAATCCAAGTCAAAGTTCTAGAAGTGCTAGAGGATAGGAAAGGGGAATGTTTACTCTATGGAAATCGTGGTAAGTGGAAAGTGACCATTCGAATGCTTACTAAATTCTCTACAAAAAAAGGTTCTGAAACAATATTCGATGGGGCAACGTCAATCAGAGATATAAGCGCTTAAAACTTAAAAAGTGTTTGTTTTGAAAGGGTTTTTCCCTTTGTTTATCTCACTTTTTAATTGGTTGTTTCTTGGTTTAAATTGTATTTATCAGTAGAATTAGTATTGTAGTAAAATAAGCTAAGAAACGGTGAAAGATATTGGTAATAATTTTGGAGTGGCTGTGGTAATCAACATGGCAGTGGCTATTTATGATGACGTAGTTTGTTTTGAATTCTCCTATCTATATAACCTTCCTCATAGCCTCCAACGGAAGTTATCGTTATTTCTTATTTTATAGAAAGATTTAACCCACGAGAGAATGGAATTTTATTCGTCATGAAGCACATATTTACAGTTAATTATAACAGAAAACGAATTTGCTAGTAAAACAAGATACTTAAAATGACAACAAATTTTTGGTTGTTTAGAATAGAGCCTTCTCAGCAGTAGTCAAAGAGTAAGTACGTTTTCAGTACATAATTGTATTGACTTATACAGATTAAGAATTACCCGCTTCTGTGTAAGTTGGCTACTGTCAGTTTCCTGTGATTTGTGATGCCTAATCTATTCCATTTCTTCGAGATGTACGTAACCGCGCTAAGATGATGCAGTTCCTGCGAGTCGGACTTTTTTACTTCCTTAACGCAAATTAATTTTTCAATAAAAATATATGTTCTCAATTATAAAATTTTTAACAGTTAACGTATTAGGTTATTTAATGTGAAATGCAAGCGTGTTTAGATTATTTATTAAACTTTAACGTCCATTTATTATTAACTAAGAATTTTGGGACGGGTTATCTATAGGTTACCACCCTTTTATAACCAGGATAGGGCTGATGGCTTTTCGTTTTTCTAAAGAAAAGCCACCATGGAATGGGAATCGAACCCACTACCGTTTGGAACGGAGGGTTAATGGTAAAAATGCAGTTTCACGCCCTCCAAACCGATTTCTTTCAAATTTTGCACAATAACGTATTTTGATGCACTAAACACGAACACGATAAAAAAAAAAATGTCGGATTTAACTAGGAAAGAAGTTATTAAGCACTAAGTTCACTGTTATGCAGGTTATGAGAGCTAATGTAAACAACTAAATTTGTGACGACTTTAAGGCATACATGCTATGCGTTTCCGCTCGCTACGCTCGCTCAAGAAGATAACAAAACCCCAGTCAATCCAACTCGCTAAAATTAATAGAATATAATATTAAGCATTAAAGTTAGGAAGGTTATAAAACTAGGCGTCATCAGCGTATTTGTAAACACGCGCATGCGCAGATATGTAACATTGGGAAACAGAGAACAGTTAATTTTAAGGGCATCCTCACCTGTCGCTTAAGGGCATACGTGCTATGCGTTTCCGCTAGCTACGCTCGCTCAAGAAGATAACGAAACCCCAGTCAATCCAACTCGCTATAATTAATAGCTCTCATAACCTGCACAACTGTGAACTTTAGTGCTTAATAACTTCCTTCCTAGTTAAATCCGACGGTTTATTTTTATTTTTTTTATCGTATTCGTGTTTAGTGCATCAAAATACGTTATTGTACAAAATTTGAAAGACATCGGTTTGGAGGGCGTGAAACTGCATTTTTACCGTGTTAAGTGCTGACGCCTTAACACTCACGGCCACCTGCCTTCCTGTTTAGATTAAAAAAAAGTAATGAATCTTCTGGAATTATCGGCAACATTTCAGAACCATACTAACTTGCTTAAATTGCCAAAAGAAGCAGACATAGTCGACAAGGTCAGAAAATGTAGTAATACTCATTTCATGAAATTATAACTGTTTATATTGTTTCAAAATGAATAAGTTTTTGATTACTGTAATAACTATAAGAGTAATAATAAGAACATGTAATCACTAGGTGACAATAGAATCACATGTTAATAATGCAATTTAAATTAATTTATATTTGCGTTAACGAAGTAAAAAGGCCGTCACGCAGGAGCTGCATAACGAAGCACTTTCCTCAGAATTAGGGTAGTGTAGACTGCTTTCCAGAACAATTTGCTTAAAATATCCTACATAAATAAAATAAAAACATGAATAGTTCTCTTTTAAATTTGTAATGAGTAACTGATCAATTATTAATTTGCTTCCAGAGTTATGTTTACACATGGTACCTACTACACTACGTAATAAATACAAAAAACCTCATATTATCGTATTTTGATCTAACGCAGGAACAGGATACAGTCACTCTAGTGGTAGAAACCGCTCCTTGCGGCGGCTTTGTGAACCTACCTCTGGCTATTTCTATTGAAATATATTACAAATTAAACCCCCGCTTTCCGATTGACCGATTCAGCTCATTTTTACAACGTTTTTACAGCGTTTCGTTACAATACAGCAGAAATTACGACCGGTATGAGTATATTAGGAATTTGGGTCCGGAGTAAACCCCCCCCCCCCCCTTCTAATGAACCGATTTAGTTTATTTTTACAAAAACTATTTACCTGTAGATTACCACTACGAATACCGAGTTTCGTCGAAATATACCAAAAATCACGACTGGTAGTGGCGAATTGGTATTGTGGGTCCTGAGTAAACCCCCCCTACTAATGAACCGATTTAGTTTATTTTTGCAACACATATTTACCTGTGGATTACCACTACGAATACCGAGTTTCGTCGAAATATACCAAAAATCACGGCTGGTAGTGGCGAATTGGTATTGTGGGTCCAGAGTAACCCCCCCCCCCCTCCTAATGAACCGATTTAGTTCATTTTTATATCTCACTTTTCTCTCTATATTAACACTACGAATACCACGTTTCGTTGAAATATAACAAATATTACGGTTTAAATGGTCAAATTAGTGTTTTGGGTTCGGGGTAAACCCCCCCTTCCGGTGGACCGACTTTGGTGGTTAACGAACTCGTTCAATCGTTTGCTAATTGAATGCTATATACCAATTTTCGTGACGAAAAAACAAAAACTCTGGCCGCTATCGTGTTAACAGACATATATATATATATATACTAGCTGAATACCCGTGCTTCGTCACGGCCGATAAGTATTTTTTATATTGAGTTAAATAAGATATGATCAAAATTAACGCTACTACATAATTTTGTACAGCTTATTATTCCACGGACTTTAAAGTTACCCAGGAACTACAACAACCGCTTAAAAAGTTACGTAAACAGAGACAAATACACGTTGAAAAGCATAAAACTAACAAATTTGAAGTTTTAAGCACTTATCTCTTCGATTGACATCGCCCCACCGAACATTACAACAGAATCTTATAGTAGATAATTTAGTAACCTTTTGAATAGCCGCCTTCCACTTACTACGAGTTCCCAACCGTTTTCGAGATATTTTAGAAAATATACTGATATCCGAAAACTTTGTATCACCATTCATACAATTTTTTTTCTATATACTTCGTTTCTGAATACCCAAACAGAAAATTAGTTTTGAAAAGTATTTCTATCAATTTTTCTGGTAAATGGCTACAGAATTTGCTTAAAAAATGGTTTCATTCGTTTTCCTACGTTAAGGAATCTTTCGCACAAATTTCGCTCCAAAAACCATGTTCCAGTAAACAGATTCAACTGGTCAATGAACTTGACGTTTTAAATGAGAAGAAAGATTTTTGTACCAAATGTTATCAAAATCTTACCATTTTTGAGCCGATGAGGAAAACCCCCCTAAAAGTACTTAAACATTTGAATATAAAAAAAAAAAAATTTCTTAGGGAGTGTTTACATTCTAAACGAATTGCCTGTGCAAACTTTTTAAATTTTTGTGTTAAGTGGTTCGGGATATTATTACCTCGGATGGACCATCTCCAGGGCTTAAATTCTATGAGGGACAAAATCACAGTTTATTTCAAGTAATTCAAGGACTGCCATCATAGTTGAAATTAACCTCAATTAAAAATAATACTATGAAATAGATAATGTACGATAACAGCTGTTCTTTATCGTCCTAGCAACGCAGGCTGCCTAGGCTTGCCTTCTCTAACCAACTCAAACTTTAAACCCTCCTAAAAATGCTTAAAAATACGAATATCAAAAAATCCTTTCTTAGCGAGCGCCTACGTTATATAGGGAGTGTCCATGCAAAATTTCAACATTTTCTGTCGAGCGGTTTGGGCTGGGCGTTGATAGATGAGTGAGTGAGTGAGTGAGTGAGTGAGTGAGTGAGTGAGTGGTATTTGACAAATATATAGTAGATATATATATATATATATATATATATATATATATAAATTTTAACGGGGGTCATTTTCTGTGTCTACTAGGTAGGATCGATAAAGATTTGAAGAAATTTTTCAAAAATTCCGTCATGAGTCCAACCTCAATAGCTACTTTCCTTCGGAGGAAAGTGCTAAAAGACCCAACAAGACATCATTAAAAACTGTAGTGGTGGATTAACACTATACGTAACGTCACCGGCAGGCCACAGTGAATATATTCTTCAGTGTTTTTTCAATGAGGCAGTTCTCTTATTAGTAGTTAGTTGACGTAGCTACATTTTGCCCAACCCTGATTGTGGGATATTTATTAAGGAACAAAAAAAAAGTTGTTGCTCTGGTGAACTCGGATAGAAGCAAAGGACAAAATATGATGAAATATGGGTACAATCCAAACATATTGTGAAAATAATAATAATTAGCCTTATCTTCAGGGCATCCACCTCCAGGTATACGGCATTGAGAGGTGAGAAGAAAGGAAACAGGGTTTAGGAAGAGGATTGAGGGGAATTATGGAAGTATCTCACCATTCGCCGGGTAGCTAGGCGTCCAGAAAGGTCCAATATAACAAACATGGGCAGACTATATGAATAATAATACCAAGAACAACTTATAACGCCAAGGGAAGCGGAAAATAAACCATTAAAAGCCACTGGCATACACGCACATAACGAGAGTTGCTTGCGCATGGGCCGGCTATAGGAATAATAATGCCGGACCAGGCTCTCTTGCCTAAGCACGAGGACCAGTGTTACCTAAATCACATACTCGCGATTCGTATAATATGTTTCGCGAAACATAAAAAATATTTGAATGCCTCTCACAATTGGTTGTAATTCTAACAATAATTAAACTTAATAATAATAAATTTTAATAATAATGAAACCTTACAGTAATTAATTGTAATTATGATTAAATACCATCAAAAATAACACACACTGATCCAAAAAATATGTATATGTTTTATTTATTTATTTTTTATTAAATACATTTAGCTGTTTATGTCTGTTGGTGGAAATGATTTAGGGACAAGGGGAGTTAGGATTATAAATCGAATTGTACAACCCCCACCACACATGTTCGAAAAAAAATCCTCAGGAATCAATACATTAAATAAATATTTGAGGTTATTTTTACAAATTTATTACATCATATTGACAAAATATAATATTTATTAAAACAACATTGTCCCTCCAAAAAGAATTGATACGGATCAACGGCTGATAAAAAAAAAAAAGAAAAAAAGAAGATTAAAACCAAATCGAGAAAGAAGTTGGAAATTGAAAAAATATTTGTTTGTGAAGAGTGTTTGTCGACGATTGGTGATCCAATATGTTGGAGTTTACCCTCCAATATTCCAAGCCGGGCGGAAGGACACGGACAAAACAGATCATCCGTCGAATCGCATGAACGGAGCGACACATTTTTTAATCGGCCACGCGTCCAATCTCGCGGAATAATGGAAAAAATTCGCGGGAACTTAAACTCGGTAAATATTGTCTGATAGGCGAGACAGATTTTTTCCATCTGTTCCCGTCGGATGATCGGATCGGCTTGACCGATTGCTACAAGTTCCGTCCTATTGCTCGCCAGATAATCTTCAATATTCCACATCCCTAATGTAGTTTCCACGTTTCGCTACTTTTTTCCTGTTTTTATTTAAGGATTTTAGATTTTCATTTTATTCCACAGAAGCCAAGTATTGTTATATAGATTGATTATCAATGAATTATACACATGGACGTATATAAGGGGGAGGGGGCTGCCCCCCCCCCGAAATTTTGATTTGATGATAAAAATAAACCCTTAAAAATAAATTAAATAAGATCACTTAGTTCATAAATAATATTTTATTTTACGTGTAATAGCGTTTTAGTTGCCTGAAACTATTCCAAGCTCTAAATTTTTGGTATTCCATACCCCGGAAATGGTCTCAGCCCCCCCCCCCCCGAAATTTTCCCAGCCCCTCCCGAAATTATTTTCTATTTACGCCTATGATTACACAGGGACAAAAAATTAAAAAAGTTTTGTTTTCCAAAGACGCCATATATAAATTAGTGAGCTTTTGAAGTTCAAATTTCGTATGAAGTGATTAAAGAAGAAATAACTAGAATGCAATGCTCCCATGGTTTTGAGGTTCGCTGAATTCGAATCCGAGGTCCGTTTCATCTCATCAGCGCAAAATTAAGTTCATTTCAAGGACAAATATATCTACATTACTAAATTTAAAGAAAATACCATTTTTTTTCTTTGTTATGCTTTCTTATTATTTATTTCTCTTTTTACTGTTCCAAAAATTACATAAAATTTCTTAAAGTTATTATTATATCTATTATAGTTTATTCCTTATTATTATCATTTTGTTTAAGGCTTACGTTTCCATATTTACCTGCCGATTAGCTCAGGACTTCCTTTGCGGCCCAGAAATAAAAAATAAATAAATGATTAATATCAGATATAAAATTTGAACCAACTACCAGTACAATTTAGTCGATTCGCCATCTGCCTAATGTTGAATTCGTGGGAAGTCCCGCACTGATCCTGTCCCTTGCTAATGCAGAAATCTTGTCCATCGCCATGGGAATATATAGCAAGGTACCTAGGAGATATTCTAGGACATCACGCAGGATGCTGTGCAGCTGGCGTCACGCTGTCTGGTGGCTGTAGTATCTGACTCATGTAATGTAGTATAGC
Source organism: Gonocerus acuteangulatus (assembly GCA_946811695.1). Classification (NCBI taxonomy): domain Eukaryota; kingdom Metazoa; phylum Arthropoda; class Insecta; order Hemiptera; family Coreidae; genus Gonocerus; species Gonocerus acuteangulatus. The sequence continues at coordinate 4,124,137 of OX328129.1, read as the reverse complement.
TAATAGGCCGTGGGTTTGATCTGGATGGGTCTCTAATCGACCAAAACACTAGTTCTGAACTTAGATATTGTCAGAGTCCGGTCAAATCGCTAATGAAACTCCATTCGTTTTAGATGAAAAATGTGTCATATCTTTTAGAACGTTTGGCCTTAAGCCATCATCAGGGCGATGGAAATAATAACAGCTAAACCCAAAATTATTTCGGATAATAGAACCTAGCAATAATAACTAAAAAGAAAATTCTAGTTATAATTAATTTTTTCGAAAACGGTTATAAATATAGCTTTGAAATTGTTTCATCCGATTCGACACAATAAACTAACAATACTAAGTGTACCCGAAATCCTAAAAACGCAGAACCTTAAGCGTTAAGATTTATTTTCCACAAAGTTCGTCGAACAAACCCAGAGTCCCCAGTATAGTATTTTTGTACCAAATTTAATCATCATATAGATCATTTTTGTGGCAGTTCATGTATATATATATATATATATATATATATATATATATATATATATATATATGGTCAAGTGGGTGAAGTATATGGGAGTAAACTAAAAATATATTATTTATATATATAAATTTAAATTTATTATTTTTATTCTTAGTTTTTTTTTTTTTTTTTTTTTTTTTTTTTTTTTTTTTATGCATCGACTGCTGAGGTCATTAGCACCCTTAGTTTTTCTTTTATTTATTATTATATGTATTTGATTTTAGTTATAATTATTGATTAATTTTAGTTTTCTAATATATTATGAATTGTGATTTTTATTTATTTGTAAATATTGTACGTGTTAATATTGATGTGTTACATATTATTGATTTAGGTCTTACAGTAACTAGGCTTGATATTTCCAAGCCCGAATAACGAGGTTGAAGGAGACGCCCAATTGTTATGTTGAGAAGGGGAATTTATGACACTATGAAATAATAATGTAATTCCAGTGTCTCCTAACAAATAAAAATATATGAATAAATAATATTCGAATCGCCGTTATTTTTGTGATTCATAAAGGTGACATTTTCTAATCGGCACTTCCGGATTACGTCAGAAACGGGTTTCCTCCCAATGAAGGGGGTCAGAAACCTCGCTAAAATGCCTATAATGGACAGAATTTACGATGCTCTTTAAACTAATTAACATAATAACATTGATATACAACATTTTCTTATTTCATAAAAAGAATTTGTTTCAAATCATGCAACATTTAATCTGATATTTTTTAAAACAAAAAAAAAAATATGATTCTTAAAATTTTTGTGCCTATTTTAGTTTTTTTGGTAATCCTATATTATACTTTTTTTGGTAATGCTAAATTCAGTGCTAATTTAAATTTTATATTAATTCATATAAAGTTTCTTTCTTATTGAACCTTTTATCACTAATTACCAGAATTTTGAATGTTTTGAGATAAAGGAAATAAATAAAAATCCCATAAAGCGCTCGACCGATCTGCTTTAGAACATGAAAGGAGTTGAAAATAGGACTGAAAGAAATCCTGCCATTATGTTTATGTCGACCAATGCTCAAGTGACCTATGCTGAGCCGCTGTAGTATCTTCATTAATGCTAAGCATATACAGATAAATAGCGGACATAAGGAACAACTACTTATTTATGCTATGGTTAGCATTCTAGTTCTGGGAGAAATATGGCTGGATAGGATTAGGAAGAGAGAAAACAGGCAGAGAAAGATCTGACATCATTCTGTAAAACCTTTTCTCCGAATGTGTTCCACTAAATCCTTCTCTTTGTTGTTTATTCTCTCCACAAGCCGGGGATATATGCAGCGCGTCCGCTCGACACTAGTTCCAGGTGTCAGCTTTAACAACTCGATGTATCGAGATAAGGGATTCGATGTATCGTGTGGGCGATGACAAAGGTCGATATCTTCCTGCCCGCGGGTTTTATTTTTAATAGGTGCTATTAGTATTGTTGATGTGTCACTCGGTTCTGGGGGCGACATGGAACATGGTTCTTCGGATTTTGGGGTATAATATTCTACCAGGGGGTAGTCCCAAGGTACAGTTATCAGCATGATGGATTCTAACGTGGGAGACGCGGATTAACTTATGTTCCTTGAACGGTTAGTTTAGTAAACTGAAGTACTAAACCCCCAGAAATTTTGATTTGATCGGTAAAAAAATCATAATACCCTTAAAAATAAATTAAATAAGATCCTTTAGTTCATAAAACATATTCTATTTTGGTTGTAATAGCGTTTAAGTTGGCTAAAACTCTTCCAAGATCTAAATTGTTAGTATTACATACACTGGAAATGGTCTTAGCCCTCCCCCCGAAATTATTTTTTTTATACGCCCATGCTACAAAAATCATGCGTTGAAGCCTACGAACTTAAAACGGATAAAAATTGGGATTTTCACCACCATGTTTTTGATGACTAACAAAACATTTTCATCAAACTCGCTTAAAGTGTTATACAGTGGTAAACAGAGAAAAAAATGTCCCAATGAACGAAATCAACAGCAGTACAGTAGTACAAAATAATCACACGGCATCTGCTCGGAAAGCTGTATTTCTAACAACAATAATCACAAGGCATCTGCTCGGAAAGCTGTATTTCTAACAACAATAATCACACGGCGTCTGCTCGGAAAGCTGTATTTCTAACAACAATAATCACAAGGCATCTGCTCGGAAAGCTGTATTTCTAACAACAATAATCACACGGCATCTGCTCGGAAAGCTGTATTTCTAACAACAATAATCACACGGCATCTGCTCGGAAAGCTGTATTTCTAACAACAAAAAATTGTTTCTAATTTTTCGTCTCCTATTGTATTGACAAATACATTTTCCTGCTGTAAGCATTTACAAAAATAACAAGAGATACAAAACTTGGGAAAAGGAGGGGGGGGGCTGATAGGGCTGCAGCCCCTCTTCCAAATTTTTTGTATTTAATCACATTTTAAAATGTGTCATTAAAAACTCAAAAATAAATTAAATAAGATAACTTAGTTCAGAAATTTGGGGGGGGGGTCTAATAGTGTTATAGTTAGCTAACTATTCCAAATCCTAGATTGTTAGTATTCCATACCCCCGAAATCACCCGGTGCCCCCCCCCCGAAATTATTTCCTATATATCAGTATATCAACTATGATCGTCCTGATATCGATTCTATTAAGCTAGTATGAATTGATTATCGATTGGTCCAATAAATAAATATAATTTATCTAAGACTCATTTTAATATGTAAAATTCCGGAATGAATATATCATCTTTGTATGATGAGTCAGACATCTTGAATGCTATATTGAACGTTGGGATGGAGCTGTCGGAAGTAGTGGAATAGGAAATGGAAGGATATTGGACTACAATATGTTGGGGTTGCACAAGGTCCATCATTGAGTCCCCTCTTATCCTAGCTATTTCTCCTTCTAGGGCTGGGTATGGATGACCCGTCGCTCTCTGCTCGTTCCGAGGGTCTTGGCAACAATGAATCCAAGATGGCAGTCCTATATACAGCTGTTTGTCTTCTGTCCCTCGATTTCTTGCTATACCTGTGAGGTGTCCTAAGGTGATTCGTTATTCGGCATAGGTGTATATAAGCGAGGAGGGGGCTGAAGGGCTGCAGCCGCCCGCCAAACTTTTGATTTAATCGGTAAAAATGTGTCATGAAAACCTCAAAAATAAATTCTCTCTCAGTTCACAAAAAATTATTTTTAGGGGGTTTAAAGCGTTTAAGCGTTTTAGTTGGCTAACAATTCTAAGTTCAAGGTTGTTCGCTTTGAACGGCAATATGATTGTATGGATGTCTATGAGTGAGATGAGAAGGGCTAAGCGTGTGTATATAGTAATATATAAAACTATTCAAAGTAATAATAATAATAAGTTCATTTTGCCCTTTTGGTAAGAACATTTTGTGTATAAAAAAAAAAGCTCATAAAATCTAAAAATGACTTTAAAATTTACCTTGGTTTACTAGGTGTCAGAGGACCTCAAAACTCACCAATTTACACCAAAATATTTAAAAAATGTGAAGTTTTTTAAAACCAGAAGGCATTCTGGATACCTTGAAATAACCCGTTAGTTACATCTGTACCACGGTGATATTCCTAATAGCTACTGGATATACAATTATTTGGAAGCTAACCTAAATTAGGTACTGAATATATCGTCGATACAAAAGCAAACTAACGAATATGAAAATCACCACTTTTCAGAGTGGAAAAGTATTTATTCATAACTTTTTTTTGGACAGTCAAATATTCGACAGATTTGACTTTTTGATAGTGGAATACTTCCCTGAGTGAAGTCAGATTGAAGAATTTGCCGTAAATAAGTCCAGCAGAAATTATTAAAGATGGACAATGAAAGACGCATTTTTTCATATTCGTTAGTTTGCTTTTGTATCGACGATATCTTACCTAATCTTAAATAAACGAGATAAAATATGTTTTTATTGAGATTCACTTATCCTGTTATTCATTAAAATGGGAATTTGCAAATTTTTAAATCGTCAGGAATATTCGCTCAGAGTTTTGCGCATGCGGAATTGAACTTTTTCATCTAACTGAACGGTCTATATAATATAATCGGCACGTGGTCGGATGGGGTTTGCTCTATACAACTTTGTATGGCCATTCCAAATAATGCGATACGCACAAAGTACAGATTATTATACCAAGTATTTAAGTACATGAGATTAGTTATTGTAGATAATACTTTAGTGATTAATACTTACGGATGGGTTAGACATCTGGAAGAAGGCGGATAGATTTAGAGACCACATGGAAACGGATACTGTTATCTCCTATCTGGACTCGGGATCTGGAAGGTTAGGATAGTGAGAGGTTTAAACAAACCCAAAGAGGTAATTTCTGAACCGATTACCTCTTTGGACTACACGAGCCCGGCGGTGCAACCGTTAAACACTCCCCTAATATGGTAGGCTTGTTAGATGGAGAACGAGACGATCAATGATGGAAAATTGCCGGGGATCGCCAAGGGATTCCTACAGACTGGTTTCAAATAAAACCAACAAGAAATCAGAGAGAAAATGAATTCATGGAGATTACCATGTTGGCCGACAGGAGCGCCGCAGTCTCTAGGACCAACTCAAATTAATATCGTATTATATAATGGATTATTATTAGGAACAATTACCTCTTGGTTCAAAGCATATTTTTTTTTCTTTTTTTAACGGGGTATCAACTATTGGGCTATTAACGCCGTAAAACATATCTTATGTTAATATTTATTTTTATTTTAACATCCACTCCAGTCCCAGTGCAGACTGAAGGAACCGGTTTCATGGACCCTATTTCATTAAAGAGTGCGAACAGAATAAACTAATTCCATCGGTTTCGTGATTGATTCAGACGGCGATGCACTTGAGTTGTGGTGGTGAGTAAAAAACAAAAATAAAAAACCGCAAGTACTAGATTCATCCGATGATTAGGGATCGGCAACACAGCTGTTTTGTTGAAGCTCGCCAACTAAAACAGAGATCCTGATGAATTGATTAAGAATTGTTTAGGAAGCGAGTTTTTGGTCGCTTATTAGAGCTAGTAGATCCACTGATGAAACGTGAAATTGAAGCAATAGGAAACCGATTTAACGAATTCCATGAAACTCTGTTTGCACCAACCTATGGTTTTCTATTTATCGGTTTCATGAAACTTGGGTTTCACGAAACAACTTTCATGAAACCTTTTTCTTCAGTTTGCACCGGGCCAAGGTGATAATGGTTTTTTGGATGGGTCATATACAGGGCATAGTGATGATGCATTTCCTGCTGTCGAAACCCTAACCACTAACCGAAGTGGGAATCGAACCCACGACGATTATAATACATAATTAAAATACGCGGACTCCGCAAACAATTCAGAAACACAATAAGCAAAACAAGTCCGATTCGCAAGAAGAAAAGCGTCATTTTAGCGCGGTTCCGTTCATACCCCTAGTGCTATTAGTAAAGGAATATAAGCAGTTATTGGTGGGGCTCGATTTTTCGTGAAAAATTTGAAATAGCATTAGATGGCAAAACAAGAAGCAGACAGTATCCTTAGCGGAAATTACTGCATTCTCTATGTGAAAGTTCACTCCACGAAAACACTATTAACAATTCACTTCCTTACCTTAACTAAAATATCATTTTCCTGTTAAGAACACTCTAAAAAATAAACAATTAAAATTTGAGGCAAACAAAGACAAAACCCCGGCCAAAAGAACAAAATCAACCCTTTTTAGGTTTTGAGCACTTATTTGTCCGACTGACATCACCCCGTCGTAAAGTGCTTTAGAACCTTTTTTGGAGAAAATTGCAGAAGCTTTTGTACGGTCACATTCCACTCGGTTCCCCAACGGTTTTTGAGATATTTTAAAAAATATAGGAGTCAGCTGTGCGTGAGGGTGGAAAGTACATGTATACAGTTTACTGCTGAGAAATTTAATTATATTTCTCCAGGAACGTCAAACCTAATTGAAGAAAACTTGTTACAAACAAGGGATTTATAAACGAGAGTTAAGTGAGTAACAGTTTTTTTTTTATTAAATAACAAGACTATATAGAAAAAAATTAAAGTAATGGAATCGTTTGTGGACATAACCTCTAATGCTGAACAAGATAATGCCTTAAGGTAAGTTTGTGGGCATAACCTCTAATGCTGAACAAGATAATGCCTTAAGGTACGTTTGTGGGCATAACCTCTAATGCTGAACAAGATAATGCCTTAAGGTACGTTTGAGGGCATAACCTCTAATGCTGAACAAGATAATGCCTTAAGGTACGTTTGAGGGCATAACCTCTAATGCTGAACAAGATAATGCCTTAAGGTACGTTTGTGGGCATAACCTCTAATGCTGAACAAGATAATGCCTTAAGGTACGTTTGTGGGCATAACCTCTAATGCTGAACAAGATAATGCCTTAAGGTACGTTTGTGGGCATAACCTCTAATGCTGAACAAGATAATGCCTTAACGTACGTTTGAGGGCATAACCTCTAATGCTGAACAAGATAATGCCTTAAGGTACGTTTGTGGGCATAACCTCTAATGCTGAACAAGATAATGCCTTAAGGTACGTTTGTGGGCATAACCTCTAATGCTGAACAAGATAATGCCTTAAGGTACGTTTGTGGGCATAACCTCTAATGCTGAACAAGATAATGCCTTAAGGTACGTTTGTGGGCATAACCTCTAATGCTGAACAAGATAATGCCTTAAGGTACGTTTGTGGGCATAACCTCTAATGCTGAACAAGATAATGCCTTAAGGTACGTTTGTGGGCATAACCTCTAATGCTGAACAAGATAATGCCTTAAGGTACGTTTGTGGGCATAACCTCTAATGCTGAACAAGATAATGCCTTATGTTGTAGCGATTACGCTATAGTGTTAAATACAGTAAAAGGCATATCACAAGAGGAATATCTTTTAAGTTTGGCAGAAATAGTTGATGCAAAATCTATTAAATTTGCTTCCTATATATCAGGAAGCAGGTTTTGTGTTCATTTCAACAGTAGGAACGATGTTGAAAAACTAGTCAACCAACAGCGGAATATAAATATTCGAGGACATTATATTTTACTGAAGCGTTTCCTAGAGCCAGGGAAAAGGATTATTGTGTCAAATGTTTTCCCAGAAATCCCTAATGAAGCCATAGAAGAAGCTTTAACTAGCCTTCGAATTGAAGTCGTTACGCCTGTGAAATGTTTAAAAGCTGGCCTTCATGATCCACGGTTAGCACATGTAGCTAAGTCATAGAAGGCAGCTGTTTATCAATCCTCAAGGCATTGAAAAGCTACCTTCTTTATTGGTTATAAAAGTAGCAGATAAACAGTGGAAGATATTCATTGATTTACAAAGACTCAGTTGTTTTATTTGCAAAGAGCATCATTTGGCTGCTGTATGTCCCGAAGCCCGTCAAAATCCTACTGAAAATAAGGAAGTACACAATAATACTGTTTCATTCAAAACCTTCAAAAATGAATCTACTAACATCAACACGGGGTCTCCCGTGGTCTAATGGCTAGCGCTTTGGATTCATAAGCGGGAGATGGTGGGTTCGATTCCCAACCTCCGGCAGGAATTTTATCATCCCACGGCTCGCTGGTAAAATTCCTCGCTCCACCCTGGATGTCGGCGCTAATGACCTAGATGTAGATGCGCCGTAAAAAAAAAAAAAAAAAAAAGAAAAAAAAAAAGAAAAAAAAAAGAAAAACTTACATCAACAGAGTTTCCATGTTGCATGAAGAAGCAGATAAAATTATATCTACTTCCTACAATAAAGAAGAAAGCTCAACATGTTTTACAACTCCAATTTCTAACCAAACACCCAAACCCATCGAAAACAGCCGTCAAGATTTTCCTCATATAATAAAGCCGAAATCAGAAGAAAATGAAATAGTAATTGCTGGCTCACAGAAAGAACGTGGAAACATCCATGAATTACTCAGCTCTGTAGAACATATGTTTAAAAGATTGGAAAATCTAGAAGAACTGGCATCGTTAACCTTTTCCAATTCCAACATCCCCCCGTTTCAGCTGACCCTCTTCCTCTTCAAGATATAGCTGCTGATAGTTTTGAAGAAACGATGGTGACAGCAGGAAAAGAGGATAAGACAGTTCTGATTCCTCGAAGAGAGGAACTGAAAAGTAACAAATTACCGAAACCTCGTACTCAGAAATCGTCGATAAAAATCACAGAACCTATAAAACGTAGAGGAAAACAGAAAACATTAAGAAGAAGTAGAAAGCATACTTATTTCTTAATAGTTCTTTTTATTTAGGTTTTTTTTTCCAAGAAAATTTCTTTTTCGTACCTTATTTTAATGTAAGGAAGCAGTAATTAGCACAGCTGTTAATTGTATATACTCCATCTAAACCAGATGTGCTAAAGTAATGTTGTGTATGTTTTGTTCAAACCTTTGATTTATTTAATTTTATCCTTTCGTTTCTTCATACTAATACTTAAATTTGACTTATGTTTTGTTTGATTAAGAGCTCATCACCATAGTTGCGAAGCTCTTAAATAAATATATATATATATATATATATATATATATATATATATATATATATATATATATATATATATATTTAAAAGTACTTCCTTACCTCAAAACGCAACCGAAATTTAAATATTTTAGATTAGAAGAATGTCAAAGATCTGGAACTAGTTTCAACTGAATCAATCGTTCCTGAATACCCAAACTGAAAATTTGTTTATTTATGTATACAATAAAAAATAACCTTCCTCCGCACATAGCACTACAAGATATAAACTACAAGGTATAAACTACAAGATATAAACTACAAGGTATAAACTACAAGGTATGAATTACAAGATATAAACTACAAGATATAAACTACAAGGTATAAACTACAAGATATAAACTACAAGGTATAAATTACAAGATATAAACTACAAGATATAAACTACAAGGTATAAACTACAAGATATAAACTACAAGGTATAAATTACAAGGTATTAATTGGAAAAAGTATTTTCCAATGTATCAATTATTCAAGTGAACGGTTGCAGATATACGTTAAGGAACCCATAAAACGAAGTATATACAAATTTTAACGACCATTTATTTCGTGATCTCTGGGTTCTGAAATGTGAAAGTTTCTAATCAGCAATTTTTGAATGCGTCATGAGGTCAACTTCATAAGCCCGTTTCGTTTCTCCCCCTTCAAGGCGAATATGTCCAGGACACAAAGCACTAGAAGGAAATGAATACATCGACCCGGGAAACTATATCGATTCTAAGATGCTGTATCGTCCCCAGGATGCTGTATCGATCTCTACTATCAGCTGTTAAGTGATTTTCCATCCGAGTGCCTATATCAGCTGTAGCAGAATGACAATACGTCCAGGACACAAAGCACTAGAAGGAAATGAATAAATTGACCCGGGAAACTATATCGATTCTAAGGTGCCGAATCGATCCCAGGATGCTGTATCGATCCCTACTATCAGCTGTTAAGTGATTTTCCATCCGAGTGCCTATATCAGCTGTAGCAGAATGACAATAAGTCCAGGACACAAAGCACTAGAAGGAAATGAATAAATTGACCCGGGAAACTGTATCGATTCTAGGATGCTATATCGAACCCAGGATGCTGTATCGATCCCTACTATCAGCTGTTAAGTGATTTTCCATCCGAGTGCCTACATTAGCTGTAGCCGGATGACAATAAGTCCAGGGCACAAAGGACTAGAAGGAAATGAATAAATTGACCCGGGAAACTATATCGATTCTAGGATGCTATATCGAACCCAGGATGCTGTATCGATCACTACTATCAGCAGTTAAGTGATTTTCCATCCGAGTGCCTATATCAGCTGTAGCCGAATGACAATATGTCCAGGACACAAAGAACTAGAAGGAAATGAGTAATTAGACCCGGGAGACTATATCGATTCTAGGATGCTATATAGACCCCGGGATGCTGTATCGATCCCTACTATCAGCTGTTAAGTGATTTTCCACCCGCGTGCCTATATCAGTTGTAGCCGAATGACAATAAGTCCAGGACACAAAGGACACAAAGCAATGAAAGGACTCGACTTCTTCCTAAAGCGATTAGCCATCCAGCTGGAATATTTACATTTTTTCCTTCTCCCTATCCTTCTAACCTGTTGAAGATTAATGATATCCTGGTCTGGTCGGGATGATCGGTTCTCTAGATATCACTACCTACCTAGACCTACCGCAAATACAATACTCAAAACACAAACAACATTAACACTCTTATAGATCCGGTGGTTTATTTTAATAACACTTCGGCTGCGGCTGTCGTTGTTTGGGAATACCTCAGAATCGGGTGCATTGTTTGGGAATACCTCAGAATCGGGTGCATTGTTTGGGAATACCTCAGAATCGGGTGCATTTTTGGGATGAATTTTTCATGTAGAATTTTTTTTTCGGAAAAATGTCTACAAAACCGAAAGCGCTGTTGGAAAGCCCAAACAATACTGAAGGCAACTGTCTTTAGCTGGAGCTGTAAAAGTGAATCCCCTCTATTTACTAGCCTTTTGAATCTAAATGTAACAGTAATGGAGGAGTGTCCTTCTGAAGGGACACTAGTAAGCGGCTAGGATCGCTAGTGTCCTTCCGAAGGTACACTAGTAAGCGGCTAGGATCGCTAGTGTCCTTCCGAAGGTACACTAGTAAGCGGCTAGGATCGCTAGTGTCCTTCCGTAGGTACACTAGTAAGCGGCTAGGATCGCTAGTGTCCTTCCGAAGGTACACTAGTAAGCGGCTAGGATCGCTAGTGTCCTTCCGAAGGTACACTCGTAAGCAGGTAGGATCGCTAGTGTCCTTCCGAAGGTACACTAGTAAGCGGCTAGGATCGCTAGTGTCCTTCCGAAGGTACACTAGTAAGCGGCTAGGATCGCTAGTGTCCTTCCGTAGGTACACTAGTAAGCGGCTAGGATCGCTAGTGTCCTTCCGAAGGTACACTCGTAAGCGGCTAGGATCGCTAGTGTCCTTCCGAAGGTACACTAGTAAGCGGCTAGGATCGCTAGTGTCCTTCCGTAGGTACACTAGTAAGCGGCTAGGATCGCTAGTGTCCTTCCGTAATCACACCCGCAGTGAAAGTGTTAACCGTACAACTTACAGGAAGGAGCAATTCGATCAACAATTTTTATATATTCTGGCGTTTCCTCGATCCTGCAGATAAGAAACGACGCTCATATGAAGAAACGAATAATGCAAAAGTTCTCACTAATAATGTCGCCATATTTTCGTCTTTCGGCTCAGGTTGGAGCAATCATTTCTTTGTGCCTTCCTATTTTCTTTGTGTACTCCAGGAATTGTCTGTACTTATGTCAACCAGCCTTTTTATTTCTAACTTTAGGAAATAATAATTGTATAACAACTTAATCAATTAGTGAATTTCTTAGTTTTGTTACATTATATGGGTTTTGTTTTGCTGTTAAATTTTTCATTCACTAGGCTGTATCCGTAAAAAAAGAAAATGGAGGAATACCATGGTCCCATGGACTGTATTGTAGCCTAATGAGAGAAAAATTGTAAGTTTGTGTTATTATACAATATGTGAAAAGCCTATTAATGAGGTTTATTCGAATGTAACTAATTTTTAAAGGTAACATCTGCAATATTATAGTGATGACAATAACAGGGTGAATTATTTGTGAACAGATTAGTTGAAGTTTTATGAGTATGGCCCTGAGGCCGAAACGTTAAAAATGTAAAAAAGTAAAATTATAAGCAATATATAAAGATAAAAGTAAAATAATAAGCAATATATAAAGATAAAAGTAAAATAATAAGCAATATATAAAGATAAAAGTAAAATAATAAGCAATATATAAAGATAAAAGTAAAATTATAAGCAATATATAAAGATAAAAGTAAAATTATAAGCAATATATAAAGATAAAAGTAAAATTATAAGCAATATATAAAGATAAAAGTAAAATTATAAGCAATATATAAAGATAAAAGTAAAATTATAAGCATTATATAAAGATAAAAGTAAAATTATAAGCAATATATAAAGATAAAAGTAAAATTATAAGCAATATATAAAGATAAAAGTAAAATTATAAGCAATATATAAAGATAAAAGTAAAATTATAAGCAATATATAAAGATAAAAGTAAAATTATAAGCAATATATAAAGATAAAAGTCAAATTATAAGCAATATATAAAGATAAAAGTAAAATAATAAGCAATAAAGATGGTTGGGAGGCGAGGTTAGCTCAGTGGTAGAGCACAAGGCTTATATGCTGGAGGACCTGAGTTCAAATCCCGAGCATAGTACTAAAGATTTTTTCTTCTAGTGTCTTCGTTCATGGGTTTAATTCGGCCTCTCTGACCGTCCCTAGGCCAACCCACCCTTTAATTAATTTAATAATGGGTACCGCCAACGGCCATAGCCACGTTGAATACACCGGTTCTCGTAGATCACCGAAGTTAAGCAACGTCGGGCGTGGTCAGTACCTGAATGGGTGACCGACCACGTGCTGTTGGCATTAGAAAAGGGTGGCAACCTGTAGATAGCCTGGCGCTAATAGCCAAACAGTTGATGCGCCGTAAAAAAAACAAAAAAAAATAAATAAAAAATAATGGGTACTTTGGTGCTAATGACTCTAGCAGTCGAAGCGGCAAAGGGAAAATCAGGCGGCCGGAGCATAGTACTGACCACACTACCTCCCTAGTGTGCCGTATGGTCAAGAATCAGATACCTCTACAGTATCTGCCCCTCAGGGCCCTCTTGGCCTGTTACGGGACTGACTTATATAAAGATAGTTGAGGTGAAGATCGTATTCAATTAAGAATCTCAAAATACATATTCACCCCTATCCTAGCTAGAAATGGGTAGTAACCTGTAGATAACCCTTCCTGAAAGAATCCCAGTTTTATTTATGTGTACTATATGTAGACAATGATATTTAAATAATAACGATATCCCGGACCAAACAATATTACTCACTATGAAACAGTTTGTTTGTACATCATATACAACAATAACTGAACAATATTACCTATTATTTCTAAATTTTGTATAATATTGAAAACAAATATTGCTGATTGCGTTATAGTAATTTATTATCTAATAATGTTTGCTAATTGTGTTTACCAATCTTGATTGGGATTCCCTGATAAAACCTCCGTTCTCCCAGAGCCGAAAATACAGATAATATTTGATGATGGATAATTGATGATCAATGAAGAGAATGGTCCGGGGAAAGGTTGATGATGATGATGTTTGCTGATTTCAGCAAATTGAGTGTACTCTCGGGGAAATTCTCTCGTCCAATTTGTGTATTTTCTCCCTGTTTTTCGGTAACGGGAAAGCCGGCCAAATCTCATTACCAAATGGCCAGTCTCATTTGAAATTGCTAATTTACCAATTTCAAAGCTCATTTTCAGGATGATGATTTTTCCTCCCTTGGAGTTTTCATTTTCGCTCGTTTCCTCTTAATAAGTGCTGTATAATTCCATTTTATGTTATTTTTTAAACCATACAAAAGATCTTCATTTTTTTATGAATTTCCCTCCGAATGACATGTTTCTGATTTTTTTTTTTTTTTTGTTTATATTTTTATGACTTGTTAGGGATTATCCACAAGGATTTTCTGAGGTATAAATTATTTCCACATATACTTTATTTTTGATCTTCACCTCAGCCAAAATTTTAATCAATGAGCTAATTACAAGTCCTCATTTAAACGTTTCGGCCTCAGGGCCATCCTCATTAAACTAGAAGAAAAACAAATTACATGTATTGAATTACATTTAAAATTAAAAATTACCCCCCTTATCCATACAATGTAAAATTTCTTAAACATCTCCTTAACTTATATTACCTTATTTCACCCTATTTCCACAAGGGCTTGTCATATATTTTTATGCTATACAAAACTTATAAATATGTTTACTTTTTTATTAACTCCGATTTGCATGTTTTTTTTTAATATTTTTATTTTCAAACAAAGAATTGTCATCGGAATTAAATGGGTTTTTTTTATTTATATTTTTATATTACGATGCTCAAATAGTGGTTTATAATTGTTAGCATTGTTCACCGATTGATTTTAAGAGCAAATAACCACGTTGTCAATTTTCAGTGAATTTATAAAAAAATTAGACCTTAGAAACGCAAATATATATACAGAATTATTAATAGACCTTGTTCAAAGCATGCTATAATTAGATTAAAATAATTAGAAATTGATTCGCATATTAAATTAGCTAGGTACAGATTGTGGAAATGAAGACATACAACAGCAAAACTAGTAAATGTATGATTTTTTAGCGCAAATTTTGCCGCAAAATAATGTTCCAGAAGGTGGATTCTCCTGGTTAACGAGCGTGGCATTTCTTTTGAGCCAAAGAATTTTATAATAAAATTTATTCAAAATCGGAGAGAGGGAGGTACCGCGGCATGGGTTCTTGAAGTGCCCAAAAAATAATAATAATAATAATTCTTCGAAAAACAAATGGCGGCGTTGTTTCTGCCACTAAGAAACCCGCTACTTCCATGGGCGATACTCTACAAAAGGGCATATTTAATCTAGAACAAAAAAATAAAAAATAAAATTACTTTGAAAGGAGAAAGAAAAATCTAGTAAATTGCGCAGGATTTTATCGCGGTTCCTCCCTCCCCCATAGGGAACAATCCGGAAGTGCCGACTAGAAAATTTCGCGTTTCAGAACCACTAGAGACCGAAAATAACGGTGGTTCAAATTTGTATATATATATATATATGTATATATATATATATATATGTATATATATATATATATATATATATATATATATATATATATATTTGTCTGTTCGCTCATTTCTGGCTTCCCTAATGGTCCGATTGTGATGAAATTTGGTACAAAAATCCGTCTTCCAATTTGAAAGGTCAAGTTCGTTAACCAGCAGAATCCGCCCACTGGAAGATGGCGTTTGGGGCGAAATTCGCGCAAAAAAAAATCGTAACGCTTACGTTTTTGAGTTCATAAGCTTGTAAGTACTCGTTTTATAGGCTTCTTGGGCTAGGAAAACGAATGAAACCATTTTCAAGGCGATAGCTTTAACCGTTTTCGAGAAAATTGGAAAAATAGTTTTTGAATACCGTTTTTGGTTTGGGTACTTAGAATCATGGGATTCAGTTATAACATTTTCTGCATGTTCTACTTTCATTAAAACTAATATGTTGAAATTTTTGTTACGTTTGGAGTTAAGGAAGGGTTAGAATAAAATATTTTATTAACAGACATAACAAATTTTGGTAACTTTGTATACTTTCCTTAATATTTCGAAAAAGGTTGAGAATCTTGCGAAACGTAAGATTACCATTAGAAAGCTTACTAAATGCTCTACAAAAATAGTCCTAATGAAAGTTTTGATTAGGCGATGTCAATCGGAGAAATAAGTGCTTAAACCTTTAAAGTAATTGATTTCGTTTATTCGAACTGTTCTTTTTGCCTTTGATTTTGGTACTTAGAATTATGGGATTCAGTTGAAACATTTTCTGCATGTTCGAATTTCATCAACACTAATATGATGAAATTTTGGTTATGTTTGGAGTAAAGAAAGGGTTAGAATAAAATATTTTATTAACAGACAAGAAAAGTTTTGGTAACTTTGTATACTTTCGTTAGTATCTCGAAAACCGTTGACAATCTTGGGAAGCAGAAGGTTACCATTCGAAAGCTTAAGGTTCTAAAGAAAGTTTTAATTAGGCGATGTCAATCGGAGAAATAAGTGCTTAAAACTTTAAAGTAATTGATTTCGTTTATTCGAACGGTTCTTTTTGTTTGTTTTATTCTTTGTTATTTTTAAATTGCTTATAGTCGGATAGTGTATTTGACAATAAAACAGATTAAGTAAAATAAGAAGATCAATTTATTATTAAAAATTTAGCGTTCAAAGAGAGAGATACCAAGGCTTTCCAAATGCCTCTGAGCGGAGGCCTTTCTGCCCGACTTATGGGATAGCTGACCCATACAGGTAAGATTGTAAATCAAGACCTTTCAAGACTAGTTAGTTTGAGATTTCATTTGGATAGGTGTTTCGCTATTGATCTAAACAAAGTAATAACTGTTTCTATTCTATGCCTTCAAAAACACTAGAGATAAGAACGGAACCGCGCTAAGATGACGCAGTTCCTGCGAATCGGACTTTTTAAGATATATTCAATTTTTCGAAAAGTTTGAGCAATTCTTCATTTAAATATTAAAATCGAAAATCGTTATAATTCATTGAACCAAATATCATTAGGAAGCCGCAGTTAAAATTTGAAGTTGATCGGGCAAAAATTGAAGACACCAGAGTATCGTCCAATTCGAAAAACATAGTTTTGAGAAAACAACTTTTAAGGAAATGTTCTGAAATGTACATTTTTTTCCTATTACATTTTTTCCTATTACATTTTTTTCCTATTACATTTTTTTCCTATTACATTTTTTTCCTATTACATTTTTTTCCTATTACATTTTTTTCGTAATAAAGATAAAAAAAAAATGAGTTTTTATTTTGAAATGTATTGATGGAGGACCAAAAAAAAATCTTAAGAATTAAAAAGGGACCAATAGAACCTCGTTAAAAAAAATCATCTTCAAATCAGTATTGCATTCACTCGGAAAATCTTATTTTTTACCAAATATAAAAAGTTTTTCTTCGCATATATACTCTTTGATATCATTTTTGATTAGTTAAGGAACAATATTAGCAAATAAAAAAAAATCATCTTCAAATCAGTATTGCGTTCACTCGGAAAATCTTATTTTTTGCCCATATAAACAGTTTTTCTTCGCATATATACTCTTTGATATCATTTTTGATTAGTTAAGGAACAATATTAGCAAATAAAAAAAAAATCACCTTCAAATCAGTATTGCGTTCACTCGGAAAATCTTATTTTTTGCCCATATAAACAGTTTTTCTTCGCATATATACTCTTTGATATCATTTTTGATTAGTTAAGGAACAATATTAGCAAATAAAAAAAAATCATCTTCAAATCAGTATTGCGTTCACTCGGAAAATCTAATTTTTTGCCCATATAAACAGTTTTTCTTCGCATATATACTCTTTGATATCATTTTTGATTATTTAAGGAACAATATTAGCAAATAAAAAAAAATCATCTTCAAATCAGTATTGCGTTCACTCGGAAAATCTAATTTTTTGCCCATATAAACAGTTTTTCTTCGCATATATACTCTTTGATATCATTTTTGATTAGTTAAGGAACAATATTAGCAAATAAAAAAAAATCATCTTCAAATCAGTATTGCGTTCACTCGGAAAATCTAATTTTTTGCCCATATAAACAGTTTTTCTTCGCATATATACTCTTTGATATCATTTTTGATTAGTTAAGGAACAATATTAGCACATAAAAAAAAATCATCTTCAAATCAGTATTGCGTTCACTCGGAAAATCTTATTTTTTGCCCATATAAACAGTTTTTCTTCGCATATATACTCTTTGATATCATTTTTGATTAGTTAAGGAACAATATTAGCAAATAAAAAAAAATCATCTTCAAATCAGTATTGCGTTCACTCGGAAAATCTAATTTTTTGCCCATATAAACAGTTTTTCTTCGCATATATACTCTTTGATATCATTTTTGATTAGTTAAGGAACAATATTAGCAAATAAAAAAAAATCATCTTCAAATCAGTATTGCGTTCACTCGGAAAATCTTATTTTTTACCAAATATAAAAAGTTTTTCTTCGCATATATACTCTTTGATATCATTTTTGATTAGTTAAGGAACAATATTAGCAAATAAAAAAAAATCATCTTCAAATCAGTATTGCGTTCACTCGGAAAATCTAATTTTTTGCCCATATAAACAGTTTTTCTTCGCATATATACTCTTTGATATCATTTTTGATTAGTTAAGGAACAATATTAGCACATAAAAAAAAATCACCTTCAAATCAGTATTGCGTTCACTCGGAAAATCTTATTTTTTACCAAATATAAAAAGTTTTTCTTCGCATATATACTCTTTGATATCATTTTTGATTAGTTAAGGAACAATATTAGCAAATAAAAAAAAATCACCTTCAAATCAGTATTGCGTTCACTCGGAAAATCTTATTTTTTGCCCATATAAACAGTTTTTCTTCGCATATATACTCTTTGATATCATTTTTGATTAGTTAAGGAACAATATTAGCAAATAAAAAAAAATCATCTTCAAATCAGTATTGCGTTCACTCGGAAAATCTAATTTTTTGCCCATATAAACAGTTTTTCTTCGCATATATACTCTTTGATATCATTTTTGATTAGTTAAGGAACAATATTAGCAAATAAAAAAAAATCATCTTCAAATCAGTATTGCGTTCACTCGGAAAATCTAATTTTTTGCTCATATAAACAGTTTTTCTTCGCATATATACTCTTTGATATCATTTTTGATTAGTTAAGGAACAATATTAGCAAATAAAAAAAAAATCACCTTCAAATCAGTATTGCGTTCACTCGGAAAATCTTATTTTTTGCCCATATAAACAGTTTTTCTTCGCATATATACTCTTTGATATCATTTTTGATTAGTTAAGGAACAATATTAGCAAATAAAAAAAAATCATCTTCAAATCAGTATTGCGTTCACTCGGAAAATCTAATTTTTTGCCCATATAAACAGTTTTTCTTCGCATATATACTCTTTGATATCATTTTTGATTAGTTAAGGAACAATATTAGCAAATAAAAAAAAATCATCTTCAAATCAGTATTGCGTTCACTCGGAAAATCTAATTTTTTGCCCATATAAACAGTTTTTCTTCGCATATATACTCTTTGATATCATTTTTGATTAGTTAAGGAACAATATTAGCAAATAAAAAAAAAATCACCTTCAAATCAGTATTGCGTTCACTCGGAAAATCTTATTTTTTGCCCATATAAACAGTTTTTCTTCGCATATATACTCTTTGATATCATTTTTGATTAGTTAAGGAACAATATTAGCAAATAAAAAAAAATCATCTTCAAATCAGTATTGCGTTCACTCGGAAAATCTAATTTTTTGCCCATATAAACAGTTTTTCTTCGCATATATACTCTTTGATATCATTTTTGATTAGTTAAGGAACAATATTAGCAAATAAAAAAAAAATCACCTTCAAATCAGTATTGCGTTCACTCGGAAAATCTTATTTTTTGCCCATATAAACAGTTTTTCTTCGCATATATACTCTTTGATATCATTTTTGATTAGTTAAGGAACAATATTAGCAAATAAAAAAAAATCATCTTCAAATCAGTATTGCGTTCACTCGGAAAATCTAATTTTTTGCCCATATAAACAGTTTTTCTTCGCATATATACTCTTTGATATCATTTTTGATTAGTTAAGGAACAATATTAGCAAATAAAAAAAAATCATCTTCAAATCAGTATTGCGTTCACTCGGAAAATCTAATTTTTTGCTCATATAAACAGTTTTTCTTCGCATATATACTCTTTGATATCATTTTTGATTAGTTAAGGAACAATATTAGCAAATAAAAAAAAAATCACCTTCAAATCAGTATTGCGTTCACTCGGAAAATCTTATTTTTTGCCCATATAAACAGTTTTTCTTCGCATATATACTCTTTGATATCATTTTTGATTAGTTAAGGAACAATATTAGCAAATAAAAAAAAATCATCTTCAAATCAGTATTGCGTTCACTCGGAAAATCTAATTTTTTGCCCATATAAACAGTTTTTCTTCGCATATATACTCTTTGATATCATTTTTGATTAGTTAAGGAACAATATTAGCAAATAAAAAAAAATCATCTTCAAATCAGTATTGCGTTCACTCGGAAAATCTAATTTTTTGCCCATATAAACAGTTTTTCTTCGCATATATACTCTTTGATATCATTTTTGATTAGTTAAGGAACAATATTAGCAAATAAAAAAAAAATCACCTTCAAATCAGTATTGCGTTCACTCGGAAAATCTTATTTTTTGCCCATATAAACAGTTTTTCTTCGCATATATACTCTTTGATATCATTTTTGATTAGTTAAGGAACAATATTAGCAAATAAAAAAAAATCATCTTCAAATCAGTATTGCGTTCACTCGGAAAATCTAATTTTTTGCCCATATAAACAGTTTTTCTTCGCATATATACTCTTTGATATCATTTTTGATTAGTTAAGGAACAATATTAGCAAATAAAAAAAAAATCACCTTCAAATCAGTATTGCGTTCACTCGGAAAATCTTATTTTTTGCCCATATAAACAGTTTTTCTTCGCATATATACTCTTTGATATCATTTTTGATTAGTTAAGGAACAATATTAGCAAATAAAAAAAAATCATCTTCAAATCAGTATTGCGTTCACTCGGAAAATCTTATTTTTTGCCCATATAAACAGTTTTTCTTCGCATATATACTCTTTGATATCATTTTTGATTAGTTAAGGAACAATATTAGCACATAAAAAAAAATCATCTTCAAATCAGTATTGCGTTCACTCGGAAAATCTTATTTTTTGCCCATATAAACAGTTTTTCTTCGCATATATACTCTTTGATATCATTTTTGATTAGTTAAGGAACAATATTAGCACTTAAAAAAAAATCATCTTCAAATCAGTATTGCGTTCACTCGGAAAATCTTATTTTTTGCCCATATAAACAGTTTTTCTTCGCATATATACTCTTTGATATCATTTTTGATTAGTTAAGGAACAATATTAGCACATAAAAAAAAATCATCTTCAAATCAGTATTGCGTTCACTCGGAAAATCTTATTTTTTGCCCATATAAACAGTTTTTCTTCGCATATATACTCTTTGATATCATTTTTGATTAGTTAAGGAACAATATTAGCACATAAAAAAAAATTGTAAAAAAAAATTACCGCTTAAGCCGACAAAAAAAGTTGCAAGGTAGTATTACATATTAATGTGAGATAACATAACCTTTTACTACGGTAACCTGAAAGAGGTTTCACTATAATTGTACTCTATTTGCCCTGAGGATAACACGCACAGCTATGAAACAGACATTTCACCCGTCCGCTTATAACAGTTAAATTTATAAAAAAAAAAATAATACCATATAAATATATATACATATATTTTGACAGGATTTCTCCTTCTAGAGAAAACAAACTGACTTCTGAGAAATACATACATCAGATTTAATGAACATAAATAAAGGGAGGTGTGGTACCCTCTCAACCCTCCCCTCCCCCGAATCCACGAACAATAAATACATGAGGAAATACATAAATAATACAAGCACATTGTATATATACAAGTGGCCGCGGGGGACAGTGAGGTATGTTAGGATTTAGGCGGACATTATTACTTCATTGTACATAACGAATATCAGCTGATGTAAATCATGAGGCCATGACAGTTGGACACCCTGTTCCTCGCTCCCTTATATATATCTTTCTCTAGACCAGTTCTTAGTGTCGTCACGTTGGCAGCAATCATATTACCTCTTCACTAATCAGACTTTTACAACTTAAATTTTTTAAACTTTTTTTTTTTTAATTAAAGAAGAAATTGTATGTAATATGAATGCTATTTTTTTTAAATAAGTCTTTATATTTTAATTTTATATAAAATTAGGGATTTTCGGATGGATGCAGTCGTCAAAGAAATATGTTCTAATCGATCCTACCTAATTTATACAATGGTAAAATTACTCAAAAACAAATTGTCTGTGGTAAAATGTCACTTGAAATGTAAACATCTCTTTGCTGTGCATCTATAATATTACTAAATCTAAAAGCCACAAGTTTCTATAAAATTACTAAAGTGTTGTGTGTTTGTAACTTACTAAATATGCCTCCTATAAGGCGGCGGACAAATTTCGGCAGAACAACCCGAAATGCAACGCATCAAATTAATTGTCAATCTAATCGTACTGCCCAGGAACGTGAAGATCGCAATGAACGTGAAAGAATTCGGTTAAGACCGAAGAATGGTACAAGTTTGAATCGAGCTGCTGTGAATTCATTACAGTGCCTGCAGCTGTGTTGCTATTGGACCTGTGAACTCAGTTCGACTATAAACAAATCCTAGGGGCAGTCATTAAGTGTTTGTGGTATTAATCTAGAAAATTAATTAATTTTTTTGCATGGTCAATTGTATGTTGCCTGTTCCCGTGTTGGAAAACCATCTGCTCTGTTTGTTTATACCCCAGGTAATAGAAACAAAAAATATCGTGTACCATAAAGTACTACAATAAATATAAAACTTAATTTACAATTAAGAATCATTTTAATAGATTAAAGGGGAGACCCCCTCCCCCCATTATTCTATTGGCGGAACAAATACCCCAATACAAACGTATCCTCCGAAGTCCAATTATTTTCTGTCAAAACTACTTATTGTAAGGAGTCGAAGCAGAAAACCAAATCACCCAAAGATAGACCTCAGTATTGACAATCACTCGAAGTTTCGAATTGATTCTTTCAGAACGTTAATAAAGCTGTCACTCCACGAGTGGAACTTCCAAGAGTCCGAAGTCAATCCAGTTATTACGGCGAATTGGAGGCTTTCATCTGGACTATACGGGAACAATATCCCGTTTCCTTTGAGAACCGTGAGGCACAATATACCTGAGTCCTAGGTTTGAGGCTTAGGCATCAAGGCTACCGATGTTTGCAATAGATTATATGCCTCGGTGAACTCACTGTTATTTTGGGGGGGGGGGTTTCCAAAGTTATTTTAGTTTTTGTCAGAAGTCATGAGACCCAGCATAATATTCCTTAAGCCTCTTGCGTTTCCTCGCGAGAAAATCGGCCGTTCAAATTTGAAAATATATATAAATTTTTATGTTCGTGCTTTCTTATCTACAGAGGTTTTCCGTCCGTCCGGTTTACTGTAGGCTACACATAAATTGGACTCGTATTTCCCCCAATTCGATTTAATCTAATTTCGGTTGACCAACAACGGCCGATGTGAGTACCTACAATGGTCCCGACCCAATCAAATCCGATTTAGTCAAAGCTCGTCAGTAATGAAGTGAAAATGACTTAAGAAATACCACCTAATAAGCATAGAAACCTTCGATTAGGTTGAATGTTGGAGGTATGAAGGAGGAGTTGAGAGGCCAATCAATCTTCTCGAAGTATATCAGTGTCGAAAATAGAATCATATTGAAAAAGTCCGACTCGCAGGAACTGCCTCATCTTAGCGAGGTTCCGTTCTTATCCCTAGTCTAATTTCGAAAGATTAAAATAGAAGCAGTTATTATTTTGTTGAGAGGAGATCGTTGATCGTTGATGATGCAAGGTAGGGATTGTCCGGGTTCGGTCACTGCTACTTAATAATACATACCCCATATGTGTATGTATGTGGGCATATATATGTACATATGTGTGCGTGTATATGTGTATGTGTATATGCATATATATATATATATATATATATATATATATATATATATATATATATGTTAGGTATATTTACATAGATATGTGCATATATTAGTGTTAAATATGTCCTACTTGTATTTACAGCCCTGATGAAGGCTTGAAGTTCAAGCCGAAACGTCGGCACAATAAAACCATTTTTACGATAAAAGTAGCAGTGGCCGAACCCCGACAGTTATTGTTTTGGTTCCAACAGTCTTGAAAGGTAGGATTTACAATCTTACCTGGAAGGGTCGGCATCACTAGAAACATTCCCGCTAGTTACAAGGTCTTGGAATCTTGGAACTCTATATTTCTAACAATAAATTGTTTTTGTTATTTTACTAAACCTGTTTTATTTTCGAATACATTATCCAATTATAAGCAATTAAAAAATAACAAGGAATAAAAAACAGACAAAAAGAACAGTTCGAATAAGCGAAATCAATTACTTTAAAGCTTTAAGCTCTTATTTCTCCGATTGTCATCGCCTAATCAAAACTTTCATTAGAACCTTTTATGTAGAGCATTTAATAAGCTTTCTAATGGTATTCTTCCGTTTACCAAGATTTTCAACCGTTTTCGAGATATTAATGAAAGTTCCCAAAATTTACATTATTTCTAGCAACAGAAAATTGGTCTCATTTTTCATATCCTGTTTTACACACAAAATTTTCCCAACATAAGAAATTACAAAAATAAAAAGCAATAAAAAACAAAGGGAAAGAGACAAAAATTACAAAAAGAACGACAAAAACCCGTTCTTAAGAACAAAACAGACGTATTTGAAGTTTTAAGCACTTATTTCTCCGATTGGCATAACCTAATCAAAAATAGTTTTAGAATATTTTTTGTAGAGAATTTAGAAAGCTTTCAAATAGTTTCTATCCACTTACCACGATTTCCCAACCGTGTTCGAAAGTTCCCAAAACTTTTCTTGTCTGTTCATAAAATATTTTATTCTAACCCTTCCTTAACTCCAAACGTAACAAAACTTTCAACATATTAGTTTTAATGAAAGTAGAACATGCAGATAATGTTTCAACTGAATCCCGTAATTCTAAGTACCCAAACCAAAACTAACTATTGTACAGCACATAAACCACAGATACTCCACCGAGATACTAATACCCCCCCTACCTAGTACTAGAAGGTGTTGGTGAGTACCTAATTGAGAGGTGAGGGTCCCCCCCCCCTCCTAACCACTACACCCCCCTGCTGAGCCAAGCATTCCACGATAGTTCCCCACTCGTTTTGTTTGCGTCCTCTCTCCTTCAAGAGCTATCAGTTTTTGTCCAACCTTTTTTTCTCACGCTACTAGCCTATTAATGTCCTTTACACCCGACTCTCCTCGCTGTCTCCTTTACACGCTGGTTCCTCGTCCTCTTTATTTACACACCATCGTGTCTCCATCTCAGCTTTTTGTATTGTTTATCGTTTTTAGCCTTCATCTTGTTCTATTTGCCTCTTGATCATTTCTGAAATAAGGCTTAGTGTCTCGTAAAAATTCATCGAAACGGAATGTATTTTATTAATGGTTGTTCGGTTTCTGGATGGTTGTTGGATTTAGAACACTTTCGCTCCATGAGTCTTCGAATACGGTGTATACTCTCTGGGGCGTTGAATCTTCAACATTAAGCTGTTAGGTTCCACTCATAACCACCTGATACAAATAATAACCGTTGCGAAAATGTATATATGTTTGTATTATGGGGGCGAGATGGGCTCAGTTGAAAACTCTGGCACGCACTAAGTTTTTATATAGTGTAGTCGATTGAGCGTTGCATTCTGGGACCCACATCGTCCCTAGGTCCACCTAGCCTTTAATTAATTTAATGGGTATCTACGAAGGGAAATGTTAGGCGTCCGTAGCCTAGTACTGACCACACTATCTCCCTAGTGTGCCTAAAAGTATCTGAACTTTACGGCCCTCGTGAAGGGGATGAGGCTAGTCCAAAAATGCCAATTAACCCTGCCAACAACACTGTAGAAAAAATAAATTTATCTCTTCCTGTTATATTATTTTTCATTGCTCCATCACCTCCTTGAAATCCGTATTAAATATTCTTTAAGGTTAATGCACTGTAAATGTTTTCAATTGTCCTTTTCAAACAACAATGAAGTTTCACAAAATTAACATTAATAAAAAAATCGATTTAGCGACAATCAGTACTCTTCCAAAAAATATTCAGCATGCGGCTGAATCACACAAAAGTTGTAAAATATAACTAACTTTTATAGTTTTTTTTTTTTTTTTTATTTTAACGGCGCATCTACTATTTGTACTATTTATTAGCGCCGACTTTCATAGTATCCTTAAAACTGAGACTATCTCTTAATTTTATGCTTAATTTAATTGGAAATTTAGAGGAAAAAAACAACAAATTTTTTTCTCAATAGCCGTTAAAAGGACATATCGCACGAGTATTTCTAGTGACAGAACTCAAAAATCGTTTTTTTTTTCAGTTATGAGTATGAAAGAATTGGTAAAAATCTCTTCATTACGCATCAAAACTGTATCCGCCTAGCTCCAGAGCTTCTACACCAGAAGGCACTTGTGTCACTCTTCCTGTCTTAATTCCATCTACATGGGCAAGAGTGGCACATTTTCAGTTGTGTTTTATTTCGGGTTGTCACTTTAGAAAAACTTGTGCGATATGTCCGTATAAATAAGTTTAAATACATTTTTGTCTTGTTTGTTTAGTGTCATCTACTTCCAACACACCTTGTACAGCGTCCAAAATTCTTGTAATTTTTTCGCTAGGAAACTTGGTATAAAAAGGTTGCGTAATAAACGATTTTACCTGTTAATTGTTGCTCATCTGTAATATAAGTACTGATTGTTTAATGCTCAATTCCGGCCAGATAACGAATTTCCGGTCATTTGGCCGATATTTTCACTGCCTTTACAGTTTACCCCAGCCAGTTTAGCTGCCTTTAGATTTCGTTGACCCCAGCCATTATAAAGGGTGTCCCAAACTAATTTTGCGGCCAAACGGTTGTTATGAGAAAAAAAGGTCAGGAGTAAAGGTTGTAGGGCTTGATTTAAGCTTTCTAAATATGTCAACTATTTAACATGTTGACTGCGTATGTGCGCTCGGCGCTAGATGAAATGTTGAGGTTTGCAGATGACCCCTATTATTATGCACATCAATTTGAAGGGCATTAAAAAACGTTTGCCGCTAACCGCACTCGTGCGATTCAAATTTTTATGTTTTAAATGAAAACAATATTTTGTAGACACTGACAGAGGTCGGTTATGAATGTATCTAGGTGCCTAGAAAAAACCGTTTTAATTGAAAAAAATAAAATTTGAATCTCACGAAACTCATTTGATTTTAAAGATATCGAAGTGCGGTTTGCGGCAAAGGTTTTGTTTTTAATTCCCTTTAAAATGATGTGCATAATAATAGGGGTCATCCGCAAACGCCAACATTTCATCTAGTGCCGAGCGCACATGCGCAGTCAACATGTTAAATAGTTGACATATTTAGAAAGCTTAAGTCAAGCCCTACAACTTTTACCTCTGACATTTTTTCCTCAGATTAACCGTTTGGCGGCAAAATTAGTTTGAGCCGTCTTATTTGGGACACCCTGTATATTTTCATTTCAAGCGTCTTCCGGGGGCTATCTTATGAGTTTATGGTTAGAAGAAATATTAGTAGATACTGCGGAATATTTTTTTTTCTTTTTTACGGCGCACCGAAATCTAGGACATTAGCACATCCATGGTGCAGTGGGGAATTTTCTCAAGGCGCCGTGACATGAGAAAATTCCTACAGCAGGTGGGAATCGAACCCACCGTCTCCTACATGAGTATCTAAGGCGTTTACCACTAGACCACGGGGAGACCCATTATGGATTAATAAATGAAAAATGATACGACCAGTTCCCCAAAATATCAAGGTTACTTAAATATCCTTGACTCTGACATATTGGAGCAATGGAAACGCCTTGAACAAATTATCTCCTGATCTCTCTCGGAGTGTGTTGAATGCAAACAATGGATGCTAATAAAGCAAGCAATGGTGCAGCTAATGCTTCGGACAGGCCGTTCATCTTGGAAGCAGGTGGCCCGCCCATGCGCAGTACTCTATTATACCGCCTGATTGCCGTCCGCATGCGCACGGTTTACAGCACGGGTCTTCGCCAGGGTAGGCGTCAAGCTCCTTTAAGTACTGCATACCCATCCAAGATAGCTTCTTTTGATTGGCTAAACAATAACCCCGGAAATACCAAAGCCATCCTAAATCGAAGCAAAATCCAATGAAACCATTTTCACAACCTTGACATTGTAGCTTCACTTCAGTCATATCTGTCATCATAAAGTTCAACATAAATTCACAAACAAAGATTAAAATAAACTCCGACTCACAGTAGCTTCGTCTTCTTTGGGCGTTTTTGTGCATATCCCTAACTCCATTAGTAAATGAGTAGAAACAGTTGTAGGTGGCTGTGGATCACCTCTTTCTCACCATTCGCTCTTGGAAAACGCTATTATCAATATGTTTCTCATATTAATACCTTATTTTACTAAAATACTCATTTTACTCCTAAATACACATTAAAAAAATAATAATAACTAAGATAAACCCCGTTCAACAGAACAAAATGAACAATTTCGAGGTTTAGGGCACTTATTTCTCCTACACACATCGTCCCATCGATAATTGCTTAGTAATCGTTTTTGTAGAGAATCTTTTGAATGGTCACCTTCGACTTACCACGATTTCTTAAACGTTTTCGATATATTAAGAAAAATATACGAAGATATTAAAACTTTTCATGTCTGTTAATAATTTTTTTTTTCTTTTAACTTTACCACATTTATCTTAACTCGAAACTTAATCAAAATTTGGTCTGTTTGCGAAGACCAAATCCAGTTACTTCTGAAGTATCTGTAGTGATTTTTTCATTAGCTTTTCTATAGGCTATTCCTATGGGCAATTCTATTGGTTGTTGCTGGTAGTAGAGTAACCTTTAAACATTGAGTTTGTAGGGAGGGGAGTGAGTCTAAACGAAAACATTTGAAGCCTAAATTCAGCCATTCTAATGTGAACAAGGGTGCGCGAAAAAGTTAACCTTTTTAGCACTTTCCTCCGAAGGAAAGTAGCTATTGAGGTTGGACTCATGACGGAATTTTTGAAAAATTTCTTCAAATCTTTATCGATCCTACCTAGTAGACACCGAAAATTACCCCCGTCAAAATGTATATATATATATATATATATATATATATATATATATATATATATATATATATATATGTCTGTTAACACGATAGCGGCCAGAGTTTTTGTTTTTTCGACACGAAACTTGGTATATAGCATTCAATTAGCAAACGATTGAACGAGTTCGTTACCCACCAAAGTCGGTCCACTGGAAGGGGGGGGGGGGGGGGTTACCCCGAACCCAAAACACTAATTTGACCATGTCAGCCGTAATATTTCTTATATTTCAACGAAACTTGGTAATATAGAGAGAAAAGTAAGATATAAAAATGAACTAAATCGGTTCATTAGGAGGGGGGGGGGGGTTTACTCCGGACCCACAATACCAATTCGCCACTACAAGCCGTGATTTTTGGTATATTTCGACGAAACTCGTTATTCGTAGTGGTAATCCACAGGTAAATATGTGTTGTAAAAATAAATTAAATCGGTTCATTAGGAGGGGGGGGGGTTTACTCCGGACCCAAATTCCTAATATACTTATACCGGTCGTAATTTCTGCTGTATTGAAACGAAACGCGGTATACGTCGTGGGTAACTCATGGGAAAGAAGTGTTGTAAAAATGAGCTGAATCGGTCAATCGGAAAGCGAGGGTTTACTTTGTAATATATTTCAATAGAAAAGCCCGCCAGACGTAGGTTCACATAGCCGCCGCAAGGAGCGCTTTGTATCTAGAGGGACTGTATCCTGTTCCTGCGTTAGATCAAAATACGATAATATGAGATTTTTGTATTTATTACGTAGTGTAGTAGGTACCATGTATAAACATAACTCTGGAAGCAAATTAATAATTGATCAGTTACTCATTACAAATTCGAAAGAGAACTATTCATGTTTTTATTTTATTTATGTAGGATATTTTAAGCAAATTGTTCTGGAAAGCAGTCTACACTACCCAAATTCTGAGGAAAGTGCTTAGTTATGCAGCTCCTGCGTGACGGACTTTTATTAATAATTATTGCTTGCTGGAATATATTCTGCTTATTTTCATTTATGCTTTACAAGCCTATAAGTATTACTTACAAATACAACTTATCTAATGGTTCGTTAGAAACCATATTATATAAATATAGTAGTAAAAAAAAAAAAGTTACTTTTAGTATTGATTGCAGAGATTTTAAATACTTTACATTGCTATATTAACTTTTGGTCACTATATTTATATAATATGGCTTCTAACCTTAGATTACCTGCAAAGAACCTGTAAGCTAATCAGTAAGTACCAAAATCACTACAGATATTTCAAAGAAACTGGATGTGGTCTTCTTCAAAATTCAAACAGATTTGTTCCGATTAATTTCAAACACTTAGAAAATATTTTATCTGAATCCCACGAATTTAAGTACTCAAACCAAAAATTAGTTACAAAAAAGTAGGTTTTCCACTTTTCACGAAAACGGTTACATACACCTCATGTCATACGTTAAATAACCTATAAAATGCATAGCTGAAAGTCTACAAACGAAAACCCCAACGAAATTGACCTCAAGTCTTTTTGAAGTAAATTTCATCAAAATCGGACCAGTTTTCAGCTTGTAAGAGAGGAGCGTAACACACTTATTTATTTTACGAGCTTCGCAACAACGGCGACTTGCTCCTTTTTTTTTAAGATACAGTTACAAATTTATATATTCACAATTATCAATAACTTATAGTACTAAATACAACAAAAGTTTAAGGAGAGCATTATACAATAGTTAGTAGGTTTGTGTTAAGAATTAATTGCTAAACATTATTTAGAGCCTTGCTATTTGAACTATAGTTAATGTATTTACATAACTTATAACTAAAACTAACTACCATTATTTAACTATTTATTAGGTCATGGAGGATGCTACATGTTGTGGTTTTACATTAATGACCAAGCAAAATTGAGTAATAATTACATAATAGGTAAAAAAAAAAAAAAAAAAAAAAAAAATTATCTTAAAATATCTTTGGTTTCTTCAGATTCTTTGATACATGTTTATGTGTTTTAAATATTGGAGTATAGAGTGTATGTACGGACTACCCTCTGTAAGAAGTTCTTGTAGGTCGTGTGGAATGTTCAGTTTGTCGCGTCTTTCGTTTCCTCAGATTCTGTGGTACATGTTTATGTGTTTTAAATATTGGAGTATAGAGTGTATGTATGGACTACCCTCTGTGAGAAGTTCTTGTAGGTCGTGTGGAATGTTAAGTTTGTCGCGTCTTTTACATTCAGTGAGTATGTGTTTAATTGTCAGTGTTGTGTTACAAACTCTGCATATCGGTTTGTCTTTTTTCTCCATGAGGTAATTATGTGTGAGCAACGAGTGTCCAATGCGAAGTCTGGTCAGTACTACTTGGTCTCTTCTTGTTGAGGTGTATTGTTCGTTACTCCATGCTTTTACTGTGTTCTTAATTTGTGATAATTTGTTGTTTGTTTGTAGCCAGTGTTGCAACCAGTCGTTTAATATATGTGTGCGTAATGTGTGAACCAAATCATGTAACACACTTAAAGTGTTCCTTTATCGAAACACTTTAAGCCAGTGTATATTAAATAAATATATTACCTACTGAGATTCAAGTAATGTTTGCATATCATTATCTCCGGAATATATCAGATCAGAATCCATGCACTTATCTACTTCTAGCCTTTCAACTGAAACACTATCCCTGAGTATGATAGTTTTGCTTTGAAAGTGTCTAAATGCAATTTCTACCGCTAGGAGGCCCGGTGGCCGTGAGTGTTAAGGCGTGAGCACTTAACATTCCGTGCCAAGGGTCGTGGATTCCAACTATAGGGTGATGGCTTTTCTTTAGAAAACAGAAAAGGCATCACCCCTATCCTAGCTAGGAAAGGGTGGTGACATATAGATAACCCGTCCTAAAAATTCTTAGTAAATAATAATGGCCGTTAAAATTTAAATAATTTCTCCCCCTTCCTATACGGTATTCCTAGGACCAAATCTACCACCACGGTGGTCTCCACATTCAGGTACTTACGCCCTTTTAGCCGGCCCCTGTCCTAGCCTGGCAAAAAACACCACAACTCCCCCTCCCTTACAGTCTTCTAGTCATCTGCTTTATTGATGGATCTGTCCATCCATAGCTCCAGAGGAATGTTCGCTGATAACGAGGCATTCCTTCTGGTCATAGTTCCTCAACATTATAATCATTCATGGACAACGGATTGCTGAAAACATTTCTTTCCAAAACAAGAAATATGAAGCTGATATTGCACTCATATTCAGCTGCCCCAACAGCACGAAGGGGGAACATACTCGACACATTTAAGCACAAACACTAAAATATACACAAGGATATGTTTATTTGCTTCATGTTACGTTGTACTTGCTGCGAAGTTGATTAGTAGAAAAACCCCAAAAGCAACAAGCTACGCTGTCGTGTTTCGAGTCAACCAGTTAATGAAGTGTTTTATGCACCTTGAAATTTTGCTATAATGTACCTCTTGGGTAGATAAGAAGGTAAATATGTGTTTCCTGGACATATCTTGGAGCACCAGCTACTGCACAAAAATAGGGAAAAGGCACACAATAATATTGCCCAAAAATAGAGTTTTATTCAGAGGCCAACTATCTTTAATGTAAAATTAAATACATTTTACAATGAATAATTTATTCTTATATTAAATGAGTGCTTTATTCATGCAACCATTTATACCGATACAGCTGTACAAGCTCATGTGAACAAGAACCAATGAGAGCGCAGAGAATAACCACAACTGCGCGGTGCTCTCACTCACTCTTACGGTTACACGCAGCGTATTGCAGTGTATCATAGGCAACATTTATTTTCATGTTTCATGATAATTAAAACCCATAAAAGTATGCCCTTTTGTAATTATTTTCAGTTATGTTTATTGCAAACGCTGTTTAAATTGCAGCGTGAATAAAGCACTTTATATAATGTTAAAAAAAAAGTCCGTCACGCAGGAGCTGCATAACTAAGCAAAGGCAGGCAAAAAGGCAGTTAAAATACTGAAAATAGGCAGTACATTAGTTAAAATAGGCATTTATTAGGAGTGAAGGCAAAGATAAATCTTACTCATTATTAGAGCCCGGAAGTTAGGCATTTAATTTTTGTTAAAATAGGCAGGCAAAAAGGCACTTGAAATACATAAAAGTACTTTAATTAAAATAGGTATTTACAAGGAGTGAAGGCAAAGAGGAATCTCATTCCTAATTATCAATTAAAAGGCGCATTTTAAATACTGTACTTACTCTTACTTTCCCTGATTACAAGCTACAACAAGATGCTTTTTTAAAGTATCAACTGTCATAGACAGACTCTTGTCAGAAAGAATGTTTTTCATCATGGAAAAGGAACGTTCTACTTCCACTGAAGTGATAGGCGCAAATTTGAAACAAGCTACATCGAAAGGACACATGCCAGTTAAAACAGAATTTTCGCCTTTCAGAACATTACGAATGTTCTAAATTTTTTCGATGTCCACATTAGCACTCAGAACACGTTTAACTTTATCACTGACACTCTTTCCTTTTTCTCCTGGTGCTTGGAGCAGTTGATTTACAGCATCTTCGAAGATCCCCATAGATGATACCAGCGAATCATCTCTTTTCTCTAACTTCAAGATTGCTTCCGGTATCACACTATAATGTGCTTTTATAAATGCCAGATCATTGCTAAGCTCTTCTTGGTCCAGCAACTTTTTTACCTCGCGAACTGAACTAACTTCGTCTAGTGATACTGCATGAACTACCTCACGTATCTTGTCCAAGTTGTTGCAGTAATATATTACTGCTGAGATCCAGGTTCCCCATCTGGTAAGAACTGGCTGAGGAGGTAAACCCAGCTCTGGT
This sequence comes from Gonocerus acuteangulatus, assembly GCA_946811695.1. Classification (NCBI taxonomy): domain Eukaryota; kingdom Metazoa; phylum Arthropoda; class Insecta; order Hemiptera; family Coreidae; genus Gonocerus; species Gonocerus acuteangulatus. The sequence continues at coordinate 4,090,253 of OX328129.1, read as the reverse complement.
GCTGTCCTTAAAAACCCGGAATCGAGAGGGTGATTTTAGGAAGATTTTCTTGGCGTTAGAAACTAATTTATCCACGCGAGGATACAAACTTCTTATCTCTTCAGCGATTCTGTGGAGGCCATGTGCTAGACAAGTGAGGTGGAGCATTTTAGGAAAGAGAACTCGTAAGGCTTTAGCTGCTTTTTTCATGTAAGGTGCTGCATCTGTGACAAAAAGTAGGACATCATCATGCCGTATTCCGTCCGGCCAGAGTAGCATTAGTGAATTGGTAAACAACTGTGCCACTGTGGTACCATTTGCTCTCTCCATCTCCTCTGTCGGCAAAAGATATACTGATGATAAGTCAGTTTGCTTTGCTTCCATGGTTCCAATGATAACATTGGCTATGTAACGTCCCATTGCATCCGTAGTTTCATCAATGGAGATCCAGATCTTCTTTTCTGCAACTCTGAGTCGAATCCTCTGCATCGTCTCTTCAAAGGTGATATTTGAATACGTTTTTCTTAACGTGGATTCTGATGGAACCTCTTCTTTAGTGTACTTTTGCAGAAATGTCCTCAGGGATTGATTTCCCAGTTTCCAGAACGGAATTCCTGAGTCCAAGAAAGCTTTGCATAGATCCAGGGAAAACTGAGATTGCCTGCTGGATGTTGTAACTGCTGTTGCAATTAAATTAATCTTAAGAACAACAGTATTTATCCTAGATTTATGTTTCGTTGTTGCGAAATGTTGAGTAATAAAATACTTTTTATCGTGATTGATAGATTTTTCACAGACTTTGCAGAAGAGTACAGCTCCATCAGTAGAAAGTAAATCCGAACCGAATTCGCGAACATAGCTATGTAATTTACCACGCAACGATGAAACTTTCGGCATGATAAATAAGTTAGAACGAACACACGAGCTGTCTTTAAGAAGTTCAACAGTAGACTAACAGCTTATTTTATAATTGTCCTGTTAGAGGGAAGTTATTTCCTCCCTTCCTCTGCAATATCTTAATATTTCGAAATCCGGAGTACCAGTTAACTAACCATCGTCACAGCAAAAGGGGTGTGAGGAAGAAGAAGTGACGTACTTCTCTCATCCTGTCTCTATCCTGGTATTCATTATGCTTCATCATTCCTTCTACTAAGGAAGGATCTGTTATTTATAGAGGTTAAATCCATGGGTTGGGAAAATGAGCTCTCGAATAGATATTTGTGACGGATATATGTAATTTAACTTGTGCAAACTTTTTTGTCTTCGATGAACGGTGCTTTTTAAAATGTTTAAATCCCAGAAAAAAATAGTAAAAAAGGCAAAAAAAAAGGCATTAAATCTTAAAATAGCCAAAATAGGCAAAAAAGGCAAAATAAAAATTGTTTTTACACTTCCTAAATGTATGAAAACATATTTATTTCTATCTGATTCTTCAATATATCCATTCAGATAAAAAAGGCATTTTGCCTAACTTCCGGGCTCTATTAATGATAGTTAGCTTCTGAATAAAACACTATTTTTGGAAAATATTTCTTTGCACCTTTCCCCTATGCGCAGTAGCTGGTGTTGCACGGTAAGTCTAGCCAACACATAACCTTCTTATCTACCCAAGAGGTATATTATAGCAAAATTGCAAGGTGCATAAAACACTTCATGAAACGTGCAGTTACCGGCTCTCCGACTAATAGCAGTTGGATAAGAGGCTACTAATTGTTATTCTTATAATAATAGTCAAAATATTTCCGAAATATAAATCAATATAAACTTATAAAAGGATTAGTTTGAAGGGGAAAAAAGCGATGAGTTATGTCAACCAAAATCCTTCTAAATCCCTCAAGCATTCAGTACTGCTTTCGTTTAAAATAAATCAAAAGGCAAGAGGAGGTTGGCTGCCCTGGCTGTAAATCTGTCATATTTAATCAGTACACGAAGAGAATCATCACTCATCAGCTGTTTGTCTGTTAATGGCCGATCTTTAGTCGTAGCGTCCTCTGTCGTCATGAACGTCCCACAATTCACCAATCATCTCCAAGTCGTCAGGTACTATTTGTGAATAACTTATATACTTTTGTCCGCCTCCGCTAATAGCCCAGATTAGGTAATGATCTTTTACTCCATCATTTCTATGATGTACATTATTTCTGGACAATTTATTTATTTCAATTTAAATTTCTTCGTCCATTTATTATTAACAACGAATTTTTAGGACGGGTTATCTACAGGTTACCTCCCTTTTCTATCCAGGATAGGGCTGATGCCTTTTCATTGTGGACAATTTACAGAAATATGTATGTAGTTACTTAGTGTTGTTATACTTTCATAATCATACATATCTCTCTCTCTCTCTCTCTCTCTCTCTCTCTCTCTCTCTATATATATATATATATATATATATATATACATATATGTGTGAGACTAAATAATATGTGAGAAACATAGGAATTCTTCAAAGACTTTTTCAAATCATATGTTCTGGATATTTCCAAAAGATATCGTCGATACAAAAGCAAACTAACGAATATGAAAAAATGCATCTTTCATTGTCCATCTTTAATAATTTCTGCTGGACTTATTTACGGCAAATTCTTCAATCTGACTTCACTCTATTAAAGGGAAAGTATTCCACTATCAAAAGGTCAAATCTGCCGAATATTTGACTGTCCAAAAAAAAGTTATGAATAAATACTTTTCCACTCTGAAAAGTGGTGATTTTCATATTCGTTAGTTTGCTTTTGTATCGACGATATGTACCATGAACTCCGTACCATGAAATTTTTAAAACCGACGAATATAAATATATATATATATATATTCGTCGTTTTTTAAAATTTGTCCCTTTGCACCTGTGCATATGCTTTCTTTTTAGTGTGTAAATAAAAGAAATATGAAGTTAAATGAAAAATATTTCAGAATGAATGACATATATTAGATTATTGTAAACTGTGTTATCTTCTCAATTCATAAAGAGTTCATGGTACATATCTTTTGGAAATATCCAGAACATATGATTTGAAAAAGCCTTTGAAGAATTCCTATGTTTTTCAACTCGGAAATCACGAACCGACGCACAATCGGCCCCAAAGACTTTTAGTTTCAAAATAAAAGATAATAAAATTTAGAACAACTTTATTTGGCCATATTTTGTTTTTTGTTCCTCCTTTTTATCAAATTCCTCCGAAGGAAAGTAGCTATTGAGGTAGCACTCTTGAAGGAATTCTTGAAAAATTTCTTCAAATCTTTATCGACCCTACCTAGTAGACACCGAAAATGACCCCCGTTAAAATTTATATATATCTATATATATATATATATATATATATATATATATATATATATATATATATATATATATATATGTCTGTTAACACGATAGCGGCCAGAGTTTTTGTTTTTTCGACACGAAACTTGGTATATAGCATTCAATTAGCAAACGATTGAACGAGTTCGTTAACCACCAAAGTCGGTCTACCGGAAGGGGGGGTTTACCCCGAACCCAAAACACTAATTTGACCATGTCAGCCGTAATATTTGTTATATTTCAACGAAACTTGGTATTCGTAGTGGTAATATAGAGAGAAAAGTGAGATATAAAAATGAACTAAATCGGTTCATTAGAAGGGGGGGGTTTACTCCGGACCCACAATACCAATTCGCCACTACAAGCCGTGATTTTTGGTATATTTCGACGAAACTCGGTATTCGTAGTGGTAATCCACAGGTAAATATGTGTTGTAAAAATAAACTAAATCGGTTCATTAGAAGGGGGGGGGGGTTTACTCCTGACCCAAATTCTTAATATACTCATACCGGTCGTAATTTCTGCTGTATTGTAACGAAACGCGGTATACGTCGTGGGTAACTCATGAGAAAGAAGTGTTGTAAAAATGAGCTGAATCAGTCAATCGGATAGCGGGGGTTTAATTTGTAATATATTTCAATAGAAAAGCCCGTCAGACGTAGGTTCACAAAGCCGCCGCAAGGAGCGCTTTCTACCACTAGAGTGACTGTATCCTGTTCCTGCGTTAGATCAAAATACGATAATATGAGGTTTTTTGTATTTATTACGTAGTGTAATAGGTACCATGTGTAAACATAACTCTGGAAGCAAATTAATAGCTGATCAGTTACTCATTACAAATTTAAAAGAGAACTATTCATGTTTTTATTTTATTTATGTAGGATATTTTAAGCGAATTGTTCCGGAAAGCAGTCTACACTACCCAAATTCTGAGGAAAGTGCTTAGTTATGCAGCTCCTGCGTGACGGACTTTTTATTAAATTAGGTGTAAATGATTCACGAACTTTTACAATTCAACATACAATAATATAGTTGAAATTAAACATTCAAATCCTGAATAGACTTGGAAAAAATCAAAATCTATTTTCAAAGTATTCAAAAATCATATTTTTTCAATTAATCTCATTGTTGAATTTAGATAAATTTACGTTTTGAAAATGTCAGTGTGATTTTTTTGCAAGTCAAATCAGGGTTTGAATGTTTAATTTCAATATTAGTTCTGATATTAAGTTAGATGAAAAATATAATATTATTTTATGTTCAATTGTAAAAGTTACAAAATTATTTACACGTAATTTAATAAACAGGGGAAACAAAAATCTGGCTAGACAAAGTTGTTCTATCTTTTATTACCTTTAATTAATTTATTTATTGTTATTATCGTTGCTAGGCGATAAAACAGTCAAAACATTAGTTTAAGGAACATAATAACTAAAAAAGAAAAATCTGTCATGATAAATTTAGATATTGTCTAGAGTATCTGTAAGTACTGTTTATGTTAAGAGTTATCTTTATATTTAGTCATGTGTTCATCAGTGCGTTTGTTTAGTATTTGAATGTATATATCTTACTGGTATATATTACTTATTTTCTGATAAAATGATTATTCGTTATTATATGGTCGTCATATTCTGTCAAATAATATGACATTATTAAAATGTCATATTATTTAAAATTAATAAATAAATACCCTTTAATTAAAAAAATGCATTGATATGGGTAAAGATTTGGAGGCTGTAGCCTTTTTTTAAACACTAAAAGTCTTTTGGCCCTACTGTGCGTCGGTTCAAGATTTCCGAGTTAAGAAGTATACGAATTCTTCAATGGCTTTTTCAAACCATATGTTCTGGATATTTCCAAACGATATCTACTATAAACTCTTTATGAATTAAAAAGCTCAATTGCGCATGTGCTATCTTGTGAGGCAAATCCTTTTCGGACATGTGCCGAACTTAATGAACAGTAAACAATTATCCAAAATGTGGCATTCAATCTGTAATAGAGTATGGCCCCGACGTAGGCAGTGAAAAATTACATAAGATTTGTTATATGTCCGACATAATATTACAAAGGACGCAATAATGTAAATCATATCGGAATTTTGGACTCGCGATAAAAATAAAAAAAAAATAAATAAAAAATAAAAAAATAATAAAACATTCATTCATTTCGAGAGCTTCGCAACAAGGGTGATCTGCTCTATTGAATAACAAAAAATAAAAACAATAAAAAAATGGGGATAAATAATAATAATAATAAATACAATGAAGTAATTGGTTTTGAATAAATATAAAATAAAAATAATAGAACTAAAAATTAAATAGAACTAAAAATAATAGAACTAAAAATAATAGAACTAAAAATAATAGAACTAAAAATTAAATAGAACTAAAAATAATAGAACTAAAAATAATAGAACTAAAAATAATAGAACTAAAAATAATAGAACTAAAAATAAATAAAATAAAAATAATAGAACTTGTGTATATGCTAGAAATATTTCCCTATGACTGCTTCAAGAGAATTCCATCCATTAATCAAGCCAAAACTATCCCCTGGTTGCTAATAGACCCGCCGCCTGAGCTGTCCTGTGTTTGTAGAACCTCTCTCCATTAGGTTGGCATAGCAGCCTAATGTAGCCTAGCTTTACCTGCCTGCCTAGGCTATACCTTACAGGGGACATCTCTAGCTATAGAAGGCAGGAGGAGAACTGGGAGTCGTTAATCATGGTTAAGGATAGTGGAGTCTCGCAAGGACATGTTTTAAGCCTGTATTATACAAACTAGTAGTGAATTGTGTTTATTTAAGTTTGGAGTATTTATTATCCTGAATAGGTATTATTAATACGTACTACATTTAAGCAGAATCTACTGTTTAATTTGCGTAAAACAAAAAGCAAAATGGTTTGTTCACGACACATCTCTGAGAAAGGTGGAGCTACAGAGAGGCAGGTGTATGATAAATACGAAAAAGTCTAGCTGTTTTAAATCGTTTTAATCTGCTGACGCAGTAATCTAAACAAAAAACTTTGATAAAAAAAAAACACGCAAAACGAATGGACATTAACATTTCATGTTTTTTTTTTTGTTATTGTTGTTGTTTGCTTCATGGTAAACCTATCCTATGAGAGCATTTATATTGAACACATGATCCATGCCTTATCTGGCATACTACATGTAATGAATGTTATTTATATATATATATATATATATATATATATATATATATATATATATATATATATATATATGTATATATATACAACAGCTGTCTGTGTGTTTGTCTCTATACAAATCGACACCGTTTGACCAAACTTGGCACACGGGTAGATGTTGTTACGGGGAGAGTCATAGCCTAGGTCAATGAAATCTACCAGCTGGCTGTCTGTAAGTTTGTTCCTTATACAAATCCACGCCGTTTGACCAAATTTGGCACACAGGTAGGCCTTGAGACGGGGTGAGTCTTAGGCTAGGTCAAAATCGTCTTTCAGCTGTATGTCTGTCTTTATTTAAATACAGATTTTAATATTACTTATTTCGTATTCTAATTTATTTTTGCTTTTCTAGATGCAGAAAGTAGGTGTAGCATGGCAGGCTGGGTAACAGCTAGTGTATTATCTTAAGATAGGAATGTTCATAAAATAATTACACAAAACAAAATAATAGAATGAAAATTTATACATAGAAGTAATTTTAACTTAATTAAAGAAATACTCTAATAAATGAGTATTTTATAATAATATAAACTATAGCTAAATAATATTAAAATAAAAATAAAAAGAACAAATAAAAATGAAAACACTCTTAATGCGTTCTGCCGTCTACAAAGTAAACTCTAAAAATAAACGGTTTTCTTTAACGGATGAAAAAATAAATTGTCTTTAAGTAGTTAGACGTGAACAATAAAAAGTTTCCATGTTCATGGCGAAATCTTTGACTGCATTCGAAAGATCTTGAGAAAAATTTTGTTACGTTTGGAAACGGTTTGCCGTTTTTAAAAATAACTTATATTTTATATCCATAAATATACAGAATAGATCTTATCTTGCTTCCCTTTGTGATTTAATTTTATATTTCTTTATGTGTTTACATTTTTCACGAATTAATTAAAAAAAACAAGAAACATTAATTGCAGGGGTCAGGGCAAAGTAGTGCCAAGCAACATGTTTTACAAAACTTAACTGTAGCTGCTATATGTTGGATATTATGTGGGACTATCAGTCTATGATGTAAATGCTACTAAAATATGACTACAAGCTCTGTATGCTACTTAATCTTGTTGCTCCTAACCATTTCAACTCATAGTCCCACAAAATATCCAACATATAGCAGCTACAGTTAAGCTTTGTTAAAATTTTGCTTGGGGCTATTTTTCCCCGACCCATTCAATTGTTTCTCTTCTAAGCTTTTGACTACTGACACAAGTGATAAAAAGGGACACGCGATATAATGACGCAGTTCCTGCGAGTTGGACTTTTTTTCATGTTCTCGATATGCGAAAATAGGTAAACTTCTTTGTATTCGTATGGGTTGACAATGTTATGTGGAAAAGTACCGCGAAAATCAGAGTTACGCTTGAATGTTGAATGGACAAACAGGACCCGACACGGAGACAGAGCAGTGTGAGAAAAGTGCCCATTAACCATACAAAAGGGCATTTAATAGACCCAAATTTACCTGTGAGGACAGATGCCGAAACCCCAGGAGTGGAGTATAGCTAACAGAACCTCTTCAAGAGTGACATGGGTCTGTATATGAGAAGAGGAGCAGGTATAGAAGTGTGACTCCCAAGCCACTTAGAGATCACAATCTTCCAAGATACCAAGAATCACAAGAATAGACGGTGCTTGTTGGAGATGATCTGTCCATGAGCTTAAACCTCTGCTATAGTGTTTGGTTAGTACTGCCTAGATAGGGGATCTCGGCCTATACCTGACTCTCACGCCTAATGCCAAAAAATAACAGTTTTCTATGGAAAGGGATTGACTTTAGACTTGGGGTGGTCCTGACCAGCCGTCAGTCTCAAAGCGAAATCCCGCTTCTAAAAATATGCTTTTAAACTGTTTCGACGGGTCTCCGTATTTCTTCTTGCGGATTCTTTCTACATTCATTCTTGGGGGGGGGGGGGCAAGAAACTGCCTCGTTTTCATCGGAAGAAATTAGGACAGTTACTGATAGAAGCAAAATATCTATATCAGAACATGGTTATGCTTTGCGGTTCAATTTCAGCCCATATCCTACCCAGGAAGGAAACCCGCTTATGAGGTCGATCTTATGACTCATTCCGGAAGTACCGACTAGACAATTCCACGTTTCAGATCCTATAGACCAGGATCAAATGTTTAGACTCTAGTTGGGTCAAAAATGGAAAATTTGGTTATAATAATACTTTGGGTGATTTAAAGGGTTAAGGTCTTTAACCATCTGAATTCGATCACCGGAACACGATTTTAAGGCAAAATACGCGCGATACAAATCCTAACGCTTACGCTTTTGCGTTACTAGGCATCCTGGTTCACGTTTTACAGGTAATTTGACGTGGGTAATCTAATGAAATCATTTTTAAGGCCTTATCTATATCAGCTATCACTGTAAAGGGAAAAAACTAGTTTCTTCTTGAGATTTTCGGATGTATTCTTGTAGATGGCGAAACCGGGGAAATTGGGGAATCGTAGTAATTGTAAAGCATCTATTCGTAAGCTTATTAAATTTCCTACAAATACGGTTCTTATGCGCATTTTGCTAGAGCGGTCTCATTCGAAGAAATCGGGAATTAAAAGGAAGAATTTCCACTTAGGACACTGTCAACTTCCTGTTGTAGCGCCAAAGATCTTGTTACGCTTTAACGTTTCATTTTACATTTTTCACAAAGAAAGATTAAGACAAAACAATAGATGTTTCTACATTTCAAGATATAAGAAAGTGTACTCACTAAGATGACGCAGTTCCTCCCTGTCGGGATTTTTATAGCTAATTTTATCTGAAGAATCGAATGTAACCACATTAAAAACGTCATCATAGGATATGTATGAGGTATTCAAGTTGGCCTATGCTCAATCTGGCTAACATTACTTCTTCCCAGCATGAATCCGTTTATGTAGAAGCTCATTCTGTTATAGTCTGCTTAGTTAATTTTATACTAGTTCGTGCAGTTCAATTGCATTCTGTCTTTTATATCATTGGAAACGAAAAATTGTCCCGGAGGAATAATTTTGTATTTGACAGAATCAGGTTAAAACAGTTTGAAAAATTAAATTAAATCACTATAATTTGACTAGAAACATGACTAGTGGTAGGTTTCTAGGTTGGTAGAATGGCGGACAAACAGAGGTAAGGAATTCCATAGCGAGGTGGCACGGTTGGCGAATGATTTTTCTAATAATGCAGTACGGTGGAAAGGAATATAAATATCGGAAGGACGAGATCGGGTATTACGGGTGTGAACAGAGGATTTACCGTAAAATGGGGTCATATTAGTACAGTGTGGTAAATTGGTGAAAACCTATGCTGCTCATATATATTGGTCTGTTGTCCCTCTTTGGGCCAAGTTCGACCCTTTGGTTTCAGTCAAATGGGGTCATATTAGTACAGTGTGGTAAATTGGTGAAAACCTATGCTGCTCATATATATTGGTCTGTTGTCCCTCTTTGGGCCAAGTTCGACCCTTTGGTTTCAGTCAAATGAAAAATTCCTAGGAGTATAGGGTATAAGTAGAGCCCGGAAGTTAGGCAAAATGCCTTTTTTATCTGAATGGATATATTGAAGAATCAGATAGAAATAAATATGTTTTCGTGCATTTAGGAAGTGTAGAGACAATTTTCATTTTGCCTTTTTTGCCTATTATGGCTATTTTAAGATTTAAAGCCTTTTTTTGCCTTTTTTGCTCGTTATGCAATTTTTTTCTGCGATTTCAACATTTTAAAAAGCACATAACGAATTTCGAATTTCAGTTCGTCGAAAACAAAAAAGGTTTCACAAATTAAATTACATATTGCCCTCACAAATATCAATTCGAAAGCTTATTTTCCCAACCCGTGGATTGACCCTCTGTAAATAACAGAGCCTCCCTTGGTGGAAGGAATGAAAGGCATAATGAATAGCAGGAAAGAGAGAGGATGAGAGAAGTACGTCTCCTTCCTCACACCCCTTTTGCTGTGACAATGGTGTAATTACCTGGTATTCCGGATTTAGAAATGATAAGATAATGCAGAGGAAGTTTTCCCATAATGAAAAACATTTTTTCTTAGAAGGTCTATGAGAGTTGATACTTTGAAAAAGCATCTTGTTGTTGCTTGTATGAAGGGAAAGTAAGAGTAAGTACACTAATTCTGTGATAAATTGATAATAAAGAAATGAATGAGTATTTAAAATACATATTTTCATTAATAATGAGTGAGATTCCTCTTTGCCTTCACTCCTAATAAATGCCTATTTTAATTACAGTACTGCCAATTTTCAATATTTCAAGTGCCTTTTTGCCTGCCTATTTTAACCAAAAATAAATGCCTATCTTCCGGGCTCTAGTTATAGCAATTTCACAAAACTCTACAAATATGATCCTAATTAAAATTTCAGGAGTTGAAAGATATAATTAGGCCTTCGTTATTGAATCGTTATGAGTCTGTGAATGCATTATTCTTGTGATTTGAACTGATTTGTTCCCAATTTCAGCTCAAACTTGCACCTAAGCGTATAGATTTAAGAAATGACACTCTCCGAAATATTCCGTACTCGGTACGGAAATTACACGGTCAAATATTGATTTAATGTTCGATATTAGCTCTAATTTGTTAAGCAGATCACTCAGACGACAGAATGTGTTTGCTCTCACATCCTTCAAGACACTTGTGCATACATTCACAGCTCAAATCGGCTTAGGCTTTAGCAATATCTCTTCCTGTCTTCTTAAACAGGAGGTTCGGCTAAAGTGTTTTAGCTTATTAATCATTAGATAATATTCTGTATGATTTTAATATACTTTCGGACTTTCTTAAAATTTAATATTTTTTTACGGCGCATCTACATCTAGGTCATTAGCGCCGACATCCAGGGTGTAGCGAGGAATTTTACCAGCGAGCCGTGGTATGATAAAATTCCTGCCGGAGGTTGGGAATCGAACCCAACATCTCCCGCTTATGAATCCAAGGCGCTAGCCATTAGTCCACGGGAGACCCCTAGAAATGGTAGATCTAATATAAACTAATTTAAGCCTAGAACCCAACGCAACTACAATTATTCCTAGTGACTTTAATTGCCGCCTGCGCCGAGTGCGTAAGTGCCTGGCCGTCAAGAAATCGATACGCAATAAGAGAAGAAGTTGTATTTACCAGGCTCAGAATAGGCCATTCACACTTGACTCAATCTCATCTAATGACTCGACAAGACGAACCACTCTGCAGAATCTGTAATGTGAGACTGACAGTAAAACACATACTGACAGACTTCAGAGAACGGGACTACTTAAACTGACAGTAAAACACATACTGACAGACTGCAGAGAACGGGACTACTTAGACTTACCACACGACAAGACGAACCACTCTGCGGAATCTGTAATGTGACACTGACAGTAAAACACATACTGACAGACTGCAGAGAACGGGACTACTTAGACTTACCACACGACAAGACGAACCACTCTGCAGAATCTGTAATGTGAGACTGACAGTAAAACACATACTGACAGACTGCAGAGAACGGGACTACTTAGACTTACCACACGACAAGACGAACCACTCAGCAGAATCTGTAATGTGAGACTGACAGTAAAACACATACTGACAGACTTCAGAGAACGGGACTACTTAAACTGACAGTAAAACACATACTGACAGACTTCAGAGAACGGGACTACTTAAACTGACAGTAAAACACATACTGACAGACTTCAGAGAACGGGACTACTTAAACTGACAGTAAAACACATACTGACAGACTGCAGAGAACGGGACTACTTAAACTGACAGTAAAACACATACTGACAGACTTCAGAGAACGGGACTACTTAAACTGACAGTAAAACACATACTGACAGACTGCAGAGAACGGGACTACTTAGACTTACCACACGACATGCGAGAGATATTAACTGAAGGTAGCCCACATATAGACACCATTATTCAGCATTTAAAAACCAAAAACACTTATAATAAAATATAAAGATGAAGTATTATTGAATACATTTATTCATTATCATTGCAAGATATCATGACTATATTAAACCTCAATGTGAAATATAAGTATGTTTAAGCTAACATAATTTTAGTAGTATTATTAGTATTAATATTATTAGTATTAGTATTATTAGTTATTAATATTTTAGTGTTAATATTTTAATTATTAAGATTATAAGTTATTAGTATTATTAGCATATTATGTAGTATATATCCAAATTGTAATTAATATCATGTGGTATTGTAAGTTAATATTATAGTGTACTTAAGAATAGTTTCATTAGAAATTAGAATTTGTATAGACCAAACTGCCTAGGGAAGATTTGCTTCCATGCTTAAAATCCTTTATTGTTGTTGTTTTTATAATACTAATGTTTTTCTCCATTTATAACATGTTTGTGGCATTTGGTGATTCATGGATGAGCGCGAGTGTAAATAGAAAGAAATGAGATAGCACGTGTATACTTAAACTAATGTTGTATATGTATAAATACCGCTTCATATACTAATGTTATACATATACAACATTAGTATATGAAGCGGTATTTATACATATACAACATTAGTATATGAAGCGGTATTTATACATATACAACATTAGTTTAAGTATACACGTGCTATACCGCTTCGTATACTAATGTTGTATATGTATAAATACCGCTTCATATACTAATGTTGTATATGTATAAATACCGCTTCGTATACTAATGTTGTATATGTATAAATGCCGCTTCGTATACTAATGTTGTATATGTATAAATACCGCTTCATATACTAATGTTGTATTTGTATAAATACCGCTTCATATACTAATGTTGTATATGTATAAATGCCGCTTCGTATACTAATGATGTATATGTATAAATGCCGCTTCGTATACTAATGTTGTATATGTATAAATACCGCTTCATATACTAATGTTGTATATGTATAAATGCCGCTTCGTATACTAATGATGTATATGTATAAATACCGCTTCATATACTAATGTTGTATATGTATAAATACCGCTTCATATACTAATGTTGTATGTGTATAAATACCGCTCCGTATACTAATGTTGTATATGTATAAATACCGCTGCGTATACTAATGTTGTATATGTATAAATACCGCTTCGTATACTAATGTTGTATATGTATAAATACCGCTTCGTATACTAATGTTGTATATGTGTAAATACCGCTTCGTATACTAATGTTGTATATGTATAAATACCGCTTCGTATACTAATGTTGTATATGTATAAATACCGCTTCGTATACTAATGTTGTATATGTATAAATACCGCTTCGTATACTAATGTTGTATATGTATAAATACCGCTTCGTATACTAATGTTGTATATGTATAAATACCGCTTCGTATACTAATGTTGTATATGTATAAATACCGCTTCGTATACTAATGTTGTATATGTATAAATACCGCTTCGTATACTAATGTTGTATATGTATAAATACCGCTTCGTATACTAATGTTGTATATGTATAAATACCGCTTCGTATACTAATGTTGTATATGTATAAATACCGCTTCGTATACTAATGTTGTATATGTATAAATACCGCTTCGTATACTAATGTTGTATATGTATAAATACCGCTTCGTATACTAATGTTGTATATGTATAAATACCGCTTCGTATACTAATGTTGTATATGTATAAATACCGCTTCGTATACTAATGTTGTATATGTATAAATACCGCTTCATATACTAATGTTGTATATGTATAAATACCGGGGTATGTTTTCACCGACATACCGCTTCCTCACCCCTCCCCCAGTCAAAACCATAAAACCCCCAGTTGTAAGCGATTAGACTAGCATATGCCTCTATTAATACTAACATTACTATATTAATATCATTATATAAGGCCGACTCCTCGCTATGGGGAAACCTTGTAAGCGATTAGACTAGCATATGCCTCTATTAATACTAACATTACTATATTAATATCATTATATAAGGCCGACTCCTCGCTATGGGGAAACCTTGTAAGCGATTAGACTAGCATATGCCTCTATTAATACTAACATTACTATATTAATATCATTATATAAGGCCGACTTCTCGCTATGGGGAAACCTTGTAAGCTATTAGACTAGCATATGCCTCTATTAATACTAACATTACTATATTAATATCATTATATAAGGCCGACTCCTCGCTATGGGGAAACCTTGTAAGCGATTAGACTAGCATATGCCTCTATTAATACTAACATTACTATATTAATATCGTTATATAAGGCCGACTCCTCGCTATGGGGAAACCTTGTAAGCGATTAGACTAGCATATGCCTCTATTAATACTAACATTACTATATTAATATCATTATATAAGGCCGACTCCTCGCTATGGGGAAACCTTGTAAGCGATTAGACTAGCATATGCCTCTATTAATACTAGCATTACTATATTAATATCATTATATAAGGCCGACTCCTCGCTATGGGGAAACCTTGTAAGCGATTAGACTAGCATATGCCTCTATTAATACTAACATTACTATATTAATATCATTATATAAGGCCGACTCCTCGCTATGGGGAAACCTTGTAAGCTATTAACAAAAATAAATATAAAGCTTTAGCTACATACAGGTACAGTAAAACCTCATGAACCCAGACCTCTTACTTGGACTTCCGGATAACATGGACCAGATTTGAAAACGAAATTATGTTGTACAGGGTATTAACTGAAAACTTGTTTTACGGACGATGGACTGCTATTCTCAGTAGGTAAATTACCTACGCGAGTTTACCCTAGCTTAATGAACTTGCGTTTTCCGAGCGTCTCTGCCGAGGTACAGGATTGTTTGCTGTTTCGTTCGCTCATTGACCGGGATTTAGACTAACTTGGATGGAAGGATTGACAAGAATTGATACGGGGAATCGTTAAAGAACATTGCTGCAGAGTTTGGAGTAGGAACATCGACCGTATCTGATTGGAAAATGAACAGAAAACGCATTGAAAACGTTTGTTTCTAGATGGTTTCTAAGGAGAGTTTATGGTGGTTATGACCCACGCAGAAGCAGTAGCAGACATTGAGAAATTGTTGGTGTATTTCGAGAGTCAAGCAGAAACATTGCTAAATGAACTTCTAATCTTAAAGCGGATGCGAGATCTCGCTGCTCGTAAGCGATACACTAAACTGAGACAGCAGAAGCTCTCTGCCTTTTCTACTACAGACTAGTTTGTAGCTATATTGAATACAGTGCAAATACATAGGCTATTACAGTACATGCCTACAGTGTATGTGTTTTTAGGTGAAAGTGTGTCGATAATAATTTCCAAATTCCCTTAATAATATTTCTGTGATTAACATGTCAGGTCTGGCCTGCACAGTCCCGGCCTCATTGTCCTGTACAGTTAATCTATTGATTATATCATTCTACTTCGATGGACTGTACAGTTCAACTCTGGCCTCACCGTGTATGGATAACCTAACCTTCTTTACTTATGTGCCTTTTGTACGCTCACGTCAGGCAAGGCCTGCACAGTCCCGGCCTCACTGGTCTGTACAGTTAATCTATTGATTATATCATTCTACTTCGATGGACTGTACAGTTCAACTCTGACCTCGCCGTGTATGGGTACTCTAACGTTCTTTACTTATCTGCCTCTTGTCCGCACACATCAGGCCTGGCCTGCACAGTCCCGGCCTCATTGGTCTGTACAGTTAATCTATTGATTATATCATTCTACTTCGATGGACTGTACAGTTCAACTCTGGCCTCACCGTGTATGGGTAACCTAACCTTCTTTACTTATGTGCCTTGTGTCCGCACACGTCTAGCAAGGCCAGCACAGTCCCGGCCTCATTGTCCTGTACAGTTAATCTATTGATTATATCATTCTACTTCGATGGACTGTACAGTTCAACTCTGACCTCGCCGTGTATGGGTACTCTAACGTTCTTTACTTATCTGTCTCTTGTCCACACACATCAGGCCTGGCCTGCACAGTCCCAGCCTCATTGGTCTGTACAGTTCAAATATTATTTTTTTTATTTTAAGCGCTTCGTATTGTGGACGATAAGCACACCGAAGGAAGTCAGTTAAAATATTGGTTTCATCATTCTACTTCGATGGACTGTACAGTTCCTGGTCTCCAGGATATCCCTTAGACGGCGAGGAATATCCCAAAATTTTGTCTCCATAGTCCAAATCTTGAGGTATAGGCACCCTAACATTCATAATATATGCTAAATTCGTCCATTGTGGTTAGGGGTTTACGCCTGAATCATATAATTAATTTTCCCTTACCGACCTTAATGTTTGTTTACTTCCAAGTTCCTCTGCAAAAGAAAAGAGTTTTTGGACAGTATCGTGCAAACAGACATGTATTATTTACAGCTATTTTTATTATTGATGAAGATTGAACATTTATTTTGTTTTTGAACACAACCTCAGTACTAGCTGATAAATGTTTAAAAAAAAAATGACATCATCTACGTTCAGTTTAATTATTTGCATGGCCTCTCTGGGATATTTATGCCCCTAGCGTCTAATAAAATATGAGCCTTAACGTCACGCCTTGGTAGACACCTTGTCTATTACCTTCTGAAGATTGCAAGGAGGCAAATGTCATAGCTTCAATAACCTTAATGTATTATAAAAGGTTATATAAGTTAGCACTGCTTCCAGAGAGGTAAGTACCTCGCTGCCGTCTCGTCAGCATTCCGAGAGCCTTAAAGTGACGTACTCGTTCCCGATTGACGAGACAGTGTTAGGTCATTAATCTATGGAGTCTATTAACTCTTTGGCAGGCGCCTCCTAACCTGCCTCCTAGGAAACCTCACTGCTTCCTCCTGGCACCTTCATTATCCTATCCTTCAAGAATGTCCGTTCAATCATTCCTCCGGATGACATCTGTTTTAACCGACCCGTCAATGTGCCCCCGGAGAGGTTGATGTAATGCCGCTTTTTTAACCTTTTCATTGCGCTAAGTTGACAAATTGCCTTATGCTTTATGAAGTAATCAAACACCGATGTATGTACTCACTGTAGTTTTTATTTATTTTTTTATATGAATACATCTGCCTGGATGCTGCCAATATTCCTGAAATCGCCCAAGAAATTCCAATCATCCTCATATGTTCAGAGATGGGACGAGGTTAGCTCAGTGGTGGAGCACTGGACTAATATACTGGCGGACCTGAATTCAAATCCCGAGCATAGCACTAAAGATTTTATCTTCTAGTGTCTTCGCTCGTGGTTTGGGTTCGGAGCCCTTTAATTAATTCATTAATCTTGAAGTAACTGGCAGGAATCGCTCCCGAATATTTTTAAAAACACTAAGTCAGATTAGCGACGTTTCGAACCTATACACGTTCATCATCAGGCATCTTATATTAAGTATATATTATTTAAAGAATATTACAATCTATAATTCAACTGTAGAATGTTTTTTTTAATTTAAACTTCATTTTAAGGTCCATACATATTGAATTTTGAGAGTGAATGTTATATCCAGGTAAGAATCTTTATGATTTGTTGAGTGGACAACTTATATTTACACTAATTAATTTAACAAATGGTACCTGGGTGTATTGGTTAACACCTTGGATTATCATGCGGGAGATGGTGGGTTCGAGTCCCACCTGTAACATGGACTTTTCTCATTTCAAGGCTCCTTGACGACATTCCCAGTTGCACCATGGAAGCCATGGCCCAAATGTCGATGCGCCGTAAAAAAAATAAAAGGTACCCGGAAATGGGTAAAACAGGTGGCCGGAGCATTGTACTGACCACACTATCTCCGTGGTGTGCCGTATGGTCAAGAATCAGGTCCCTCTAGAGCCAACCAGGGGGGCAGGCGCCAGTTGGGGGGCGTAATTGTTTTTTGCTGAAAATGCATTCCCTTTTTCACGGCTATCCGAAGGATTTAATAATCAAAAAATTGATAAAGATTTGTAATCTGATATAGAAACTCATTTACAACCGTTGGAAAAGGAATTTCACCGATACTCTGGAGATGTTAATTCCGAGTCACCAATACGGCACATGACCAGAAACCCATTTGTTGTCGACCCGAAGAAGTTCAAGAACTGAAGACTAACTCGACCATGAAAGATGACATTCAACTCTTGACATTAAGAAAGTTTTGGATGAAACGCTTCCTTGTTAAACTGAAAGTTGCTTCTCTAGCTTAAAAATACTTATTCCATTTTTATTCACTTATATATGCAAGACAGGGTTTTCAGCTCTAGTTTTAATAGAAACTAAACAGAGCAATCGTCTTGCCGTCTATAGCAATTTAATCATTGCTCTAGGAAAGTCTGAACCCAGAATCGACCAACTGACACAGAATATGCAAGATCATTTGAAAATATAGTAGATGGAGATAGTTAGACGCTGTAGAGATACGAAGACAGGTATAGTTGGGATTCGGCTAGGAGAAAAACGTCAGACTTTCAAAAAGAAATCTGTATATTGGACGTTCTCTAGTGCTGAAGAAGGCTGCCATTGTTGCAGTCGAAACGTCCAAAATACAGATTTCTTTTTGAAAGTCTGACGTTTTTCTCCTAGCCGAATCCCAACTATACCTGTCTTCGTATTTGAAAATATAGTTCATAAAAAGGTGTGTGTTCCTTATTTTTGTTTTGAAAGTTTTGGAAGGCATGAATTTATTTTTCGTTTGGGCAGGCTACCCCCCTCCCCAATATATATATATATATATATATATATATATATATATATATATAAAAGTATATATATTTTAAGCGTTATCCTTGTCAGGAAAAAGTAATACCAGGAAAAACCAGCATAAGATGATCTTTAATAATATGAGGTAAGTAGGTTTACTATCAAGTATGACATAATAATCACTACTTATTGTATGTTGATTAATCATTGTCAATCATGCAAATAATTACAATAAATCAGGTGTTGCACATTGACGCTAAGCCCTACACTATTTCATCTTCCTGTTTGCCGGCTAAATGACCTTAAAATCATAATTACCCATACAATTACCGTCAAAACCCGTCCGTCTCATAGGCCATTGAAAACCTCTCATTTTCTCGGCCCACGTCATAGGCGGAAACGTCAATTATACCTCGAGAAACGTCAGAATTAATTTCATAATTGCCCTTAATTTCTCAAATCTTTTTTCTTTTTTCCACTAATTCCAACATACTATCAGATTTCCAAAACAAATGTTTCATTTTAATAAGCATAATTATTACTTACGAAAAAAAGAACATTTTAGCGATTTAATGACCACAACTTATTATGGACACAGGTATTTCAATTTTAGATACTTGGGAGCCTAGCCGAAACTGGGTATTGCTTACCAAGCATATCAAACATAAATGGTCATATATACTCCAATCGAAGTATCCTTTAATAAATCGATGTTTGGATATAAACAACACCCACACTTTGTAGGGTTCCTCGTTTCGGGGAACTTCACGTCATCATTCCACGAATAATTATTTTTGTTCACTCCACAACACTTCACTGCCTTAGTAGATCCCGGGGCCACTTTCTATTAAGCCGTCTAGGTGGAGAGGAAGGTTGATTGTTGCTGGATAAGGATTGGGCTATAGGATTAGGGTGGTTGATTAGTTTACTATGGAAGGATGAGAAGCGGCTAGGGATTATATCTTGGACAATATATTTATTTAGGTCATTATGGAGGATTTGTAACATAATAAGGAGCATTAACTATGGTACGTAGGACTTTGGATTGAAATGTTAGGATTCGGTGGATGTTGGAATGCTTGGCTTTGTGTGTTGTAGACAGTTAGTTTGTCAAGGCGGTTAATTGTGATGATCGGTTTAGTAGTCTGTATAGCCGTCCGAACCGTCAATTGAGTGCTGGTCGTTTGAGTTTAATGTTTGCGTTCCAAGTCAATCGAGAGTCAAGATATAACCCAATATATCCCAAGTATCGGATGTTATTGGTTATGGGTAAAGGATTTTTCGACATTTATCTTAATGAAATAAATAAAATAAAAATAATCGATATAAGAATGATAAAAGCAATATTTATTTTTTTTGTATGTATTTGTTTTTTTAATAATACCTTTATTCAACATCTGTACATTTTTAAATATATTAGTCAAGTTTTCTCACAAATATAATAGTAATATATACAGAATTGATTAATACGATTGACAAAGTTGAAAAAAATAAATAAATATGTAAATAAATAATAAAATAAACGAAAATAACTAAATAAAAAATAATTAATAAGTAAATACGAATAAACAACAACAATTGACTAATAATAATATTAATGATAATAACACTTTTGGAAGGAGCCAAACAATATTGGCACTCCCTAATTAGGAATATTTATTTTGTCTTTAATTGGTTATGTGGTCACGATGCCAATGTCTCTTGAGGCTTCTGGGCGGTTTTTTTGGATGGGTTTGGGAGGAAAGTGTTTGTGCTCTGGGATTGGGATGGAAAGGCAATTTGGAATGAAGGTTAGGAAACGGGATTTTGCCAGTTCTTGGACAAAAGTGATATTGAGATCATTATGAAGGGTTTTAAAAATCAATAATTAAATATCAAGTGTCTTTGGAGGTAGTTATGTGACAGGTAGAATGTATAGAAGCACATAATGACCGAGACGGGCTACTTTCACGGGCTTCAGAAAAAATCTGAAGAAGCAGTCCAATAAAGCAAGATTGATTATGCCTTTTTATGACGGTGCCTAAATCGTCGATCGTGAATCTACCATCATCGAAAATCGTCTCCCCCTCCCCGCCCCTATAATATCCGCCTAATAAAGGTCCAGAACGATTACTAACCAAGTAATCTCGGAAATAAGGGCCGTGTGCTATATGTTTACCGACAGGTCTCCGAGAGAGAGAGAGAGAGAGAGAGAGAGAGAGAGAGAGAGAGAGAGAATGGGAGAGGTATAGAGGAGAGGATAGTATAGGTCCCAACATGAAGCCTTGGTGTACTCCTTCCAGATGATCCTTCCTGCCCCTTCGGCGGATGGGTGCGGTGACCCTCCCGTCTGATTGCAGCCTTCACCAAACCCCGAATCACACTAACGAGCCCGGGTCTTATCGGGATTATACGGGACTCCCGATCTATGTTTCTAACGGATGCTTGATATTTTCCACTTATCGCCAATCCCTGCACCTGATACGGCAGCTTATTGGACGTTCGTTTCCAAGGCAACCCACGCTTTATGGTGCGCGAGTCGTGAATGGGGCGTGGTCTTGATTTTTGAAAGTGTTGCTCCAGATTTATAATAATGTTCCGGATATTATACTTAAGCCTCTTTGGGGGAAAGGAGTTTATTATCGACATGATTGCTTAGTCTTACAATTTACAAATTACACTTTAAACATGGCCGCACAATCTCGAGCAAACTTGACAAGTATTTACAATAACCATCACCACCATTGCATCCACTTTGTACAACAACCATTTACAACAAGTTTAAGAGCACAGTGTAAAAAGAAAGTGAACTTTGAGAACAGGATCGGGGATTTGGAGTAAGGTAGAGGACGGTTTTACATTACAAATTTCTCGTAGTAAAACAGAGATTTATGCCATTCTAGGTGGAGTCCACAGACTAAATGAGAAGGGGGTTTGTCGGAAGAAGATAAATATCCATATGACAGCCTGGAAGCTTTTAAGGGACTTGTGAGCGAGGAGATCAACTCAACAATTGTGAGGGAGTGCCAAGCAAGGATAAATGAGTTAGCCCAAAACAATATGGCCGTCGTCTATTTGGTACCAGGACATAGAGGCATCCTAGGTATCGAGAAGGCCTGACAGGTTGGCAGAACAAGATTCGGAAACAACACCTATGAGCCCCTGCCATTGCTTTTGAAATGAAATGAAAAAAAAAAAAAATACTTTATTCTGGGTCTTCGTCCCACCAGAATAATAAATAGATAGGTGTGTTTAAAAATGTAACTTTTACATAAATATGTAGTTATACGTTATAAGAAAAAATAGAAAACAACTAATTCAAATCTTTTAATAAAACATAAGTACATATGTACATAATTTATGTTTATAATTTATTTAATGTTGTTTTATGTAACATAAATAATATTAATAGAAATAAGACAGTCATTACGGAGGGATTGTGGAATACTGGAGTAATAAGTGAGGGTGGAGCAATGAAGAAACAATATTCAGAGCAGGATAAGAATATAATTAAATTGTTAAACATAAAGAAATACATATTTTAAAAAATGGGGAATATGATAGGAAATGAATAAAGAAATAAATGATAAATTAATAAACAAAAGAAGAAAAAAAGAAAATGGTTTAGGAAAAAAAAAAATACTCGCAGTGGTATGATGACCTTGACCTTGAGTGGTATGATGACCTTGACCTTGAGTGGTATGATGACCTTGACCTTGAGTGGTATGATGACCTTGACCTTGAGTGGTATGGTCCAAATCCATAGTTTTTTTTCACACTTACACCTTTTCCTAGAGGTCATTTGAAGGTCAAATAGACAAAAAGACGTTGAAAAAATCTGAGAATATGTTTTTAAGGTCCGTGAGTCCGAACCCGTAGTTTGTTTGACTCGCACTGCCTCCCAGAAAATGTTTTTAAGGTCCGTGAGTCCGAACCAGTAGTTTGTTTGACTCGCACTGCCTCCCAGAAAATGTTTTTAAGGTCCGTGAGTCCGAACCCGTAGTTTTTTTGACTCGCACTGCCTCCCAGAAAATGTTTTTAAGGTTCGTGAGTCCGAACCAGTAGTTTGTTTGACTCGCACTGCCTCCCAGAAAATGTTTTAAAGGTCCGTGAGTCCGAACCAGTAGTTTGTTTGACTCGCACTGCCTCCCAGAATATGTTTTTAAGGTCCGTGAGTCCGAACCCGTAGTTTGTTTGACTCGCACTGCCTCCCAGAATATGTTTTAAAGGTCCGTGAGTCCGAACCCGTAGTTTGTTTGACTCGCACTGCCTCCCAGAAAATGTTTTTAAGGTCCGTGAGTCCGAACCCGTAGTTTGTTTGACTCGCACTGCCTCCCAGAAAATGTTTTAAAGGTCCGTGAGACCGAACCCGTAGTTTGTTTGACTCGCACTGCCTCCCAGAAAATGAATTTTTTAATGATTTTTTCTACATGTTTTTCTCTATTTCACTTTCAAATGACCTTGAATCTTATTTGATGAAGGTTAACCAGCCCATTCATCGTAATGAACGACCCCAAAAACCCCATAAGGACCGCAACGCTCCGAGTGTTTTTTTTTATCCAATGTTGACCTGTGTTATCAAAGGCCTGTGCTAACGGGGCAATAGTAACAAGGGCCAAAATAAAGTTTAGCAAAATCTGGAAAGTACAGAACAGGAAAGACTAAATCCACAAAGTCCTTTATAGACCTTAGGAATTTAGGCAAGAAGGAAATTTTCCTAAGTAGGTCCAGAAGAGGTTTGAGGGAGATAGCAGAAACTGTGTCGGGTCACTGTACCCTGAACTAACATATCGTACTAGTATTTCTAAAGTGAAACAACACAAAAATCGGTTTTATTCACATCATATTTTTACAGGGATTGTTAAAGCATAAAAAAAAAAAAAAAGGCGCTGTATCTGACAAACGGAAAGGAAATTCTCTTTTTTCACGGGCGATAGTCTGCAGGCCGCAAATTTTAATCTAGAACGAAAAAGTCCGTCACGCAGGAGCTGCATAACTAAGCACTTTCCTCAGAATTTGGGTAGTGTAGATTGCTTTCCAGAACAATTTGCTTAAAATATCCTACATAAATAAAATAAAAACATGAATAGTTCTCTTTTAAATTTGTAATGAGTAACTGATCAATTAATAATTTGCTTCCAGAGTTATGTTTACACATGGTACCTATTACACTTCGTAATAAATACAAAAAACCTCATATTATCGTATTTTGATCTAACGCAGGAACAGGATACAGTCACTCTAGTGGTAGAAAGCGCTCCTTGCGGCGGCTTTGTGAACCTACGTCTGACGGGCTTTTCTATTGAAATATATTACAAATTAAACCCCCGCTTTCCGATTGACCGATTCAGCTCATTTCTACAACACTTCTTTCTCATGAGTTACCCACGACGTATACCGCGTTTCGTTACAATACAGCAGAAATTACCCCCCCCCCCCCTTCTAATGAATCGATTTAGTTTATTTTTACAATACATATTTACCTGTAGATTACCACTACGAATGCCGAGTTTCGTCGAAATATACCAAAAATCACTGCTGGTAGTTGCGAATTGGTATTGTGGGTCCGGAGTAACCCCCCCCCCTCCTAATGAACCGATTTAGTTTATTTTTACAACAGTTATTTACCTGTGGATTACCACTACGAATACCGAGTTCCGTTGAAATATACCAAAAATCACGGCTGGTAGTGGCGAATTGGTATTGTGGGTCCGGAGTAAACCCCCCCTTCTAATGAACCGATTTAGTTCATTTTTATATCTTACTTTTCTCTTTATATTACCACTACGAATACCAAGTTTCGTTGAAATATAACAAATATTACGGCTGACATAGTCAAATTAGTGTTTTGGGTTCGGGGTAAACCCCCCCTTCCGGTGGACCGACTTTGGTGGTTAACGAACTCGTTCAATCGTTTGCTAATTGAATGCTATACACCAAGTTTCGTGACGAAAAAACAAAAACTCTGGCCGCTATCGTGTTAACAGACACACACATATATATATATATATATATATATATATGCATATATATATATATATATATATATATATAAATTTTAACGGGGGTCATTTTCGGTGTCTACTAGGCAGGATCGATAAAGATTTGAAGAAATTTTTCAAAAATTCCG